>CAJOBZ010000027.1:1842500-2167500 GCA_905332375.1 Pieris macdunnoughi | reverse complement strand
TTATTTTAAATAGTTACTATGTTTTTAGTATATCTTTTTCGATACCAAGTCCTATTTTTATGTGTACGATTAAGTCGTGATAACAGAGCAAGAAGGTGTGGTGATCGTCTTACACATATCTTTAAAATCCTGATTGTCATGTCTTTATCAATGTAAGCTGTTCAAAACCCCTTTACTTTACACAGGCTATATTGTTTTTTTAAAGTTAGAATTATAGAGTATCGTAACTTTAATTAAAATCGTAAGGCTTGATGCAACTATATTTTTTTGTAAGAATCGGCGTATTATCAATTCAGTACTAGTATATCAGCAGAGGTAGGGGTCGTTGTATCAGGTGGCACCACACCTGCGCTTGACACGGCAGGTGAGCACCCTCCTAATATTCCGTGCTATTTAGACCTGTTTAAAAGTGTACAATGCTCCATAGTGCTTTCAAAGATTATTAGATTTGAATAGAACCTTCTAAACAGTTCCTTCGTTAAATCGTTCCTTTGTTTTTACTTCCGGAATAAGGTTCTATATATAGCGTGGATTTTGCTTGGCAATTGCTTCAGTCAGTTTCTTCCGTCCGTGTTAGTGTAATGAGTCATTAAACGTTAATCATTTTGTGATGTGATTACAAAGTGAGAATGTTAGTCCCAAAAATGTTATATATTATATACGTATTTTGATAACTTGACAAATGATTGTTAATGTCTATTCGTTATAGCGTTTTGCTATTTCCTGTGAAAATTAATACTGAATATGTCAAACAATGTTAAATAAACATATTTAATAGAAAATTAGGTGCTCAAGAAATCACTTACGCGGGTAAAACCTGTTTACAACGAATTTATTAAATTTTAATTTATAATATCAAATAGCAGTCGACATGATATAACAGTCTCGACGATTGCTGAGAATCACTCGAAAAATCTTAAATAATGTCATATATTCGCGTTTATATGCGCTTTTTTAGATTCTTCATATCTTGTGGTATTATCCCCATTGACACAGTAAATTAAATAAAAAACCCTTTTATTCGCCTTTTAAAGGCAGCTTAAACATCCGCATCTTCATGCGATCGTTATTTAGTTTTTGTGTGCTTTGTTTTCAGAAACCTATCTGTATAATATTTCATTTAGTTTGAATTGCTTTTGTGTTGTCTTTATCTGGTTGAATGGCGTTTTAACAAAAGATTTCAATACCTTTTAAACGTGAATAAATTATACCATTTGTATGATATAAATAGTCGTTGTGAAGTATATAGAGCATGTACGAATTATCGTTGTCACGAGACTGCGATAGAACGTATTAAACACGCCTTTTTGGTTAAAAAGATTCGGTTACTAATAATAATTTGCTGAGATCAATGTACAAAGGAACTTGCAGTACACCTCTGTTCGCTTTATGGTCGTAATATCTTCCTTTCTTTTTTTGTACAAAGCGGGGCAAACGGGCAGGAGGCTTCTAATGTTGAGAGATACCGCCGCCCATAGACATTCACATTGCGAGAGGACTCGCAAGTACGTTGACGGCCTTTTAAGAATTGGTACGCTGTTTTCTTGAAGGACACTAAGTCGAATTAGTATTACTTAATATTATAGTAGAAGAAATAATAAATAAGTTTTAAACACATTTATTGTCTTACTCTGCTAAATATAACATTAAGATCGATACGGTTAGTTGATCCAGGAAGTTACTAGTAATTAGGGGAATCAAAGACACAACGACTTCCTGTATTCCAGATAAAAAATACCTTTACATGTATTTACATTTTTTTAAATTTTAATTCTAGTTTTAATTCTAATTTGACCTGCGCCTGGGGAACATATTTCTCCTACATTATCTGTGCAAATTATATATTCACTGTAGAATAAAACTTAACATTGTTTTTCTACTGTAGTTGCAAAGATGTATGTGGATTATGCGTTTTGGGTTATTTGTACGAAGTGTTATATCGCTGGCTTAGAGCACTGTCTAGATAAAGATTTGTCATGATAGGTGTACATTTAAATACAGACAATAAATGACACTGACAATTTTGTGTCTTTAAAAATAGATTTCGCGCGGAAAAAATAACCATTGTAAACAACCACATTCTTGCCCGTAATCAATTTATCAAACGGGTGATATAATATCTGTCCCGTGCTTTCTTTAACAATTTGAATGAAATTGCAATATAGCCTATGTTTTTCATTACTGGTTGATAAAAGTCACTCATCAAAAGCACTAAAAAATACTTGGTCTTGACAATGTGTTTAATACGCCCACGTGCATGACTGTATAGAACCCGTCTACATGGCAGAAGGCAAAAGTAGTAGCCTCATGTACAGTACGTATCTATATAATTAAAAATTAATCGGAAATTATTTAATAAGCGCTAAACTCGTAGACGCTGGAACAATTCGAGTATTTTTTTATTTATTCCTTAAACTCTGAGAAAGGTTTTTATGGAGAGAAAAAAATTAAAAATTGGACGGAAAAACCTAATACTCTATTGGGTTAGTATAGAAAAATGTTCCATATGTTAGTAAGTAGCTACTAACAAGGTAGGCTAAGTAGAAAATATATATATTATATATTTTTTAATATTTTTTGTTAAAATATCTGCGTTATTTGTGACTTGATACCGTTGTTCCTGTGAAATCAAACAGTGTCTTGCGACAAATGTATGCAAGAATGCATCTTTTATCTTGTTTGTCGATCTTATCCATGTCACTGACCGCTTTCAATTCATCTTTCAAACCAACAATGCCTATTTGTGCTCCTAATTGCTTGTGTACGGTTAGAAATACTCTACAGGAAGCGGAACTGCTACATTATTTCGTGATTTATTCATCAATGGTTTAGGTTTAGGGAATGTTATCAGATATACATTATATTCATATCGGGTTATATATGTAGATAATCATCTAAAACCACGAACCGAACCACTAACAATGTACAACACAATATAACAAAAAAACGTGTGTGTAGTTATGTACACGCGTTAGAAGTTACACTTCTTTGGCGTAACAGGATAAAAATCTTTTCAAAAATTGTATTCTACGTTTGTAGAAAAAACTACACTAACAATAGGAAAAAGGTATTTAATACATAGAAAGTTTTACTATAACGCGTTATCTAGTTATTACGCATTATAAAGTTTATTTAAATATTGCAAAATAAAATGTTGACTATAGCTAACTTCAGGGTGTCGGATTTTGTGTAACTTTACACAATGCAACGATTTTTATGTGGAAAACTTGATCGACGCTCCGTATATGATTTTCGAGTTAAACGAAAATATAACTTTCAAATGTACACTATCATATACGAGGGGAGGTCCAAAAGTTCGTAGATTGAAAGGGTTTTAGTAAAAATGAAACAGTAAATTTATTTTTCCTTTTCAATATAATCACCCTTAAGCTGAATACATTTATTAGATCTATGAATTAATTTTTCTAAACCATCGTAAAAATATTTTTTAT
Organism: Pieris macdunnoughi; assembly: GCA_905332375.1. Taxonomy (NCBI): domain Eukaryota; kingdom Metazoa; phylum Arthropoda; class Insecta; order Lepidoptera; family Pieridae; genus Pieris; species Pieris macdunnoughi. The sequence goes on along the minus strand of CAJOBZ010000027.1, from coordinate 2,164,048 downwards.
CTTTTCCCTCAAAATGAGCCAAAATTGCCTCCTTTACCTCATTGTCGTCGGAAAATTTCCTTCCCCTTAAGTCTTTTTTTAAATTGGGGAACAAATAAAAATCACTTGGGGCCAGATCTGGACTATAGGGTGGGTGGACTAGTGATTCGAAGCCATGCGTGTGTAGACCAGCCATTGCAACTTTGCTCTTGTGAACCGGCGCGTTGTCTTGCAAGAGCAACACACCCTTGGTCAATTTTCCCCGACGTTTTTCTTTGATGGCATCCTTTAATTTTTCTAGTATTGTTGCGTAGTATTCTCCGGTTATGGTCCTGCCCTTTTCTTTATAATCAATCAGTATTAGCCCCTCACAATCCCAAAAAACAGTAGCCATCAACTTTCCAGCCGACTCCGACACTTTGAATTTCTTTGGCGGTGGTGTCCCCTTTTTATGCCATTGCATGGACTCTTGTTTGGACTCAGGCTCGAAGTGATGAACCCATGTTTCATCGCCGGTAACAATTCGCTCCAAAATCGATCCAGGATCGTCGCTACACAACTCCAAAAAATGTTTTGACGCTTCGACGCGCTGCTGTTTTTGAAGCGGCGTGAGCATTCTCGGTACCCATCTTGCACTGACTTTTGTCATACCCAGGTGGTCATGTAGGATTCGCGAAATTGTGGTATCTGATACTCCAACTAATGCAGATAACTGTTTTTTCTTCAAACGGGTGTCCTCCAGTACAATTTTTTCCACTTTTTCGACGATGTCTGATGTGGTGGCCTCAACTGGCCTTCCTGAGCGGGGGTCGTCTTCAATCGACTCCCGACCATGTTTAAAAAGACCATGCCATTTGTAAATCATTGATTTACTAGGGCACTGTTCCCCGTAAACAGTTTCCATTTCATTCAAAATGGTCTGAGCGTTCTTTCCTTGCTTGGTAAGGAATTTAATGGCAGCACGGTGTTCAATTTTCTCCATAGTTTCAGTTTTCTTCCGGATTGACGTGTTTAGCAGGCGAGTGTTCGTAAACGAATGACGCAATAGAGCTGAAACTCCATTTATATACTAATTATGAGTCCCCAATTAGTATGACACTAAGCGAGCGCCCCTATCCCCACTCCATCCCCTCCATTCCACGAACTTTTGGACCTCCCCTCGTAAATAGAACATTTAGCGGTTGAATTGCTTTATTTACACTTTACAAGGATAATAGAACGTACCTTGTCTAATTGATATCTAATCGCACAAATATCGTTTGATATTGTGTAGCTGATAAGAGTATCACGAAACTTACACTATTAACTTCTTGCAATAACAGGTGTCCTTAATTAACACTAGTCGTATTCAGCGTAACAATAGAAACATGACTTGTGTTGTAAAGTGCCATTGAGCATATTAGGGAGCCATTGACGTCAATAGGACAGTGTTCTCTAGCTGTTCGCAGTCACGTATAATTGTTGAAAGCTATGGGTACTAATATATATTTTTTTTATTGGACTATTCACACCAATAGACCTAGTCCCATGCTAAGCTGGTGAAGCTTGTGTTATGGGTACTAGGCAACGGATATACATACATATTATAGATAGATAGACATATAAATACATATTATTTAAACACCCAAGACCTAAGCACAACACAAAATGCTCATCACGTCGATGTTTATCTCAGCCGGGGATCGAACCCGGGACACATGGATTCGCAGTCAGGGGTACTAACCACTAGACCAATGAGCCGTACTAAGATATTCTAAGACTTTGATAATAATTAAAAAATAATAATGATAATTGCGTAGAAGTCGGTATTTTTAAATATTATTTACTGTATTTTTCTTTTACTGTATATTTTTAAGTTGTAAGTTTTTCTTCTATTTTCTTGACCACGGATGAATCTGGTCACACACAACACAGGAATGTCCTACTGTGATCAGAGTCTGTCAAACAATGTATTATGTAATAAGGTTTATTTATTTATTTCCGTCAACACAATTTTTGTTTCGATCAGTAGGCATAGAAACTTTAAAGGAAGGCACGTCACTGTAAAATATTTGCTTCATTGGACTGCTAACAATATTATATGCAGTAAGAAATCTCAATGTTTAAATTTTCCAAATAAGAAAGTTATTTTGCTTCACCTTGAATACAAATTTGGATATAAATGGGATATTGGAAAACATAAACATTCATTATTAATTTCAGTAAAACAAATTATTTATTTCCAAAAATTCAGGTCGAAGTTTCTGTACTTTTGCTAATAATATAATTGAAAATACATAATCATTAGTTATTTATAGTCCATAAAACGCAATATTTATGTAACAAATGTACATACATATTAAATTATTTCCTTTTCCTCTTATCCAAATGTCCTTGGTTCGCCCTATTATTCCGTTAATATATAAATAATGTATGTTCTCATCGTGATTTACAAATTCACATGTAAACTCTATGTCATAATATACATTGTTAAAGGATTATTATTAGCCGTTAAATTGAATTTTGCAATAACAGATGCAGTTTTATGTCTGAAAAATGTTATAATAGTATTTTTTAAATCCTAATATGCCTATATCAGGCCATATGTCCGATATTACTTAGTATATACCTATTTGAAGTTCTTACGGGTAATTTTCTATCGAATTAGTGTTGAGTTGCTGTAATGGTAGAAATTTGCATTTTACCTTATCAAAGTATAAGTTTGGTGAAAATCACCTTAAAACTTTAAATTCGTACGTTCGTTCGTCACTCATGTTTGATAAATTCTTTTGTAAATATTGTTTCAGTTCGAGGATAATTGTGTCCTGAATAGATAGTTCGGTTATTGACTTGGTTGTAGTGTCGTAATACTTAGGGCACATGAGTATTTAGAATATGTTAAAGCAAAGTACACAAAATAACTTTTAAAAAGTAAGAACATAACAGTTCATTCATACTTCAAAAGGTAAAAATATTATTTTTATGTCGGTAGCGTCACTTTTAATTAAAGGTTTTGCAAGTGTGTTACCGGCGTTTTAGGTAGTGGTATGCTCTTCTCTTAAAGGTCCCTTCTTGAACTTATTACCATTAATATTTTACATATGTATATAAAAATTATATATTTTCCAATTTATATTACTGTCTAGTTAGATCCAATGTTAATAGACTCGCCGTACAATGCAAGGTTTCATCTTTCATCGATTTTAGTAACTTCTAGTTTATTTTAGCAAACCCGCTATTGTGTATTCTCACCATTAAGGCGTTAAGTGGATGTTCATCTCAAATCGTGACACGAAATTTAGTTTAATTCTCGAGGACATCCTAATTTATCACGATGTTCGACCAGAGATCGGCTGGATTTAACACAATCCTTTCCCGATTCGTTGTTGTAGCCGTTTTTCTCTTTAATTTTAAATTTGTATTGTTAAAAAAACAGCTATTTATATAAAATATCTCAGATGTAGGATGTGTATTACCAATTGTAATAAAGTTACCATTCCTGTACTATTAGATGTCACCCACGGAGTTGATTCAAACATTGAAAAACATAACATTGTCGTCAATCGTTACTATGTTCTCAAAACGCTTTTTATAATCGAATCAAGAATTCTAAGTCAATACTTGGCTGATACCAAAGACACATGATAAATAAAATAGAACCTCTTTTGTGTCGAGACTATTATGACATGACATTTTTTATTTTTCACCTAAGGAATAAAAAATAGCATTTAACTCGGACAAGTTCCTTTTAACACAATAAATTTAAAAAAATCTTAACCTAAAGTAACCAAGGACACAAGTCAAATAATAAAATCTTTTGCGTCCAAACTAATATGCTTTCTTATAAAAACATACTTAAATGTTATTTTGTATTTTTCACCTGCAGAAAAATAGTCTTTAGTTCGACAATTTCATATACCTACACAAAAAAATTTAAAAAAAATCTTTACCTAAGTATATTGAAATGGTGAGGGTGGCAAAAAATTTAATAGATCGGCCTTGTACAAGTTCATCAAACACATGTAATTAACAATCAATTAGTTAACATATAAAGTAATCTAATAGATATGTGCCAATATTTATCAAAGTAATAACTTGTTACAACAATTATAATGAGTTATGTAATTTATTACACATTAATATCTCATATTATATTGATGTTTATTTTGTCGTAGTGTATGCTTTCGTTAATAAGCTGAGCGATTTTTATCACTATTTAGATTAATCCTAATAATAATTTACTTTCACAAATATTAAAATTTAATATTAAAAAAAACGGCACCGAATGGCGGACGACAGAACCCCAAGGTCATTACTCAACTCACAATCTGGTGGCAAGGTAAAAACCCGGTAGTCCGAGGCTGCCTTGGTGGGATGAAGTTGTCAATGACCTCGAAACAATAGGGGTTCGAACTTAGACGCAAGAAGCACTGAATAGATTGCGATGGCGAAATATACTTGAGTAGGCTAAGGCCAACAAGGGGCTGTACAGCCATTGGTGTTGATGATGATATTAAAAAAAATCACGACTTAAAACCACAGTAGTTATGTCTAGAAACATCATAAAATCGAAACGACAGCCATATTGTTTTACAAAGAACAGTCGAACAAAGAGTATTCCTTTTTTAAATCGGTATCAGTATATCCTTCATAATATTTAGTAACTTTTCTATTTAATTTGTAAATGGCTGCAGCCCTATAGAAATGATAGCTATTTAGATACTGAACCTTCTGTCTCTTTTCACCATATGACAAAAAGAGACGAAAACTTTAGTTAAAAGAGTGCAATTACATTGATTGTTTTTACGAAGGTTTTTTAGACTACGACTAAGACTATGGATATATAAAGCGTCGAGTATATACTCGACGATCTCACTAAATCCTAGCCCTTAGCATACCGGTTTTTTAATTATATAAACGTTGTCATTTGAGCTACTATGTGGGCGCTTATCAATTACTATCGGATTATATGTGGTCATTTGATTATAATACATTAGTTATTCTCTTATATATAATATAAGTCAGGGATATCTTAAAGACTACAATATTTGATGGTCCTGCGGGATACACGGGAAGCTAGCCAGCTGCGCCAATTATCCGTCAATATTATTTAAATATTTACAACTCACACTCCTTCCTATAAATACGTTTCACCTTAACAGTTTCATCGTAAGAAACTGCTCCAGAGTTATCCTTGTATTGATTTGTTGCTCCTGGTCGCAACTGGTAGCTGTGAACACTGGATATTCTAGAGGGAGGTGTAATACGTTTTCTTGGACTTCGGAGTCACACATGCGGCAGATCTTTTTTTTTTAATCAAAACGATATAGATATTCGGCAAACGCTCCATGTACTTTCAGAATTTTTACCCACGGATGGGGGTTGACTGAACCTTTTAATCGTCGCTTATGGACATTTTTATTTTAAATTTTTAAGAATTTTTTTGGTAAGCTTGCAGTTAGGCAACGTTCATCCAATACATTTATAGTCTTCTGTAGATATTCTCTTATTAAGATAGCACTTAACCATTTGGTTCGCAACGTTGCTGATGATGATGATAATATACTTTCTTTGTACATTGCAAGAAGACTTTAAAATTATTTAAACGCTGTAACATTTTATAAGCTTGTCTATTGAAATAAATATATACGTATGTATCAATCCTATTCCTAACTGATTGTAATTACTATTATGGTAATCTGCATTGTCTATAAGATTGATATCGGTTTGAATTATCCGAAAATGCGTCACAGATTCGGTTCCATTGTACTCCATATTGGAACCAATTCAGTCACCAAACATAAAAGGTTATCCTAGATTGCATTGAATGCATTGGCACCATTATACGGTCTAGAAAGTTTCCCAATGGCATTTGGAGTTTTTTATTATTTGAAATGTCCAGGTCCTTTGATAATTTTCATCATGGTTCTTAAATCTTACTTTAAAAATACTTTAATATTTATCCGTGTTCAAATCTTCACTATTTTGCGGAGGAATTTTTCTAGCAGTTTCAATAAAATTGCTAAACATTCACTGATATCAAGAGCACGAAGTGTTAGTTATTTAAAGATATATTGATTATCTAAACATTCGGAATGGAAGTGGTTACAGTATATCGATGTAATTATGATAGCACACGTCTACATGTTTGTTAAGATGATACGAGAAACGGCAAGTGGAAAACTAAATTCGCTTGATTCAGTCCGTCGCTGACCGGCGAAGGTAGTGCACGTATGATCTTCAAATACAACGTGAATTACATTTAATAAACGACTTTATCGTGATGTAAATGAAGTTTGAGTGAAGTGTGTTTTGGATATTGTACAATGGCTCGTCTAGCTACCAGTGCTGTTCAGCTCTGCCAGAGGCTTCAAGAGCTGAATCCTCAGAAGTTTCTTCTGCTTGGAAAACAGGTGCGGTTTTGGTTTTAAAGTGTACTTGAATTGTTATATTTGTTGGAGATTTATGATTTAAAAAATGTTTCAGCGTCTTTTATGTTTTATTTAATAACTTGAATAAAAATTAATGTAAATAATTTTAATGTCTTTTCTCAAGTCTCAGCCACTTTTAAACAAAGAAGCAAAAGAAATAATGTTTTATCGTGCGATAAAAGTTATGGTCGCCATATAATAATTCCGGTCGTATTTGACGTTATTGTTTCCGAATCATTGCTTATCGGGTTGTACAGTCTTTCTTTTACTTTACTTTAACTGAATAGATTTTATTTGAAATTTGGTAATATTGTGATTTGTTATTTTACGCGATGAAAGAGTGGCGGGGAGAGTTTCTTACTTGTTCTTCTTAGCCCGCTATTATGCCCTTGATTTAGGAACTGGTAGTAAGTGTAAATTTAAACCTTGCAATTTTATTTTCATATTAAATGAATTTGGATATGATTATTCTACTAGTACTAGGACCCTTAAATTATTGTATCCGTATATTGGAGCAACTTCAACTATCTAAAGAATTGCTTCAATATAACCCTTTAAGCAAAACATTTTATATTTGTTCGGAACTGAGCTAAAGTTCTTTGAAGAATTTCTATTCGGCAATTTAAGCTCAGAATATCATACCAAATTAAATAGTTTTGATATCATTATCATTATTACTCTGATACACTTGAAATTCACTGTATACTGAAATTTTGATTTATTATTATTTAAGGAACTATAATTGTGATTAAATACACACGTAACTAACAAAAATATGTAAATTATTTTTTTAATATTGTAAATATAGGAGAGGAGTAGTATTTATTGTTTTTTGCGAGGGGAGCTCGTGGTCTGTACTATTAGTGACAGACATAACATACCTATTTAAGGTTCATGTAGTATAGGAATTCATAAATAAGACCGAAATTCTTGCATTGAATCAATACTTCTATTAAATAATTTTTCGATAGTAATTAACATTTTTGGACGATGTGCATGCAGTAAGATTTTCTTTAAGACGCCTGCTAATTTGAAATACATATAAAATTTATTCATAAATTGTTTATTTTTAAGAATTTTCAAAGGAAATAAGTACCGCGTACATTGGATTGCGGTTTTATTTCCATAGAGATTAGATTCAATGAAATTTTTTAAATTATTTTTAAATTCCGTAATAAAAAGATCAGTGCATGGAATTATGTATTTATCGAATGTTTTTGATATTTGGAGTTAAAAGATTATTTAAAAGATTTATTAGCTCTATTTATATTTATCGTGATAACTCGTCCTTAATTTTTTTATAGAATTGTGTTTTGTGGTGGACAGTGCCCGTATCTTCGCGTAGTTTCAGCATACATTTGTCTTAATTAGATTAGAAGTAAAACTTATTAGCTTAGACTAGTGACTATAAATAATCAGTTGTGTACATTAAATTTATATATATTGAGGATGGTAAAAATCTGCTTTTATTTAGTATTTTGTTACAAATTATTGCTTAAACATTATAACACTACAGTGTTTAGCCTTGGTACCTGAAGAATTATGGTGAAAATATGTAACTGTTAATAGTGGGTGCAAAACGATTAATTGTAACTATAAAATGTTTCTGTGTATATTTTGATTAGACAGAATTATAGATTCTATAACCACCATCATAATATGTTATGAAAGTATTGTGAACTTAATTAACAGTTCTGGCTTTATACCGAAGATTCGTTTACATCTAATATACTAAATTCTCGTGTCACAATGTTCGTTTCCATACTCCTCCGAAGCGGCTCGACCGATTCTTATGAAATTTTTATGTATATTCAGTAAGTCTGAGAATCGGCTACTATCTATTTTTCTAACCCTTAAGTGATAAGGAGTGTCCATCCCATAGTTTTTTTTTATTTCTTAGACAATTTTTTGTTTTTATTTTTTTATGATACAGCTTACAAAAATACATACAACTTCTAATTTTCACCCCCGATGAACCCCTATTTTTTTATTACTGTAGATAGTTATTTTTATTGAACTAAAAAAATGTTTCCTAGTAATAATATACATGGCAAAACAACGTTTGCCGGGTCAGCTAGTATTTAATACAACAACTGCTGATTATAGACTATCAAATTATGTATTTTATTTTCAGGACCTGAAGTTCAATGACCTAAGATATAATTTCGATTTCGTGTCATTCGTTATAAAACAGATCGACATTTATAAACGATTTTTCATTACTTGAGTTGCAAAGCGATATCGGAGTAGACACGCGAATTCCCTATAAAATTGCTGAGTACTAATTTAGTTTTAAATAACTTAGCAGTCTTGCAAAGTCTTTTTGTCATCATGAAGTAAAGGAGATTGTTGTCTTATAAAAGTGTTAATCGGCATTTAGATAAATTATGTCGAACGAGAATATAGGCTTATGAGTTAAAGGGGGAACACTAACATATTAATACTATTGTAAATGTTATATAATATTATGTCATACACCTAGTACAAATTATCTCGTGTATTTTTAGGTTTTTTATAGAACGGGGGCAGGAGGCTCTTCTGATGTTCAGTGATACGGCCGCGCATGGACAATTTTTCATGCCAACGGTAGTAATACCTCGACCCACCGTGATCAAAGTGCTTGCGCTCTTTTATATCTCACGATCTTGATACTGTAAGTTAAAAAATATGTCAATACACTTGAAGCAAATTTTTCCTAAATCAGAAAACATAAAGTTATTCAGTAAATTATCTCACGTCTTGTTCATATCTGAATATATATTTAACCAATGTAAATCAGAAATGTATTATTCAAAAATAATTTAAAAACTGTGACCAAATGTTTCGCGTTAAAAATAGCTTTGTTAAGAGTCATAAGAAATAGAAAAAAAATCATTAGATAGGTCCAATTGTAATTATTTCGTTTTAATATTGTAATGTATAGAATTTTCCTTGTTTCTTGTTATGGCCCATTATGACTTCTTAAGTAACATTTGGCCGAAAAGATAAAAATAGAATATGTATACTATTATTATACCCTTACATTCATTATCAATAACCTAAGTTACATATATTATTATAATAGCTGGCACCATACAATAAACATTGGTTAGAATTAAGCGGTTAAATCCGCATCGCACTAAATACAATCAAATAGAAAGCTCTAAGTGTTTACCAAGCACACAAGAGTGTCGTGATAAGGCAATGCGTGTGGGCGATTTATTGCTTAGCGTGTCCCTAATTAGCTTTTCCATGAAACGAAAAGGGCTTATAGATTAGCTTACTCTATACAAAGTAGAATGTTGTCTATGCCGTAAATACCATGACCACAAGAAGGTTTTATTCTACTTGGAATAATCCTTAAAATAGTGCACGTTCTATAATGTTTGGTTTACGGGAGCTTAAAGCTAAGAGAGGGAAGAAGTAGTTTGGAAAGAGCGTTCTAGTTCTCAAGTGGAATCGCTTTTCTGATAACCTCATAAAAGAAACATGTCGTTTATTTAGTATTCGTACATAGATTGCATATTGACCTCTGTTTATTCCGTGTAACCATACGAGCTAAGTAAAAATAGAAGAGATTTGAATAGTCGATGTAATCTCTTCCGATATCGCGTTGACGTAATGAGATTTTTATGCCGTAACAGGCTACTATCATTATTTATTTTGTCGCATTGGCACTGCAAATACAGATTACCTTTTATTTTTAAAAATGATTTGTCAAAGCATTATCAAACCTATTACTACAGTATATAAACTTAATACTAATGACAAATATTATCTACGGGCTGACGTATGTAATTAATGCTAATCGTCTATATACGTTAAAACGTTGACGTCACACGTCAATAGATCAATGGATAGATAAGGTTAAACCAATTCGTGTACCGTGAACGTTGACGTTGACACCAAAGTCGTGGAGTAGTAAGCGATAAACTGCTTACCTGATAGGGTAATAAAAATTTGACATAGGGAGTCTTCTTGCTTAGGTTTCGACTCTGAATCTTACCCATACGGATATTCAGAAAGGGATACTGAAGGGCTTACGGAAGTTTTAAAATCCTTTGGGAAAGATTATAGAAGTTATGCTGAGGAAATTTTGAAGCAAAATTTGGGGGAAATAGAAAATAGGTTTTACCTGAAATTAAATTGCGTCGCCCATTTGTATCGGACCAATCGATTATGACGTTGGATCTACACGCCCAGGTTGTTGGGCGAGTGTTTTTTCGAGGGGAAAAAGCGTGATATTCAGAAATAAAAATTATCACTCCCGTATGACAAATTTGAAGCTTTTGTAATACGGTAGTCAGACTTAGAGGTAAATCTCCATTCTCAATCTTACCCTTACATTAACATTTTAAATTAGGTAAAATCTCCAAGAGATTTCTGAGCTGAAGATATGTTTGTAAACATGAGGTGAGCCAATTTTAATATACAAATATTGCTGGGTAATTACATTTATTATATCATAAACCATCAGATATGGTTATTAATTAAAAACTATTTAGTGTTATGTTGGTACAAAGTACGTACTAGGTATATTAAAAACAAGTACTCTAACAGTTTTTGTCCAATGCGGCATAGTTTATGATCCATTGTATTCGTAAAGCCTCACGAAATGTTAATTCTTTAGTTAATTAAAATGTAGCGCATAGTACAATGGTCTTCCGAACGTGAGATTGGAATTATAGATAATGTTATTTTGTGTGGAATAACATGGATTTTTTTGTTATTAAGAACTTACTTACTTATATTTAATGAAGAGAATTTTTCAATAAATTCCTACAAAAACTCAGTCTCTATATATAAACTTTTTGTTCTTTTTATTATCAAAAAATAAACAAAATCCCATACATAACATCTTGATTACTTTTGCTTACGTTGTGGCATGTCTGGCTGCGAAACATTTTACTGATATGCTTTTCAACGCTTAAGCAAAATGTCGCCAAATATTTGCACAAATGTTTTATATACTAACGTCAATAAATAGCATTTAATATAAAAATATTCTGCTTGCTCAAGTGTTTATTTGGCACATGCCACGAGTTAGTTATGTTTAACGTATATTTTTAATGCTTCCACATAGCAACGGATGTCTGCCAGTTAAACGATATATTTCAGTATCCTATCTGAAATTAGATACGATGTTACAAGTACTTTGTAAATTAAGGTATTTTTTAATTTCCGTTGAATAAATAGCTTTAAAATAGTACATAAAACAGTAACAGTTAGTAGTGTTTAGTGGACACTTTCTTAGGTTAAATATCAGTTTTAGTAAATTAGGTTACATTTAAATTACTTATTAGGCTAAATCGTAATGTTAATTTGTGCTATGAATAGCTGTATATAAAAGTCAAAAGTCAAAAATCATTTATTCATATAAGTAACCTAACACAAATACTTATGAACGTCAAAAAAGAAATATGTATACATTAAATGCTTCTAACACATTTACTGCTAGTTCTCAAATCAAAGGTGTAGAACGGAAGAGAAGAACTGGCAATAATAGCCTCACATAAGAATCAGATACGTTTTGAACTCTTGAACCCGAATTCAATCTGATAAAATTCAAAAGGCATAAAATTACTATGTTATAAAACTGAAAGATGGCGTGCAGCGGTCAGATACCGTAATTGGTTGGCCATTGTTGCCGTGGGAAGCTCCATCTCACCATGTTCAGTCGCCCATTGCTACCTTCGGTGCTGTGTTCTCTTTATAATAACATTACTTTACCGTAGAGTGACAATTACAGCGTGATCCTTATTGCAATAAAGATCGATTTTATTATATTTCTATTGTCTTTTGTCTTGTCTTGGTTCTGCCTTATATCTTGATTCATATCTAGTGGTCAGTGATTGCCCGTGGAACGGATAGAAAATATTTGGGTATGTATTTATTTTAATACTTAATTCATATTGTCGTTTACAAGGTACTTTGTACAATAAACCAAATATATAATTAATAATAATCATTTATCTAAAAGCAGATATTAATTACGTCTCCTTAGAGATAAAGACTAACACTTTAATCGTATATTGAATTAATACAACTTAGATATTATATAAATAATAATATTATATCATTATTTTTTTCAAGCATATATTTATTATAATGTCCGCATTCATAATAGTAACGCTCTTTCATGACGGTGGTACCCATAGAGTATACCCTAAAGCTTAGGTTTCCTAGAAAAGCGATGCCGTTAACTAACGGCCGTCTTTTTACGCTTGTTAAGCTTAGGTTTCCTAGAAAAGCGGTGCCGTTAACTAACGGCCGTCATTTTACGGTTGTTAATAACGGCTTTACTTTTTAACATAATGCAAAAAAACATCATTTTCGCTCGTCCAAGTCACGTTTCCACTCATTGTATTAATTAATATGGGCACCGCTACACGCGAAAAACGTTGAACTAATGTTTATCACCGTTATGACGGCCGTCATGCAAATGACAGCACCGCTATTTGACGTTATAGTGACACTCAACGTTCTCTAGGAAACCTAGTCCGATGTTATTTATAGACAACGTATGGCTGACGTCACCCAACGCTACATTACGACCGTTAGATAACGGCACCGCTTTTCTAGGAAACCTAAGCTTAAGTTTACCTACCCATGTTTATTCTCAACGTTAAAAAGAAATTAACGTCATAGCCTACTACATCCTACATAGTCTGTGGTAGTATTATATTGATAAAAAGTTATTAATTTTAGTGATAGATTATAGATTGCCAATAGCATGTAATCGATGTTACTGTGGTACTCCAGTTTTTATAGTGTCTAGTGTCTAGACGTTTGTATAATTTTAGATTCGGTTTAGTGTTCAAGATATTAATACATTTCCAATCTTAGAACGTTTTAAGGTATAGATTAAATATGGATTTTCAAGTTTGTTTGGTATTTGTATAATTTTTATTGTAAAAATTAACGCGTTACGAACGCAGGATTATTTTAGTTTAATCATAATTAAACCTTTATCTATGCCTGTTATCCTAAGTAATAGTTTTCAACCATTATTACCTGATGTGAGTAAACAAACCGCTTTCTTAAATCTAATAGAAACCGGCTCTTAAATATTTATTAACAGTTTGGCGTTGTGACATGTGCCTTCCTGTTGCTTACATCGCATACGCATAACGTGAAGTGAAAGTGGTTTATGTTTCCATAGAATATTTATAGTAAACCTCATCACAGATAGTGTACGTGAACATGTATAGCAGTCCTATACTTAGACATTGTCAACTCACACCTGTGACACGTCGCCATAGTGGGGCGTATAATATTGAAGAAAAGTACCTATTTTGCAGCCAAACAAGGTACAACGTAAGCAAAAGTAATCAAATTTGTAATTAAAAGAATAAAAAATATTGAAGAAAAGTAAAATTTTAAATACACAGAGGTTTTACCGAGGTAAATACATGAGGTATTGATCACAGTTTTTGCAGGAATGTATTGATACATTATCTGTAATTCTGAATGAAGATTCATTATTATTATTATGCTAATCAAATTAAACAAAAATAGATTTTACCAAATACTTAAATTTTATATTCTAGCATTGATATACAAAAAACCCAAGATGCACAGTCTCGAATAAAAGTAACGCTCGAAAGTGTCCCGAAACACTATTTCTGTCTCTTTCTATAGTTACAAGCATATATTATTGCAAAATCAATCTTACGCGAATTATTTAAAGTTGTTATTACAACGCAGTGTACTATAATGCAATTTAAATTTTTCGACCGACCGTGGTCGGTAGGACAAGGTGATTGAGTGGAGTCGAACATGACTCTTTTTTCTTCATTATACATTACTATTTAGTATTTTAAGGAGTTTGTTAAATTGTGTTTTAAACACATAAATATACTTTTATTTTTGCATAAATATGTCTTTGGGTAGCATATGGGTATATATAAAAAAAAATGGTGCGGGTAGATACTTATGTAGCGCGTAAGTATCCTTTGGCTTTCTTTATTGTTTTTAAATATTAAATAATTAATAATAAATATTCAGCGTTAATAATTTAACAATATTTAATATTTAGTATATTATTCAATTATTAATTAAATATAATAATTCAATGTAATAACTAGGTATGTTTCATAACCTTTTAACTAATAAGTAACAATAGGTCTTTGTGAAAAAGCATTGCTAAACTTCTTTGAAAAAATAATTAAAACTCCTTTATTTGTTTAACCTTAAGGTCATTATGGTCATTCAAAATTCTTGGCACAGCTGCTAACTTCACGCATATTCTATTTCTTTTACTTTTAGATTGTCTTATTCCCACTACTCGGCGCCCATACTGATAATTTTTGTGTCACGGTGCGCGCGCATCGTAAAATTTCACTCTTATAAATTGTTCATAACGCGCCTAAAGAAGTATAACTTCAAAAACAAATAATAACTGTTAAAATTGTTTATTCAAATATTTGGTTCAAAACGATAATGATGAATGGTATTTATTTTGCAAAAATCAAATCACTTTTAAAGCACTTTTAAAGTACATAAATTTATTTATAAAAAAACACAAATAAAAAAAAATCGACTCCACTTATTAGAACAGGGTCATTTTTATAATGCGACTAAAATAAAAAGAAGACTGTAATGCGTTGTTCTAAACTGAACAAGCAGCCATTGAAGTTGGCCGTATAGAAGTTTGGTTGAATGAATTTTTGAGAAAAATAAATAAAAATCACACATTGCTTGTTATAATCAGTCATAAAAACAACAAAAACTAATCAATAAAGTTTACTTACCGAAAATACGATATCTCATCCTTTTTAGCCTTTTTGACGTATTATTTTTACAATTTCTCACAGAAAACTTTGGCATTTTTAACGACTGCTCCCAGACGCGAGCGACGCGAGACTATTTGAAATGAGCGCACAATTTAGAATGTTGCGCTCATTTTTGGACGTTGAGTGTGCATTTGGGTTTATTGTATATCAATGTATTCTAGCCCTCGATGAAGTTACTTTGTTTAGGAAGACTGACATTCGAATTTGATAAAAATCGTGGTATAGTCGCAAGTATGAATGAATATTTTTTAACAATATTAGAAATCGTAGCTCGAATAAATCGATTTGATTCGGAAGACGTAAGAAATTGCGGTAACCGTTCTTTAATGGTTATTTTTACCCGCTTATGGCAGACACTGTAGCTCAGTAACGCTTGAGTTTCCAGAAACTAAAAAAACTTTAGACAATTTATTATGAAATGGCTTTTACATAGAGAGAAAAGCTTTCGTAAGCAGATATTGAATTAGAAATCAATTGTTTCATGTGTGATTTCAATCAACCAAATCGCAAAGTTTTTATTTCCTCGTAAAGTTTTTTTGCACACAGACCTTCCCGAAATATTTACAATTCTCTAACCGAAAAAATCGTCTAAACACATTCTTAAAATAAAATGAGGTTCAAAAAACTAAAAAAACATGGCTCCCGAGATTCTGTATAAAGAGCGGATACCAGAGAAAGTACTAGGAGATTATGACACAGCCACAAGTGAATTTTAACAATATTCATGTTTTCGTGTTCTACTCATATAAATGAAGTCGGTTTTATATTGAAACAGGTATTCCTCTAAATTGATAAATTATACTTCATAGTATATATACTACCTATATATAAAATATAACAGTTGTTTAAAACATAGAACAATATACGAGGGCGGCACTGAAAATTTCGGGAATCAACACACAACAGTGGTATTATTCAACACACAACAGTGGTATTATTCCATTCCCGATACTTTTAGTGCAGCCTATGTAGAATGCTGTTCAAACATTTTACATATACCTACTAACTATGATAGCATGTATTGCGAATAGTTGATTAGAGGATTTACTATGATACTGGATTTGAATAAGAAGATTAAAACTATACGATCTTTTTTTTTTACAATTGTTATACAACTAAATAGTTGTATAAACAACAATGTAGATTATAAAATATTGTGTTCCTGGTATTCTGTAATAATACCAATAAACTTCGAGGAATCATATAGAGTATGTCACTTGTTATTAGAAAATGGTTTTACAATAATTTTATGAAGTTTTACATATGGACTAATGGCGTTTATTATGCTTCTTCTGTAGCACTGAGTATTTGAGGGTAGGTACGAAATAGAAGTTATAAAGCTAGTGGCGACCTAGTGACCTTGTTTAATATTCCATATGTGTAAATTCATCTCTGTGAACGCGCCTTCCAACATCAAGTAGTGGGTAGAGGGAAGTTTGATTTTTCTAAACAGTTAGTACTCTCGTAATTAAACACATTGTGAGGAGTCGACATGTTTTAAGCCGAAAAATCATTTAGTCTGATATAGAAATTTGCCTTTTGAGATATGATAATTTCATACATTTTACGATACGCTCCAGAATAGAAATAAAACCACCTTTGTCTTTCGTATGTCAAGTCTAGACATGATCTCGCTTATATGTGCAAAAATTAAAGGTTTTATCTTGCTCTTTTCCTCCTCAAAGCAAAGGAACCACAATCACTATAACGCAATCATGTGTTGCCTACCTATGTGTGTTTATCTATTAATATCTGGTATGTTGTGTTTTTCCAACGCAAGATACCTGTTATCACTATATTTCTACAGATTTATTTCTGTACATCTATTTGCATTGTATCTATGACCTATTGTTCTCTTTTTCTTTATCTTTTATTTTTACCTGTTATTTTATTATCTGTGTGTTGTTATATAACTGTTTTTTTCTTTTTGCCTATAATGAAAGCGACAAGCAAAAAACACATTCAGGATGCTTTACAAAAACAAAGCTATTGTATGGTTTTCTTTTGTAAATTACGTGAAAGCCGGTTACGAACATATATACAATTGTTAGGTCGGTATAAATAGAAATAATACTTAATCTATTTATTCTATTATCTCATTTATTGGAATTAAGATCAATGTTAGCCTAGTGGCTCGAGGGGCCGGCTCTCAATCTTTATCGTGCCTTCAAATCAAGGCTTTGCACTGACTTTTCTTTATATGTACACAATTCAACATCGTAAGGAAGCCGGCATTGCATGTCTTATACAATCCACGTCACACGGAAGGCTGTTGCATGTAATACAATAAAATAGCCACGTCACTCGAAAGGCGGATCACTTACTGGTCTTTTAAGAAAAAAAATCACGCTACAGATAGAGAAATATGAGGCGGAGACGTTAATGCGCCACTGGTTTATTGTACAAGGCAATATTTTCCTCGTGTATTGTTAACCTTTCTATAAGCCGTATAGTCCTTATCGTAAGCCTAAGATTGCGATTAGTTGGATTAAAATGCTTCCCAATGACTTTGGGCTAATACTGTCCAACTTCGAGAATGTCTAGACTTAGTTTAGAAATTTCAAATTTATTATATACTGACGCAACATACAGCTCAAATTTCTATTACTTTGTTATTTGTCTATATGTGTAGGCATCACTGTGTGATGGTCTAAAACATGCCGATTTCCTCATATTTTTCTTTTATACTTAGCATTTAGTTTGTTAGCCAGTAGTTACTAAGAAAAGTAAATTAGTTCACAACTATGGTTCAAACCGTTAGGAAATAAATAAATACAAAAACTAAACGACACCGTCAGGTCCTCTAAAAAATAAGATTTACCTTATAATAAAGATCAGTTCATCTATCCAATAAACAGTAATTTTAAGTCAATAATTTCTATTTTATCATCCATAAAACATAATATTACAAAACTAGCCAAAAGCTATTGACCGTTCAAGGCCGATATGCAATTACTTATTTAATAAAAGTAAGTTTTCACCGAATTACTTCGTGGGCGTATCACGCCTGAACGGCCTGTATTATCAGTGATAAGAGCTTATAACAAGACAACAGGTAGCTGAGAGCGTCAGTCGTTGATACATTACCACGGTAGACGCGCGGCAAAATCCCTTCCTCGTGAAAAAATTGCTAGTATTAACGATTTTTTGCTAGCGTAATGGTGTTTTGAATTTAGAATAGAAAAAGTGTGAACGTCAAAGAGTACAATTAGATTCAAGGATTTTTGAGAAAAAGAACACTAATTAACTTTTTATGCCAGTGCTTACTCCGAAATAAAGTGAAGTCTGTGTCAATTTGTAGGTGTTTTAAAGTTCCCTGTTATCAAAATAACATTATTGTATTAAGTGAATATTGCACAGAATATGCCGACGCTTCTCACTGAAAAGTTTCTTGCAAGGCTCTCGTGGTTTGTAAGTACATGTAATGCATACATATGTATTTAATATCCTTGACCCATTGGGTGTAAGGTCGTACCCTAGAATAAGTTAAATCGGAAAAGAAATTATGTATTTACTAATCTTACGTTATCGAAAGACGTAGAATGAGTATTTCTTCTTAAATTCTCTGTTAGTTATTCTAAAAATTTTTGTTTAAATATTATACTTTATTTAAAACACATTTAAACGAATACTTTTACTAATTAAACTGTTTTTAATTACAAGTTAAATTTAAAAATAGAAAACTGATAAGGAATTTGTTACTGAAACATTTTATTAACGTATAATTTATATTTATTGTTTTACTAATCTTTATATGATAAATATCTTGACTTTAATATTTATTGTCATATATATATGTATTGTTATATAAGTTGTATATGTTACGTGGTTCAGGAGACAAGACCCCTATACCACCCATTCAGGAGCCTCCTACGCATCAATATAAATAAAACACTCAACGTTCTATTTATATCGCTATCGTGTTATCTTTACTCTCAAATGCCGAACTGCACATATAAATAACTTAATTAGTTTGTCTGTGTTGCCATGCAGGTACTAAGCCCACTTCATTTATTCGATGTTTATCTCTCACCTCTGTACTTTATACTTGTCTATATAATGCACCATTAACTATACGCACAATCGAATAGTTAACGTAGTTAAATACTTTGTATACGGAAGCGCTTATATGAAATGTATTATAAACGTTAAAAATTATATCCTATCGAGTATGTTTACGTATCTCAAGAGTTAGGGCTTAAGGGTACTTCTGATGAGTCCACTTTATTTAATATATATCTATCGGCTCTGGTCTTGATATTTTCTTTGATGCACAAGTTTCAATGTTAGAATTATGGTAAAACAAAAAGTTTCGGTTTAATCCTTGACTAATTTCGTGTCATGGATAAATAAGTCAAAGTAAGCAACTTCTCAGCTTAATAAGTTGCCCTAAAGATAGCTCCTGAAGCGCTTGAAACTTTTTAAGTTATACATCTACTAATATATAAGAATTTAAAAGGTAACGTTAGCAATTTGCACATAAATAAAAAACCAATATTTGCATAATGTTGACAAAATTTTCCAAGCAGACGCAGGAAATCTTGCCAATATTTGTTAATTTAACAGGATTATACAGGTTGTTCTCAGCGTTCGTTCACACCTTTATAACTTGAGAAAAAACTTACCTTACATTAATAAACAAATCATTTTTACAACAAAAATAGATTGTTGAGTCATTGTTATATACAGTAGATTCTTTTTTGTTTTTAGGTCATGTATCGAATTTAGTTGGAATTATTCAATATAAACGTATTTGTTTATCAAAAGAAAGAATGCACCTATGCACATATAACTTTAAGAGACTTTCAACTCTAACACTGTTAAATAAAGTTCATTATGATTTAATCAATCAACCACCTAATGCGAAGTACAATAGCGTCCTTATAAGAGTTGGTCATTGAAACCGCTGTATGGAGTGAAAAATTCATTATTCAATTCATTCGTTGGCGTCAGAATGTTTGGTATAAGTTATAGGATAAAGCACAAAGAAAGTCTGAATTTAATGAAAACAGAAAGCAATAGTAGTAAGTAATCTTTATATTAATATACGTTATGATAATAGGATAAAATACGTAAAAAATAATGTATATCTCCGATACGGGGGAATAGTTAAATCGTATTTAAAATAAACGTATGTTTTATTTTACACTAGACTATATTTTAACGCTTTGATACTCGATTTTTAGCTTATAAAAGTAAGCTTTAGGATTAATTAAGGACAAATATATTTTAGGTTTACTCGTGTCCTGTAGATTTATTAAATAAAAAAAGCTTCAAAAACTATAAAGAAATCCATTTTCCATGTACAAATTGATTAATAATTTATGTCAAGTGCATTACATCCAATTCAAAATCATTTGAAAATGCATTAAACAATTTTATTCGTTAATTAAACGTTGTATTGAGGGCGTTCAATTGCTTACATTGATTTAACCTCGGCCTTGTTACAATTATTGCCAATCATACGCAGATATTCGCGCATCTTTGAAGTTGTTTCCTTAATAAATTATATCAATGTTACGAGAAGGCGTCGCTGTTTATCCGGCTAGTTTAAACTAATAATCTGTTATATTAGTAGACATATTTTTATACGTTTTGTTCATAGTATGCTTACGTTACTGCGTTTAGTATGAGTTTTGTATTATCAATCTATAATATTGTAGCATGTAGAAAACTTAAATATATTAAGACTAAAAGTAAATTTTCTCTACTATACACATGCCAAAAGTATGTCAAAGTTAAAGTCTATCTTGTTATATACGCAATTTCAATTTTTTATTATAGAACAGGGGCAAACCGGCAGGTGGCTCACCTGATGTTAAGTGATACCGTCCATGGACACTCTCAAAGCCAGAGGTCTCGCGAGTGCGTTGCCGGCCTTTTAAAAATTGAAATTAAATGAGTATTCTGTCAGTTGTAGCTTATCACGGGCAACGTGACCCTTTCGCTGAGCTCTTATTTAACCTGCACTTCGTAAACTCCAGAAGGACTATAAATTTGCACTCTGAGATTACACTGAGCAAGAACTCACTTAAGCTTGGCGTAAGCAAAGTTTAAGCTCTATAAATATCAGACTAAGTAGCGTTCGGTTCCGCCCGCTAAAGCCTATGTCTTACAGCTGGCTTCAGCGGAAACGGGGCTGTTTGCCCGTTGCGATTGTCATTGTAATTTTGCGATGACTCGGTATAGTGTCATTCTGGACAGCGTTAGAGGAACTCACGCCGGGAATCTAATTAATAAATAAATATTATAAACTATGGTGACAGTTTAAATATTTTAGTTGCTTGTAATTTAGTGTGTAAATATGGTTGTGTGGTATGTGACGGATGCCGAAAGTGAGGTAACTTCTATACAGTTTTCCCTAATTACAAATTACGGTACTTGTATATACAATCATAATTATTCGTCCTGGTACACGCTAAACATATTTCATTGTAAAATTTCCATATTTTGCTGGTTGCGGTTTTTCCGAACAAACTGTCACCTGTTTCCTCAGTTTAATGTCGGACACCAAATATGTACATTGTGTGTTTCCACTGTTTTTATAGTGATATCAAAGTAGATTTAATGATAAGAATTTGTCTTAATTTTACATGAGCAAAGTCTGTGGTTTTATATTATGTAAGGTATTTAAATTTCGATCAGTATTTTACAAGTGAATTGATACTTTTTGGACTAGTAACGATAATTGTCTACTTAATAGAAGTGTAGTAATAACTTATTTCAAATAGTCATTTGGATTACGATTTGTGGCTGAAGTGTCTAAGTGTGTATGTTTAGATGGTGTTTAATAAATTTGTAACGATTGTTAGGAATAAAATCTTGTATTATTCCTAACGATTGTTATATAAGAAAACTAGGTGGTAGCTGTCCCTGCGAACTTCATTTCTCCTTAATGTGATTTTACTTAGCCTACCTTTTTAGTACATACCAACATGGAACATTTTACTATGCTACCCCAGGGACTGTTCGGTTTTCCGGAATGAAATTTTTTTAGGTTGTTCTGTGAATTTTTCTGTATATAAACTTCATAGTTCATGTCATAACTCATAAGTTTTTAATTATCAAATAAAAAATAGGGGTTTATGGTAGAGGGGTGAAAATGGGTTGGGGTTGATACCCATGTGTTGGAATTTGATGATACTGATTATGCAGGAGTCTCGGGGACCCTTATTTGGAACACCTCCAAGGATTTTAGCTTTAGGATAAGCGTCAAAGTATTTTAAAAATTTTTTTAACTTTTGTCAATTGTATTGAAATTATAAACAATCCGCCATTATCTAACTACTTTTCTATTGGTTATAAGAGATGTGACTTTCTCGATTTCTATTGGTTATAAGTGATGTGTCATTGTCGTTTTCTATTGGTTATAAGTGATGTGACATTTTCGGTAAATTAATTGGATCGATTATTTTCTCATTTGTTATTTTTAAAGTTGAACCTAATCGAATCGATTATTTTCTCATTTGTTAATTTTATAGTTGAACCTAATTTAAGCATTACTTGTCAAATGTACATACATTACATTAACTTCATGTTTTAATTAATGTATGGTTCCGAAAATTATTAAATTATTCAAATAGTACCCAAAACCGAATCAGAGCACCCCACTATCCACGTGGTCTTGTCTGCCTTACCCCTAGAGTGTATATAAATAATCGGAGGCGCGGAGGAAGAGCAGCTCCCACCCGGCGTAACAAAGCACAGGCATTATGAAATATAGGGCTGAGGCTGGTCGCCAGAGGCACCAAAAACCCGAGGTTGCGGAGGCTTGGAATAAAATGCCTGTCCATGTTATGCATGAGGGGCTGCATTGCATTACCCGTAGCGCCGGAGCTGTCCACAAAAACAAATATTATTTAGATTGGTTAGGTTAGAGTTAGTATATGAATATTTGGTCGCCGAAGGCGACCAGGACGCCGAGAAGCCGAGGCTTGAATAAACAATTACTATTTAGATCGGAGCTGTCCACAAAAACAAATATTATTTAGATTGGTTAGGTTAGAGTTAGTATATGAATATTTGGTCGCCGAAGGCGACCAGGACGCCGAGAAGCCGAGGCTTGAATAAACAATTACTATTTAGATCGGAGCTGTCCACAAAAACAAATATTATTTAGATTGGTTAGGTTAGAGTTAGTATATGAATATTTGGTCGCCGAAGGCGACCAGGACGCCGAGAAGCCGAGGCTTGAATAAACAATTACTATTTAGATCGGAGCTGTCCACATAAACAAATATTATTTAGATTGGTTAGGTTAGAGTTAGTATATGAATATTTGGTCGCCGAAGGCGACCAGGACGCCGAGAAGCCGAGGCTTGAATAAACAATTACTATTTAGATCGGAGCTGTCCACAAAAATAAATATTATTTAGATTGGTTAGGTTATATAAATATTAATATACTAACCGTATATTAATATTTTTTTTAAATAACTGTTCAACTGAAACTCAAAATCGAAAACAAAATCGGATTTAAAATCGGATTAAAATCGAATACTAAAATAATCGATTTTTTCACTTTCACAGAATAGATTATTTTTCACATCTCTATTCTCTACTATTCATTGTTTAAAGTATAAACGCAATCGGCCATTTCGAATTTGGATTTTGCCAGAACAGTGTGTGTTCACAGTGATCAAGTGCAAATTATAAGTTAAAAAGCCGTTACTTTTTAGGTTTTTTATTTTTGCGTGAATGTGCGTTATTTTATTAGCATTTTTTTAAAACTTGGCTTTATATACTGTCTGTAATATATGTCTAGTACAGACACTGATTTCTTGCGATCATTTTCAAATTTCGTGTGCGAATGGCGTCTAAAAATAGTGGACATCTTAGGTTAGTATATTAATATTTTTTTAAAATAACCTGTGTTACTTTTTACGTGAATGTGCGTTATTTTATTATCATTTTTTAAAACTTGGCTTTACATATATACTAGACACTGATTTCTTGCGATCATTTTCAGATTAAGTACTGTAAAAAAAAAAAAAAATTTTTTTTTTTTTTGGTTTCCTAAGCCCAAAATTTGTGGGGGGTGATTACTACCCCCTCCCACCCCCCTCCCCCCCCAAATTTAGGGTCTTCTCTCTCACATCTTTACCGTAAAAATAAAAGGTTGTAAAGGGTTGACCAGCCTTATCACTTAAGGGTTTGAAAGATAGATAGTAGCCGCTTCTCAGCTTACTGAATATGCATAAAAAAATCATAAGAATCGGTCAAACCGTTTCGGAGGAGTATGGGAACGAACATTGTAACACGAGAATTTTATATATTAGATAATTGGGACGTGATTTTGGACCATGTAAGGAAAAGACATCAACAAATCCTGCTTTGACTAAGTATAGTAAGTAACATCTGCGTATCCTTGTTTCAGAGTGAGCAGTCGTCACCATTTCGTCGGTGGACAACGGGCAGTGGAGCGGGCAGTTCCTATAGGCATCACGAGCATCGCAATATTTATAATAAAGTAAGTTCTTTTTAGTGTATTTATAATTATTTTTTGATAATTTTAAATGCCTTTCAAATGTTATATCATGACTAAATTATTAACCTTGATAGACTCGTTGAGCTTGTCAAGATTTTTAATATATATAAGTAATAAGCTATGCTTAGTATTATATAAGTAATAGTGGTGGTCACTGGAGTGACCATTCTCCTCTCCTACTTTATTTGTGAAATATATGCCGATTGGTGACACGAGAGCTTCACTTATAAAAATTAAAAATGGCCCTTTATATACTGTGTACTATATATAGGATTACATTAAGTTTGTATATTTAATATTTGTACACGACCTCCGAGAGTGAAAGCCTTCAAATTCTTCCATTTGTCTCTCATCTTCCCTACTACTTTCCAATCTTTCCCTTATTATATTATATTCCAAAATATACTATAATTGCTCAACATAACAGTCTATGCAATTTTTTTAGTTTTTTCATTATTTCTTACAGCAAATGAGCGAAGGTAGCAGCCCTGGTGGCGGTAAAAGCGGCGGCGGAGTGGCTCGCTGGTCACTCGGCCTCGAACACCTGCTTGCGGACTCGGCCGGCGCGGCTGCCTTTGCCCACTTTTTGGACAAGGAGTTTGCCGCCGAAAATATTAGGTGAGGTGTTTGTTGGCAACCCTGACGGCGTAATAATAATTTTTGGATCGCAGAAGATGTTTTCAATTCTATGTAAGCAATTGTTGTTCTAATTTCATTCGGATTTAAATAGAAAAATAATATAAATCGTTACTTAAGTTGTTTTTGGGAATGTATAATTAAGTATTACGATTATATTATTAAAAAAAATCGAGATTAGCAACATATAGTATTTAGCCCATTAAGCGCTGAAGCACTTTTGGATTAGTATTCATATACAGTTTATTTTGGGTGACGAAATTGTCCTTTGAATTGCTCAATAAGATAGCAAATATGTATAATAGAGAATACGCATACAAATGTTATATTTGTGTTACACGATAAGAGTTCATCTAAAAATAGATAACAATTATGTACGGCCACTTGCTAATATTTGGAGAAGTTTTAACTAACCCAACTAACCCTGTAACACTTAAAGAGACCTTCGTTTCGACTATTCCTATTACTACATTTATTTTGAATCTTAAATATGTACTGATTTTGAAGAGATACTTGTTTATTCAATATATATGCTGATTTATTCAAGAAATTACATGTGCTTGGCACATATTGGTACTCCTAACATTCGTAACCTCTCTCAGTGAGCGAGCGGCAGTATGTAAACCCGCTAAATGCAATATTGTGAAGAGGCAAATACATTATTATTATTGTATCGCTCTAAACAGTTTTAAAACAGCGGAAGAAGGGTTTTAATAATATATAATACATAGCCCAGTTACAGAACCAAATATGGTATATATTTGGTTCTGTAATTACGATCCTAATTCCTAAAATATTCCAATTGCACCGGTTTACTAAAAGTATCGTCTGTCTCTTTTTATCACAGCGAAAACACAGAGATGAAAGTTTATAAGTATAAATTAGGATCACATAGGGTAATGTGCAAATTTCTACCGATTAATCGTCCAAAAAAGCCGAATATGTTTATATGGTATCTAATTCTGAATACATATATCAATAATTACATTTTTAACAGATTCTGGTGGTCCTGCGAACAGTATCGAACATGTTCGGAAAATGAGTCAGAAAGCGTTGAAGTTCGCGCGTCGCTCGCGAATGAAATCTATCAAAGGCATTTGGGTGACAAAGCCTCAGAACCAGTGAATATAGATGCTACTGCAAAACGGGCTACGGCATTACGCCTGGATCAGAGGCCACCTCCGGCTGATTTGTTTATTCAGGTATTTAATCGACTTACATAATTAATTGGCTACTCGACATCTTTGTACGGTGAAGAAAACCAGCACGTCTAAGATGAAGATAGCATATGACCGATGTCAATAATAAATATCGATATTATTGAAGAGTTGTAATTCTATACAAAGCGTATTTAATAAAAGTTATGTTAATCAAAGACAATACTACAAAGCGTATTTGTCAGCCATTTTTTTACCGATTAATCTAGATTTAATCTTACATTATCTGATTTTTTTATAGACTTTGAAGTCTTTATAACACAGATGGCTACTTTATATTAAATATTACTTAATAAAATAGTTAAAAAATATATTAGATACATATCGTTTTATTTACTTAATTTTTTATGTAAAATTATTTTATTGCTACAGGCTCAGAAACAAATATTCAACGTTATGAAGTTCGACAGCTACCCACGGTTCCTACGTTCAGGAGTGCATGCTGAATGCGCACGCGCAGATCTACGTGGCCTGCCCTGTCCTTATCTACCGCCGGCTGAGACTAATAAAGTAATTTATTTGTGTATATATCTTATATTTACATTTTCTTAAATAATCAATTTTAAGACTGGCCCAGTCGATACTTGCTATGTATGCTTATCGTTCCAATTAGTAATTTAGTATTAAAAGTAATAGACAATTTTAGCAATATATTGTTTATATTTATCTCCCAAATACGTAGTGCCAAGTACGGTGCGGACGTATATTATGTATGTACCTTAAATTATAAACTTCCATTGACCAAATTTATAATTGGAAAATCATTTTCGTTAGGCGAGACCAAAGAGTCGTTGGTTATATACATTTTTGTATGTGAAAAACCAAAATTTCTTATTAATATATTGTTCAGGTGAAAAAGTCGTCGTCTAACGCATCAGAAAGACGTCGCAGCGGAGGCGGTTCCCTATTGGGCTGGAGGCTGCGCTCTGTGTCAAGAGATCGCGTTGAAGAAGATACACCACCCACCACAGATGTGAGTATTTAGTATACAATTTAGTAATAATAGATATTCGTTCGGATTTTTACCCTTTTTCAATATATTTGATTCCTGAACAAAACAGAAATTGATCCCTGAAAAACACCACTAAAAACAGGTCTGAACAAATATATTTGATTCCTGAACAAAACAGAAATTTATTCCTTAAAAACACCCCCAAAAACAGGTTTTAACACATATATTTAGTTCCTGAACAAAACAGAAATTGACCCCTGAAAAACAGGTCTTAACAAATATATTAAGTTCCTGAACAAAACAAAAATTGACCCCTGAAAAACACCCCCAAAAACAGGTCTTAACAAATATATTTAGTTCCTGAACAAAACAGAAATTGACCCCTGAAAAGCACCCCCAAAAACAGGTCTTAACAAATATATTTAGTTCCTGAACAAAACAGAAATTGACCCCTGAAAAACACCCCCAAAAACAGGTCTTAACAAATATATTTGATCCCTGAACAAAACAGATTTTGACCTCAAAAAAAACCAAGAGAAACAGAATTTCTAAAAAAAGCATAGTTGTTCTTTAATTTAAAAAAATGGTGCGTGTACTTCTGTACACGCGTAAGAAGTTATACTTCTTTGGCTTTCTTTATCTTTTTTAAATATTAAATAATTAATAATAAATATTTAGCGTTAATAATTTAACAATATTTAATATTTAGTATATTATTCAATTATTAATTATTTTATTATATTATTAATTCAATTTAATAACTAGGTAGGTTTCATAACCTTTTAACTAAGTAACAATAGGTCTTTGTGAAAATGCATTGCTAAATTTCTTTGAAAAAATAATTAAAACTCCTTTATTTGTTTAAAAGGTACTACAAATGTCATTATGGTCATTCAAAATTCTTGGCATAGCTACTAACGTCACGCATATTCTATTTCTTTTTACTTGTAGATTGTCTTATTCCCATCTCGCTTGCGCACGCTCGGCGCCCATACTGATAATTTTTTGTCACGGTGCGCGCGCATCGTAAAATTTCACTCTCATAAATTTTTCATAACGCGCCTAAAGAAGTATAACTTCAAAAATTGGTTTTTGGTCCTGGCACATAAGTTAATTATCATTCTATTTTTTTAAGTGGTACCCAAAACTATATTAACGACGAGGCTATGGGTACTTTGTATATTTTACCCATTGCATTAGATTAGTATTAATAATTGCTAAATTGAACCGAGAGAGCTTTTTTCTTGCGGAAAAGTAAATAAACGAAACGTTGAAAGAAAGAAGGTTGTTTATCATTTTCAAGATATCGCATTTTTATAACGTCGGATGTATGTCAACTGTCAAAATCCTCTAAACAAATTTATACAGTCGTACATCAATGTTAACAATAAATATCAATTCACGCAACACTTGTATGAGTACACAGGAATATAAACAATACCGAACTAAACAAATAAGTTAAACTAATATTGAACTATTTCTTAGAATTTCACAATTGTGAAATAATTACCGGCGCGTGGTATGATAATGTTATATTTGTTAGTAAATAATTGAAGGCGCAAAATATATTTTTTTCTTGACAAAGTAACTAAAGGTGTTGTCTTACGTTATTATAGCGTACGAGTGTGACCTTCAGTGTACTGGAAAAGTTCAGAAAACGTTAAGCACGGTTTTGTTACAAAATCTT
The DNA here is from genome assembly GCA_905332375.1 of Pieris macdunnoughi. Taxonomy (NCBI): domain Eukaryota; kingdom Metazoa; phylum Arthropoda; class Insecta; order Lepidoptera; family Pieridae; genus Pieris; species Pieris macdunnoughi. The sequence continues at coordinate 2,134,907 of CAJOBZ010000027.1, read as the reverse complement.
TATAATAATATTTTGATTTTCTATTTGTAACTGATATATTGTTTATATATTGAGATAGTTTGTAGATCTTAGAAAAGTATTAATAGGTCCTAATCCCATTTTCCAAAACATAACGAGGCCATTTCCGATTAGAATTAACATTTATATTCATATAGGTGTTGTTAACTACAAAGGAAATGTATCAATAATGAATATAAAATTTATCTAATCAAATCTCATTTTGGGGCACTATAAAAATTCCACCTGTAAGCCCATTGTAAAATGGATTATGACCCCTATTAGTGAACAAACAACCAAATGAATATATAGATTAAATAATCAAATGAATGAAAATGAAAACCGCCTATGTTGTTCAGTTGTATATAATAAATACAATACAACTGAACAACAAAGGTAAGTTATTGTTTTGTTCCAAAAATATGCTAAAAAAGTCAATGTTTTCTAATCATTCCAAAATAATTACAATAAAAATAAATGTATAGAACAAAAGTTGAGTACGAATATGTCTATATATATAATAGTTTAAAACTGTGATTATTGTACAATTGTGATAATAAATCAAAGATAAATTATGTTTGGATTTCGGCAGCCCTACTGATATTCATTTGCCCACGCTTCAAGCAGCTATGCTAGCGTGGAATATCACAATGGCAAACAACTTGTACCATATTTTACTATTTATCTTGACGATATGATTATTTGCAATTATCATTAGACACGCCTACATACCATAAATTTTGAGACAAGAGTTTTTATATATGCTGTGTTATCTTGATGATGACTTTGATATTAATAGATATTCTATAAATAGATATACTAATTAACAACAAAACGTTAGCCACTTTATTGACCAAAAAGGGATGGTATAAAGGATGTGTGTAGTCAAGGAACAGTCACAAAAGAAACTCATGGGAAGCTTCGGCCTAGTCCTACGCAAGACAATTTAAACCAGCTAATGTAAAATAAATCCTTTTTTTGTGTCGTATATATTATTAATTAAATAATTATAGGTTTTGTTTTTCATAAAAGGTTTTTTTTGTAGACCAAAGGCTCGTGATATGTTTTCACTAACTAAGATTCTAAAACATCTATGTTGTTATTTTCTGTTTTTTTTAGAATTTAAATGAAAAAAAATTATACATATGTTAAGTTTGCTTATTTTTTGCGTGAAGATGTTGACTGAAGTATCTTAATTTTTTTGCACTTTAGAAACAGAGATCAACTACAAAATTGACAATCTTACGTGGGATTTGAATAATCAAGAGATTCAAGAAATTTAAATAAACGCTATTTTATACGTTGTAAATTGTTCGGTCTACTATCGGTGTAGCTTTTTGGTTGTAATTCTCGGCAATTGTGTGTTAAAAGTGTTGAAACTAACTGTTAAATGATTTATCAGTATTATAACAAGATTATACGTATGAAAATGAAGAAAAAATATTCTTTGCAGGTGGTTGCGGCCAGTCAAACGTTATCTGGTGGTTGTTCACTTTGCCGTGTGGTGTTACCGGATGGAGCGACATCTGTGGTTGGTGTAGACGAGGGCGTGACGGTGAGAAGATTAGTAGACCGTCTACTGCAAAGAAGAAACCTACTCTGTACTACTTACGACGTCCTGCTTGATGATCAGGTAAGAAAAACAAGGTGTTTATTTAATAAAGAAGCTATTTTAACTAAAAAACATCTAATCATAATCATACTAATATTTTTAGTTAACATTTTAGACATGAACTGTCTCTTCTGTATTTTAAATTTAAAAATAACTTAAATTTTTTAAATATCATTTTGTAAATTTACTTCTGTAAATACCTACTTGTTAACAAATTAAGTTTGTATATACAGATAAATGCTAAATAACGTGACTTTGATGATCTAGTTCCACATAAACAATAATATATCAAAGGGCATTATTATTGTTTATGTGTGTGTATGTGTAATACTATATTAATTATTACAGGGCGAATCCCGCGTGATAGACGCCGAATCACCATCGACAATACTCTCGGGCAAGTGTGCGGTCGTAGAGAGACGTTGTGTCGTGCGCGTACGAATCGGACCCCGCGCCGTGCTCGTTAGATGTCGCCCCGCAAGGAGATTACGTCATGTACTAAGGCCGTTATTGCAAAGATACCCTCCAGATGGAAATGTGAGGAATGTACCCACAGATGCGCAGGTGTTGCATCCTGATACTTCATTACAGGTACGATATATTAATACTGTATAAGTAAGGTATGACTGTGTGTGAAATGATTTTTTGAAATTCGAACCCATATCATATGTCACACACACTACCAATAGATCCCCCAACATTTAATTAAAGTTTTTTTTTTAAAGAAGCGTAAGCATTAGTAATAATTCTAGATCTTCAAAACTAATTCGAGTTTTCAGAGCTGACAAACGTCTCTCTATATTAAAGTCTTTAACATGTTAGACCTTAGATGACACACTTAGACAATTGATATTTTATTAACTAAAACAAAAATAATATAATTTATTTATTTTTAGGAATTAGACGGCGCTCGGCTGCAAATAGTAGAATTCGGTGAAGGTGAATGGCGCGCTGTGATAATTAACCAGAGAGGGGAAAGGGAAGATGACGGTGACTCCATACCTGACGTCACTTTACGGCCTCACGATGAAGACACGCTGGTGAGATATTGCATATTATACGAAAGTAGGAATGTAAAACGAAAGTAAACGAAAGAATGAATGAATGAAAAAACGAAAGTAAATGAGAATATGGTGTACTTTTCCCCCAACCTATAGTATCCTGGACCAGTCTAATCACTGACCGGCCCGAAGGCCCGTGTAGTTAGACTACGGTCGAAAACTTGCTTTAGCTGTCGGAACTTTGTTATAGATCAATACGAAGACGCGCCCCACCAATTTTTGGTTGAAGGGATCGCGGGCTGCGGGGAATTTGCTCCGAGCGTCAGTTGCGAACCGTCAGCTATTCATTGTAGTGTGCGTGTGTAACGATAACACACAAACATGGACGGAAGCTTGCACACATATACAATAAACGGTTAGGAGAAATAGTAGGGCGCGTCTTCTTGGATTGCACTATCTGTAACGCGTTTTAGGGTATGACGTCATCGTATTGATCGTAGGCGCAGATTGTATGTGTTGATATAGGTCGGTTATCGAAAGCTGGCGCGTTCACAGTACTCACACTAATGCAATTTTACTATACTAGTATGTTTAAAAATATGACTTTTTTGCCAAGCCATATATTTTAGTCTACTCTGGTTTTAGGAAGGTTGGGTGGGTTGTAAATAAATAAAAATGTGTCAAATACATATAAATATTATGTGCATACGAGGGTGGATCCAAAAGTTCTAAGCCCGACCAAGAACGTAAAAGAGTATTTTGTGTAAATAATTTTTCATTTTTCGACATAACCTCCATCTTGCTCAACACACTTCACTTTTACTTCACTAACAATTCTTTCAATATTTCTCTTAGAAACACCAGTCTCATCTGATGTCAAATTAAAAATAATTTTTTTTCATTAAACTGTTTTTATTAAGATGCTTAAAATAATTAAAAACATTGTGCACCATTTCACGAGATTGTCCTGGTAATGTTTAGACGGAATATATTTCATAAGACATTTTTTTTTAAGTATTCTAACCTCCAACCAAATAAGTAAACAATCACAGACAAAATAATAATGAGAAAAAATATCAACATGTACAGTAAAGATCACCATAAACAGTAGCAAAAGCAAAACAATAACTGTCTCTTTTATACTCATAAGCTTGACCGAGCGCGAGAAAGACGGACAGTTTTCATGATGCATATTCAGTTTGACATTGACAGTCGCGCTTATTCACAGACACTACACAAGCACAAAGTGTAAATGTGTTCAAGCCGCCAGCTTTAGATAACATACCAATACAGATAGTACTGTGATTGGTTAACAACATCTAGAATATGTATTGACACCCAACATACGTCAGGTTATTACGTCCATTTAACCAATCACAATCAAACGTAACGCTTTGTCTTGCATCTTTCGTTTTACATTCTCACCCCAGATTCTAATTTACAAGATTAATAAATACAACCACCATTTACATTATTTTTTTATATATACATTGGACACGCGTTGTCGTAAAAAATTATTTTGATAAATACAGTCGATAAAGATATACTATATTTTACTATATTTCATTAAAACTAGAAACAAAATAACGAACGAATTAAGCTACTTTAGAAGTCTGCCTGTCCTGTTCGGCGGTATGTATAATTATATTTTCAATAACAATGCAATATTTTTTATAGAGTATAGACCGCACCTCTGGCAGTTCAGGAGGCTTTAGCGAGGCGTCACGTAATGGGGTGAACACAGATGGACCCAATCCCCAGACCTCTTTGTCTCAAGGCCCCGTACTCGCTAATAGAGTTAGAGCTACTTTACGGCCCGGCCCACCCTTACATCATCACCCACCGCGTAAGTATTCACTAATTTATTACGCAAAAAGAAGTAACAATGTTATTTAACTAGAACCCCTATGAATAAACGACTTCTGCTAATGTTTTCAACTTATTTTCCGAACCTATAATAAAATAATTGAACTATTAGAATGTTGTATGCTATTATTAAATTAAAATTTCCCCTTTTACAGATTTCTTAGAGAATCTCCGTGAAACCCAGAGGCAGCGTCTGCAGCCGCGGACACCGCCGCCGCTTCCGCCTAAACCCACGCAACGCACAGCGCCCACTGTCGTCTGAACGCCGAAACAATATACTCGGATAATCGTGTACAATCTTACGATTCGTCGGAAATGCCATATAAGTGCATGATGACGGAGTTAAATGCAATATTATCTAACGATATATGAAGGGGTTTCAAACGCCAATAGCTGTATGGACATATAGTGATAACTGGGAACAACGCCAACTAGCTGTAATGAAAGGAACATGCCTGAAACGCACTGTTCCAATCATTGGATCTGACGAGATCAAATTATTTTGAATACTGTTTTATACATTATTTTTTGTGACGTTATTGTTAAGTGTAATCTTAAAAGATTGATAGGCATTTTTATTTTAATAATAAAAATCTGTTCATAGACTTTGCAATCTCTTTTGAAATCTGATCATTCCAAATGTATACCAGTGAAATAATAGTTAAGTGCTTTAAATAAAAAAAACATGCTTTACTTGGCAATACAACATAATGTGGCTGGTTAAATATTGCTTTCTAAAATGAATACAAATCAAAGTATTATAATTGTTACTTTTTAGAGTTGAAAATGATCTACTAATTTTGAAACAATCTGTTAAAATGCCATTTTTATTAGATGTATTTCATATATCGAAATGTATTATTAATGTACAAAATATAATCCTATTAGTTAAAATTTGTAAATAAGAAATATAAAATTTAATTTATATTTGTAGAATGTTTTGATGTACAATTATTGCACTTTTAAGTCAACTGGCATCTAAATTATCATACAAAATAACTATAGTTTGTAGAGATTTAAAAGTTTTGATACAATAAAAGTGTTGCAAATGTTGTTGGTTTTTAATATTATTATACCCATTATTAGCATATCTAATAAATTGTCAATGAATTAGTGAAATGTTTCTTTTATTTAGATAATTTGTCTTCAAAGAACAACAAATACTTCAAAGCTTTAGCTTGTTTAAGTCACTATCTACAATGTATATATCAACATACATATAAAAATAAAAAATTGAATATTGTATATTTTATTAATTACTTATCAGGTACAACTGGGGTTTCTTCACTGTCAGTTTTTTCTGGCACCACAGTCTTTTCTTCTGGCATTAATCTTGTTAGTTTGGATGGGTCTTTAGGTGGTGCCCAATCCGGTATTATTTTCCCATGCACTCTCCAATTACCATAAACATTGGATAAATGCTTCTCAAATACAACATATTCCAAGACATCCTTAGCAAGAATCTCACTACCATGCAATAGTCTTCCAAAACGGTCATACACGGACAACTGCTGACGAGTGTGGAAGCGAACAGTGATCTGTAACAGAAATTTTCTAATGAAATATCAGTTTAAACTCAAAACTTCTCTATTGAATGTATTATTTTAATATGGATATTAGAAAGCTTCTTAACAAACTGCAAACCTGTCCAAATATATTCTCTTTGCTAATAACATCTGTACATCTGGCATGAACTACTCTTGGTGGCTCTAGTGATTCCAAAAACTTCCATCTTATTGTCTTTCCAAATGAATTATGCCGAAATTCAGGATATGCCTTCTCTGTAACATGTGTTCTCAAGGCATGCCTATCATTATTAACGAGACTTTCATGTGCCTTAACATAAATATCTTGGGCTATCCGGCAAAATTCTTTGGTATCAAAATCTTCATCAAAAGATTTAACTTTACGTATTGCCATCATTGATTTAGATTTTTTTTCAAGCAGCTCTACAGTTTGTTTTGCTCGTGTAGTTGATACTATGGAGGCTTTTCCATCACCCTCTGGTGGGATGTATGCCTCAAAAACACCACCTAAAAAGTGATATACTTATGTAGAACAAGCATCTAAGATCAATTTAATGTCATGTCATGTCTTGCTCATATTGACTGATTAATTGCAATCATGCGATACCTGTCGCTGAAACGTAAAAAGGTCTGTCATTCCAAGGTCTAGTAGGAAGCAAGCCACGCTCTTTCATCTTCTGCCTGACTTTTTCTTCAGGAAGGTTGTCAATATCCTCGTTATAGTCGTGAAGATTTATTTTAAGAAATTTTTCTTTACGAAGCTTCTTAAACTTGGGGTTATAATGTTTTGATGTGGTCGTACGGTATGGTTGTAAAAGATTTGTTGCTGGAAGAAATCGTAGTTGCCCTATCTGAAACATATATGATTAGACGTACATATATGAAATAGTCTAACACACAATGAGATTTAAATATATATATTTTTTAGTAGGTTTAGGGTAAGTAAGAGTCTTGACTCCGAATCTTAATCTTCTTAGTATATTTACCTTTGCCAATATGCAATTTGCCATTTTGAATCAGAACTCGGAAGTCGGAACCCACGTTATAGATTTAAGGCTAAGTTGTTCAATTTGTGGTATAATGTAAGAATATTTTCCTCGGCTTAGTATTTTTAGTTGATATAGTGTTCAACAGCTTCAACTATAAATCGCTAATACATTATTTAAGCACCATATTATTTAACATTTAGTACACACTACACAGATTCACAGACCGAGTAGTTAATACTCTATGGTATGGTATGGTACCAGAGTAGGCTATACGTATACGTTGTACTAACATAATATAACGTCTTAGGTGTGGCAGCTAGGTGAGGGGTATCGGGTTCGATTCCCGGTTCGAGGGCAAGTTTTAATTTAATTTAAATTTGTTATCGGCCTTTGGGAGGGTTGTGCGGTACCGGACGAGTGCTTAAACCGTACATGGAGGACACGATCGAATTTCTAAGGCAAGTGCCAGAGCCATAAAGGGAAAAAAAAAAGTCACAGGCTACGAAAATTTTAGACCAGAGAATTCTAAAATCGATTAAATCTAAACTAGGGATGTGACATTCTTCATAAAAAATCGATTTTTGAAGTTATACTTCTTTAGGCGCGTTATGAAAAATTTATGAGAGTGAAATTTTACGGTGCTCGCGCACCGTGACACAAAATTAACAGAATTAAGTTGCCCACGGAAGCTGCTACGGCATTGGACATAATTTAAAATATAATTTATGTTACACTTTATGTAAGACAATAATAATAAATATTTATATATTTAATTTTTCTTGTATTAATTCTTGTATTAAAAAATGCCGAATAGCCGATATTTTATTATTATCGATGAAATTCGTCGAAAGAGGACGATATCGACTGGCTACTGTCAACCTACGTAAAATAATCAATGACAACCATTTTTTTATCAGATTTTTACGCATTAAATGGTAGAAAATAAAAAATAAAGAATCAGCATATTATTTCGTTAGCTATTTTAGCGTGATTCCTATGCTCCAAGTTATTGTATTTCTAGTTCGAACTGTCCGTTTTCTTACTAAGTGCTGTTAGTATAAAGTACTGCTCCTAGCTCTTTATTTGCTATTCACACTTCCACAGACTACACCCGTAAGAGGCGCATGATGAAAAAATTGATGTTGTCTATTAATAATATTTTTGTAATCATATGTTCTCCTTTCAAATTGTGATTTTTAAATAAGTATTACAAAATTGATTAAATTATCGTGTCGTCTTTTTAAAATATATAATTAAAATTTTAATTGTAGATTTTTGAATTTTTTTCGTTTATATGTGATTTTTATATTTCATACGACAATCATAATTTTCTTCCATATCTCATATTTTTCAACACACATAAATCTGAGGGCTGATTTTTTGTTATTCTTGTGTTAAAGGCAAATAGGCGATTAAAATAGCAGTTTGTAAGAGAACAAATTTTGTTTACTCAGAAAATCGATATGTCGGTGTTTTAAAACCGGATATCCGGCGACTCCATACACGTTGTCTCTAGCTCTCCGACCCAAAGATCTTCAAGCGTTTCTTTCTTTTCCGAACAGGCGCAGTCGAAGTGAACTCGCAAAAGGAGTAAAAGGCTCCTACATAACCTGTAACTACGTAAGTATAAGTGCATAATCGATTAGTTTTACATTGTATTTACAAATCCTAATTTATAATCTTTAGTAATTTCTCGATATCCTTGCTGAGTCATTTGCGGAGGTTGTGATTTGGATTCACAAAAGATTAGAGATTTTAGTGATTTATTGTGTCTTGCCCTTGTGGTAAGTAGGCGTCGCCTCGTTTTGATAAATAATTTCAATTATGATTAATTGAAATTATTTAATTTGATTAAAATAAAATTATGTTTTAATTCTTCAACATGTGGTCTTTCGGGGCGATGACCTTTCGTTAAAATCCTAGGGCCCCCTCTTTCCTCAAGTAAATGCCACGTGTATTTTGTTTCAGCAATATATTGTATGAGTCAAAAGGTAGAAAAACCAGTATTATCGGGTCAACGGATCAAGACCAGAAAAAGAGGTAAGCATTTATTATAGCTTTTATAAGTCCCATGCTCCTAATTATTTAAGATTACTTATCTATCGCCTCGAGTTGTCTTATGGAAGTAAAAAAGGACTGCTTAAAGTAGTCGTTTTTTCTGCAAAGCCTTCACCTTGGCACACAGTTACAATATTAATGAATCACATGAAGTGGGTCATGTGAACATTTATAATTCTCTTGTGGAAGTACTGTTAAACGATAATGCCCAAAATAACAGTAGCTTCATGAGCTTGTTTGATATTTAATTAATAACATGTTAAAAACTGATGTCATGATTAAAGAGTAGCTAGATAGTACCATGCTCATTTCTTTGTAGTTAATATACAATGCAGATTTACTTTATGTTCAATGTGATAAAACTTGTTAGGGTGGGAAAGACTACTTTTTTAAATATTAATTTGTGATTGAAAATAAATTTTAGCTTATTTTTTAATCCGTAAAACAGTTATTACTTATATATATTATGTATTAAATGGCAAATTTGATGTAAGCCTCTGGTATTTAATTTGCTTTAGTTTGTTTTTCCAAGCACAATGTAGCCACAGCTTTGCCCCAGAATGGAATAGATGTGTCCAAACTGGCTTCTCTTGACTGTGGAGATTAAACTATTGATAAAAGCTATACCAAGCTATTTCTATTAAATAGATTTGGTACGCATATCAATAAACATTTCTTTTATACTTAAAACTATTTGCTAAACTAAATGTGTTATCTGTATACTACAGCTAAAAAAGGTAATATGGGCAAACTCGAACTTGAAATTCGGAATGTTATTTGTATGTAAGTTGGCTTTGGTTACCCTTTAAGCCAAAACAATTTATTGAGTATAGAAAACCTTCTTTAACATAAAAGCTTTATAACTTTATCAATGTTAGCTACAATGATGAGGGAATCTAGCTAAAATGTCTCTCAGTGTGAATTAAGTTAATGATCTAGTAACTTAATTGTTTGTAACCTTCACACTTCCATATACATATTGTTATACTGACAAAAAAATATTATTCCAATTTTTTTTGCAATTACACATTTTAAACAATTTTTTATACCAATAATAACATTGCCTAAGGAATCCTTCTTGAACATAGTATGATATTTTTTTAATATAAGCATGGCTAGTCTGTGTAATGATTTTCTACTAATTAATATTAACAAATGAATCACAAATAATTTTGCTGTTGTAGCAAAACAGTTTGGGTCTTCATAGCAACAGTTTAATATTAAGTTGACTAATTATATAAATATATACTTCTATGGCTTCCAAGTAGTTTTCCTTAGCCAAGTGCTTATTTATGAATCATGTAACCTTGCTCAAGTCGTCATACACATATCAACACGGTTAATTAATGGATGATTTTCAATTGCCAACCGATATATTATACTATATTTTTTCACTCTTTCGATTTTCGTAATTAAAATTCAACAATATAAATACTTATGCACACACATAAATACACATTTGCAGATTTTTTTTCTGTAATCAAAAATTTCTCTAATTTCCAATTATTTCATTACTTCTTTTTTAATTTTTACAAGGACTAAAGTAGCTCCTCAATACTAATCACTAAATAATGTATTATTCAATTCAAGGTAATATTTAACAATAACAGTTTTTCTGTTTAATGATTTGAAATTCAGTTGCGGGCGGTTAAAAACATTGGTGTGAAACCAGACTTGTTTCAAATTACATAATTAGGTCAAAGTTTCTTCAGACTTCATATAATAAGTATAAACAAAATATTAAGTATGACGCAATTTATCAACTGATTTAGTACAAACAAAACAATCTGAAAATATTTTCTTCCTCATTCATTTACGTCATGTTCTGTTTTTTGTTGATGGACTAAAAATACGATACGATTATGATACACAAGAGATTTATGACAATGATATAGTAAATTAACTTCTGAAATGTCAGTCTGCGTAATCTCTTCCTGACGCGTAAATATAAAGAGCACCATTTATTAAGTTGTCTGTTTCTAAAAACCTTACTGGTGTGGAATTTTTACACAACTGCTACCTACCTTTGTTTATTATAACTTGGTTAATTACCAATTCATTTTACTGATAAAGATAATATCCTAACCATGAAGTATCAAATATTAAATAGCGTGTTAGGAAACCTGCAAAGTGCGAGTTCATAGAACATATTTAAATTAAAAATATATTTACAACTATACTTGTTTGTTTCAGATGAGAAAGAGAAGTATGACCCTAACGGGTTCCGCGACGCTCTGGTCCAAGGACTGGAGCGCGCGGGCGGCGATCTGGAGGCGGCCTATAAGTTCTTAGACGCGGCTGGCTCCAAGCTTGACTATCGCCGATATGGCGAGGTCATTTTCGATGTTCTTATTGCCGGGGGGCTATTGCGTAAGTACCAGAAAATAAAATACTAATTATATAAATACTGTTCGTTAGTAATGGTATAACAATAACTGGTTCCTTGATTTCATAGTTGCCTGCTACTTTCGCCTTACATATTGTTAAGTTTTCGTTTACAAAGCCAAATTGTTTTTCTATAATTTTACAGTTACATAAAAATTCTTCATTATTACTAAAAACTATGTTTCTATAGTCCCCGGTGGTTCGGTGTCGATGGATGGAGAGACACCGAAGACAAACACTTGCATCTTCAACGCTAGTGAGGAAATGGAGTCAATGCACAACTTTGAACAGGTAATTTTTCATAAGTGTACAAATGTCTGCTGCTGGGGACCATTTAGCCCCACTCAATAGTGACCAAAGTTAAGATTTATCAAGTGATTATCAAATCTAATAATTACGCCTTAAACTTATGCGTCAATATTATTCAACTATTTCCAAAATGTAAAATAAAGCACACGTTTTCTTAAAATGATGAAACAACTGGCTAGAGATCTGAATTCTGATGAGAATCCTTACTCGTTCGTTTTATTGCTGATTATAAAGAAATATCCCTAAAATTCATTATCTTTTCGAAAATTGTTCTCATCAGATGTGTATTCTTCAGGTATTCGTGAAACTAATGCGACGCTATAAGTATCTGGAAAAAATGTTTGAAGAGGAAATGAAAAAGGTAATACAACATTTGTTTATTATATCATCCATCAACAAAAATTAATTAGTTTTTTATAGTTATGTTTTGTAAGACCTATTAATAGTAAGAAATTTAGTTAGTCATTTTTATACAAATACAAAAAAGGTTTTTTTTTAAATAATAAAATTAAGGTTGTTTCTTCAGGTGCTGGTGTACATTAAAGGGTTCGAACCTCTGCAGCGCATCAAACTGGCAAGGATGACGGCGTTGTGGATATGTAAGTAACAATTATATTTAAGGTCTTTAATTTTTGCTTTTTCAGTAGTCAAATTATTAAAGAGCACTAAATAGTACTTGACTCACCTGTTCACTGTTAAATCCATACTCTAATATACCAACTAAATTAGCCCAGTTTGCCAATATAGTATGTTATGAAAATTTGTGTCTTATAAAATATATAAAAAATTAATTTGGCACACAATTAGAGCCGGCCCGGCGTTACCTAGCCTGGTGGGTGTCGAAATGTGCTATATTATTACGCCGATTATCCTCGGTCCCTGTTTGCGGGGATCGATCGATACACTTGCGGTGTTACACATAATTTTTTGAACATTAAGATTATATTATCATTGCGTTGTTGTTGAAATCGTAAATTCAGATGCTGATATCCGCCATCTTGTTTAGTGGCGACGGCCATTTTGTATTACAAATTTCTAAGCTTGTTTTGCAAGTTAGAAGATTTATTATCGATGTTATATACTGTTTTTACTTTCGTAACAGATTTTAATTTAATATCAAATACATATACATAGACCATATTACAAAAATGTCTTATTTCAGGCAACGGATGCGTCCCACCATCAGTACTTCTAGTGCTGGTGAATGAGCACCTTCTGAAGGAAAACGTAGCTTTGGAATTCGTGCTCGAAGTATTCGTAACAATGAAGAACGAACGCGGAGTTACTTCGTTAGTTACTGCGTTGAAGAGGGGACAACTTGAAGGCAGGTGAGTGAGGATAGGTTCACGAGTTGTTTTCAATACTAAATAATTTTATGTACCCACCATTTTTTTTAAAAGGTATATTTGAATTATATATATTATTATTTAATATATAATATATATAAAATATATATATAATTCAATATATTATATAATATAATATATTAATATGGTATGATTGAATTTTTGTAACCATTTTAGACAATAAATTTGGAGTTCTGTTATATTGTCAATTTAAAAGGTTGATTCCCAATCTTATGTTATGTGATTTTCTATAATGTGATCATGTGTAAGATTTGGGAAAGATAAATGATGCATGTACTGGCTCATCGCAATTATTGTGATGTCGTCATAAATGTGGCTACAAATCATATTTTGCCCTTCCTATATGATTTAATGTTGTACAATTTGCCTTGGATTACTACATACTGCTAGAATTTATATCAAAATTACTTTTCCATCAGACTTCTGGAATTCTTGCCCCTAAATCGTCGCAGCGAGGAATCTCTAGCCACGATGTTTGGTGCGCGGGGTCTAGGCGAAGTTGTCCGCTTGCACCGGGCCCAAGCTTCGCAGGAAGCTCGTCGGGAACTAACTCGTGTTCTTGATGAGGAGCTAAATGATGAGAAACCAGTGAGAGACATCATACCAGATCTGAGAGACATGGCGCAGAAGAATGACATACCAGACCATGAGGTGGTCGCGATTGTAAGTATTTCGTATATTACGTATATCATGATTGTATTGTATTAATTCATGGATTTTTTTATTACAAATTTTTAACATCAAAATAAATAATTTAAAACCCTCTAATATGATGAAACTTGATGACGAGTCAGAGTGTGGCAGTTTTTAGTGTTTGGGGCTGGTGGCAACTGAGTCTTTCGGGAGTCGCTAAGCTTCTACACAGTAGCTGTCATGCTATGTTGACATGGCAATCTGATCATTATCCCATATAAATTAATATATTTTTTTGTTGTTATAAGCTACTAACGGTAACAAAATTTTAGATTTGGCAGTGCGTGATGGCTCGTGGTGAGTGGAATAAGAAAGAGGAACTTTTAGCCGAACAAGCTGCGAAACATTTGCGCCAATATACGCCGCTTCTAGCTGCGTTTGCTCACTCTGCTAAGGCTGAAATTGCTTTGCTGACCAAGGTTATTTATTTAGTTTACCAAAAATAATTCGCTCTTTGTTGTTATCCTATCAGTTACGGATTTTATTTTTTACCTTTAAAATAGGCAAACTTAAACTTAAAATATCTTTATTCATTTAGGTAAACAAGTACACTTATGAATTGTCAAGTTAAATTAGTCGGCGTAACAAGTCACAGAAAATATATATTTTGTTACATTTTTTATGCACATAAGTAGAACAGTCACGATTAGAACATAGTCGCGTCGGTGTGGAAAGTGTGCAATAGTATCGCGTGGGATATATTTACCAGGTTCGGTTTAAAGCCGAGACTGATATTGAAGCGCAACAATATTTCTTAACAAATTCCCAAACTATAATTAGTTAATACTTCAGTGCATCTCAGGACACGTGACAACTACTCAGTTGTCAATGAATGGTTGTCCCGTTTAGTCGGATTCCATGTAATAAAATTGCTTAAAATTTATAATTATGACTACATATTAAATTTGTACAGGTCCAAGAGTATTGCTACGAGAACATGAACTTCATGCGCGCGTTCAGTAAGCTGGTTGTGATGATGTACAAGAGTGAAGTGGTTTCCGAGGAAGTGATCCTGCGCTGGTACCGCGACCCCAACTCTTCCAAGGGCAAGCATATGTTCCTCGATCAGATGAAGAAGTTTGTCGAGTGGCTACAGAGCGCTGAGGAGGGTGAGTTACTAGAGAATTATACTTACTTTTAGAAACAATTTGATAAATATTTTATGTCCGCAAGTCTTTCCCCCAGTTGTCAAATAGTAAAAAATTAAAATTTTGTTTACAAACAAATATCAAACAGTAAAATGTAATAAAATCAAACCTCTCTATTAACTCCAACAATCTAGCAACAACAGTATGGTGTTAAATATATTTTTCATAAAATATTATTTTACAGAGTCTGAGAGTGGTGAGGACGAAGATTAATTTAAGAGCAGCGTGAGACTGACAGCGGCCGCCTTTCAAAAACCCATAGCCAAGCCAATAATCCACCCAACCCAGAGACAGTTAGAAAACTTGACCCGTATCAGTATTGTGAAAGAAAATTTAAACCTGTGTTGCCCGTAGTATGATTGAACAAAATAATAAATATGTATATTCTGTTATTCATGTATGAATGTAGTCATTTTTTTT
Organism: Pieris macdunnoughi; assembly: GCA_905332375.1. Lineage (NCBI taxonomy): Eukaryota > Metazoa > Arthropoda > Insecta > Lepidoptera > Pieridae > Pieris > Pieris macdunnoughi. Next base: position 2,119,536 of record CAJOBZ010000027.1, on the reverse strand, counting down.
AATTGTCTCGTTCAACCACGAGGCGGCGCTACCGACGCTCACCCCGTCATAATAATAATTCCGGGTGCAGCAAACGGATTTTCTACCACTGTATATTATTCATTTCTAAAGTAATGTTGGTGAAATACAATATTTTTTATTCAATTTTCTTAGTAAAATTCAAATAAATGTGGCGACACATCAAATTGGTTTTTTATTTACCTTTTTTATACATTGGCCGCGAAATTATGATTCAGAAGTGTTGACTTAGTTGAACTCAAGTTTTTAATTAATATTAACTGATCAATTTAATATTGCAAAAAATTTGCAAGTGGTTACCCACGCCACCTAAGGCGGCGAATTTTCATATTTAACAAGTGTTAATTTACTGTAGCTTACAGCTACTTAAGGCTTAGTTCATATGGCCGCGCGGTACAAGATCAATATAAACGGTAATTATTATCGCGTCTACATTACCGCGCGGTTCCACGCGGCCGCGCGCGGCACAAGTTTTGCAAACCTGTATCGACTTGTTAAGTTTATCCGCGCGGCTTGAGACGGAAAGACACAGATCGATGCAAAATGAGTACCGAAGATGAAATTGTGCCTATCGATTTGTTAATGTTACAATGAGTTTTTCTTTTGGTGATATGCAATATCTTATAGCATCTTCACTGGATTTTAAATCATTTTCAATAGAATCGTTTAAAAAGTTAAAGGATGCAACTGACATCCGGAAATAGTTAAAAAATGTATCTTCGTGTAACCTCAAGTTGGGATACAAAGTGACAAACAGGCTGGAAGAAAGTCTCACTTAAAATTGGATGCACCCAGTATCGTCTTTGTCTTCTGCGACGTCTCAGTCTTCTATATAAAATCCATAAGCAAATTGCCTCCTCCACGTCCATTGTCAATCAATGTTGAAGCCACACTGGCGGCTGGCGCGCGTACATATACCGTCATGTGAATGCTCCAACCGCGTGGCGACGCGCGGTCATCTGAACTTAGCCTATGTCATCAACTTTGTATTGTGAAAATCGATTACAATATGTACAGATACCGGAAAACATCTTGAATTTTTAGGTAACAATGGGAGTGGGGGGGCGGTGGCGAGAGAGTGACGTGTAAATCTGTTGACGTTTGTGTCCCGCGCTGCGTCCATGTTCCTTTGCCTCCTAAGTACACTGGCGTACAGTAAAATTATGCCAAAAAGTGAAAAGAAATTGAAAGAGAATACATGAAAAGTGATCATGTGGTTGATTTAGTTACCGACCAATTCGTTATTTATGCTGACGATGATAATGAGTCCGAGGATGATGATGAGCATCATGATAACTCCATCTCCCAGACATTCTGCATAAAAAATCGATTATTTATTAATCGATTATTTTTTTAGCATGAAAAATCGATGAATAAATAATCGATTTTTTTTATTAATCGATTTTTTCCTAATTTTTGAATTAATTTCAAAATAAACACCCTAAATATTTTATTTAACATGGTTTTTTTATTAAAATAAACAATAGAAATTATAAACACAAATTAACGTTTAAGAATAATCAAAATCGAAATTAACTTATTCTCGTTGTGATAGATTTTAGGTGAAATTTGATAAATGCTGAGTGTATACCTTTTCAGTAGCACATTGCAGTATTTTTGTTGTCTTTTTAATTGTGTATGTAGTCTTGTGCTGCTGAATAAATTTATTTTACTTTTAAATTATAGTGCTCCATTCAAACTTGAGTTTTTGTAAAATTAACTGGTTTTATCATCCTTTCGATGTTTTACAAAAAAACATCAATGCATCGAGTATATCAATACATCTTCAAAGAATCGGATTCAATGTATCGCATTGTAAACATCGTTGTATATTGAATATCCCTAATAGTTCGAGGTCCGGGTTATAAAAGACCAGACATAATGGCGGGAGGTGGCAGATGAAAAATCGAATATGATTGATTTTCAATTATAAAAATCACGTTAAAAAAATCGATTTTTACTTTTAATAATCGATTATTTTTTTCACATCCCTACCCTGAACCTAGACCAAGCACTAGCTCTGCTAACGACCTAATGGAAAAATATCTTTATTAGATGATGATTAAATTATTTAAATATTTTTTCTACAATCATTATTAATAACATTTGAAATTTATCACGAGCTTTGCGGTGAAGGAAAACATCATGAGGAAACCTGTAACAACCTGCGAAGCAATTCAATATTGCGTGTGAAGTTCCCAATCCACACCGGGCCCACGTAGGAACTACAGCCCAAGCCCTCTTGTTCTGAGAGGAGGCCTGTGCCCAGCAGTGGGACGTTTAGAAGGTAGTAAAAATTATATTTTACAACTCACAATAATATCTGATAAACACTAACAATCTACAAAAATTAAAACTTACTATTTTTAAAAGTATTCTACAGTTAAATAAAATTGACACTTTTTTTGCTTGTATGTGTACGATGCTCAAACTTTCCCCCACTCCCTTGTTTAATGCTCAAGAACTTTGCCGGTATCTGTACTTTAGTTCGACAGCAGCGTGAAATGGGACACGCCTGCTTGAAAAGTAAACCCATATACCAATTATCAATCTCCATAAGGTATGAAATCATAATAAAATCGATCTAGACGACTTGCATTTATTTTGTACACCATTAAAAATATTTTTCTACTTACATTTCAAATGTCAATTATGAACCCTAATCCCCAGCTTGCCTAGGAACAACAAAACTACAATTTGAATAGAAAATATGCTTTGTACTAGACTGAGCTATTAAGTTTCATAAGCCCTCAATTGAACAATAGCCTGGACCCTATGTTTCACTTTTGTTGGAAAAAATGTTTCTGTTATACCTGAAAACTTTTATTTTATTCATTTATCATGTTATCATTGCGGAGAAAAAGCTCTATTGCGGTAGTTGTACTTTGAAGTAAATAAAAAGGTCTATATCAGATGAGTAATTACAGATTGAACACGATTACTATCATAACTGTATATAAGTTGATAAACACGTTAGCTCCCTCTGTGTTATTTCAAAGCAATCAATGTAGTTTTTCATAGGGTCGATTATTACAGAAATGGAGCGTTTACTACATTCATTTCATTAATAAGTAGGTATACAAGTGCCAAGCTTGTTTCTCGTAAGGGTTTAAGTAAAACAGTTATGATAAATGACGTAATCCATTTAAACAAAATAGAAGCTAAAAGTGTATAATGAACGGTTCTTCTCAGAAATTCTAACAAACTGATAAGTAACTTAAATTATCTGTTTTTTTTAAGCGCACGGCAGAATCTAGTAATTTTGTTATGGACTGAATCGTATATACCTAGGTTCCATAAAATAAACGCAGGTTATAGCGGCGTAAAGAAAGGGGTAGTATGTATCTATATACCTAACATTTTGTTGTAATATGTACAATGTACATACCTATTAATACAGCTAGTAGCTACTGCATAAATATAAATTACTCGTGCGGGGAACACGTTGCTATAAAATAAAGACAAAATTAATTTAACCGTAAGTAGGTACCTACTTAAGGGTTCACTTTTATATAATATTATCAAATTTTACTTTATAAACTGTATTTAATTTGTCCTCTATTTATCCATTTTAAATAATGATTTTAACAAACAAAAAAAATATTTCTTGTTAAACTTTAGGATACCGGACACGTTAAAGTAATAAACTTATATAAGTACAATGGTATAAAGTACAAACCCTATGAATTACTAATACAAAATAGACCCTACAAATCGCAAAAAGAATAATAGACAAATCGTAAAAGTTATTTTTGCAAATAGAGCTGCGGACTTGCTTTGTCAATGGTTAAAATTAAACAAGGGATTTTGCGAAGAGAAGTCATAAAATTATAAAAATTTATGGACATTTAAACGATCTAACTTGACAGTAACGGTATTCGAATGAACCCCACATATCAATACGTAGTTAAAATAGAGCATAAAGGACAAATAGAGAAAATCGTTAGCCGGATTTCGCACAAGGGGAGGGTTTCCGCGGTATTCATCAGACGAGTTTTAACGGCCAGCTATTGTGGGTCTGTGAGACCCTTCGCGGTCCAAGGCCACGGGACACGGAGCGCCAAGGTCAGACGTCAGTTGTCAGGTGCCCAACATCTTACGCAACTAAACATGGTTAAGTTATATTTCTAGAATTTTCACTCTACAAATGTGCTACGCGTAGACGATTTGTAACTCAGATGTTTAAACTTTATAAATTCCAAAATGTTATATAGAGAACAAATGTTGTTCAATTGCACTGAATACTTAGATTTTAGATTGTAAAACTCAAGATAGTTTTTGTAAAAGAAAAGTAAACACGCTGGGTACAAGTTGTTATGAGTTATGCCATCTCATAATAGGGTCGCGTTAACGGCATGGTTAACTACAAATAAAATGTTAATTTATTATAATACAGCCATTTGAAAGATAAAATAAGTAGGTAAGCATTATGACAGAATACAGAGTATTCGGTGATAATTTACATTACAAGTTGAGATTTAATATCATGAATAAATCAACAATTTATTTTAAAATAATTTTTACTTTGGTGGCTGAAAAAGTAAGTTAATTTAAAGTATTTAAAATATAGCTTCAGATTTATTTTTTATTTTTTTATTTCTGCACCTTTCGCGTAATAACTATGCCTTAATTAATTAATATGCGTTTAAACTAATTGTACCATTTATAAAATGCTGTAATATAATTATCTAAATATAAAATCTCATAAAAATCTTTTTTATAACATTAAAACATCAAATTGAGGTAAAATGGTGCATTGGAGCGAACGGGATTCCTGAATTACTTTTTCTGGTTTGATCATTAGACCAGAGCTTATCCTTGATTTTTTGCTCCCAGGTATATTATATCACGGGTAAATCTTTATCCGGTATTGTACTGGGATAAGTGCGTGTGCGCATGTGTGCGTCGTATTCAGAGCTACAATAAGCCAGGTGCGCGCTCTTTTCAAGCGATCTTCGTACGCCTCCTTTGCTTAAAGATTTCCTACGCAGCTGTCATTCCGATTTTCAACGTTCTTTTTTTTAATTGCGAATGTACTATAGCGTAGACAATCTAGATATTTAATTTCTCAATTTTCATAGAAATAGTGGCATCAAGATAACATGCTATAACAAACGAAAAATAAATTTCCCATGTGAATAAAGTACATACGAATACAATTTTATCAGTGACAAGCGATGATGAAACCGTACACGTAATGAAGTATGTAAGCACGAAGACTTACTACTTACTTGAAGAAAGTGATCTTAAAATAATATAAATCAAAAAACAAATGCATTCATTGGGTATTAGTTAACATGGTGTATGTAAGCACGTTTTATATAACTGTATCATTAATTTTTGTATAGGATTATAAAATTACATACCCACGATGCAGATTCGATTCCTAGGAAAATAATTATTACCGTACAGAAGCGACAGAATCCCTTTAAGCTACACGCCTTAAAATATCAGGAAACAACCCCTAATAGGAGGTTACGGAACAATATTACTAACTTATTGTTATATTATTTTTAAAGGATAGTTATTAAAAACTCGCTATCTAGATAAATATTGACGATAACACTTGCGTTCTACAATATAATGTGTTTTAGTGTGGAATAACAATATGTATATAATTGTATATGTATAAGTATTATAAATCATGTTTTTCAATGTGCAAAAACATTATTTAAATGTTACCTATGTTAAAACAAATACTATTGTAAATTATTATCGCTCACTAACATTAAAGGCAGGAGTAACAGCCCTAGAAAATTCGTCCCAAAAAAAACTTATTCACAAACTTGCTTGGGGAAAGTACGTCCGGGAATATACAAAAGATGTTTTTTTTCTTCCTAGAAAACCAGGTAGGTATACAATACATTTAGTTATTACGTTTCGGGTTTTATGATTTAATGCCAGCTTTCGAGAAAGCTTGAATGGTGACAATTGACATTTAAGACTTTTGAAATTAGAATACTATTGAATTTTACCAATCATTGGGTGCATTGTGACGGTTTATTTTGTACCTGGTTTTTGAAGGCCAAGCTTGCCGTATAGTCGTTTACGCGTAACTATTTCAGCTGAAATAATTAAAACGAATTCTTTTTAAGCTTAGTGTTGTTTTATTGCGTATCTTAAATATTAAATATATATTTTAAAAGTGTAACTCCGCTCATCGAACGTGCGGAATAATTACCCTACATTAATTTATGTAAAGTCCCGCAATAGGGTACGGTGCAAGAGACAGTCAAAGCAGATGCCTTCTCTGCCTTCAACCCGAAACAAGTGTTATTTTATCAGGAATCGAACTTCCTGAATTGATCTAGCTTTTGACGCAGTTAAAGCAACGTTTTATCGTATATTTAATTAAAAATATTAAACATACAGACCAAAGTTTTAGAGGTAAATTTGCTATTTTCGTTTATGAATACGATGAAACTAAATTATAATGGGTGAAGCTTTTCCAAAAGCTGGGAATCTTTCATTTAAATTGGGCGGTAAAATAGTTGTTATAGTAATCCTGTCATAATCAATTACTGCAGATATGACAAACACATTTATATCGAGGTTTAAAGGGATCAAAATCAATTTTGTATTAAACAGTTGGAAAGTAGCGGAGCGCGGGGGCGTAGTGAGAGGAGGCGAGGTCAAAAGGCCTAGCTCTAGGAACGGGACTGAGCTATCTGCACTATTAGCAATGAGTAGTCAACATTAAACCATGAAACATTTCGATGATGTTAACTCGCCTATGGGTGTGATTCATTATAGTATCTTCTTTATAGGCAAGTTGGCAATCAGCTTTCTGTGCCTGCCTCATTAAAAATTACCCCAAAAAACGGAAGTGAATCAACCGAATATTCCAATGCAAGTTTTTTAAAATACATTTTATTTAGTTTACTTTGTAGGTTCAGAATATTTTGTATAAGTTTTATTCTCATTACCCCAGAATATTTATTGATCTATATATTCTTAGTTTTAAAACAAATCATGTGAGTCCATGGCCAGCTACAGAGATACATGAAAATAATATACATAGATCTGTATCCGACAGTTAAAACCAAGCCTTACCCGTCGAGCTACTATTAAAGTAGTTTACAGCTGAATGGCGATTATTTTATTATAGAAAAGTTTATCATAAGCAAACAGAATCGCGTGTCGCTGCAGTGGAGTAACGGACGTGCCGCTTGCGACCGGTCTGCCCCCGGGTCTGCGCCGGTCACATTCGATACAAAGCTAACTTCTATTAGAATTCGTAAGAATATGGTATCAGTTGTAGGTTAGGTTTGTAGGATTATGCTGTGAGTTTTTTCTAAAAAGGATTCTATATTCAAAATACCAATCGTCCTGAGCCGTTAATAATTAGTCATCAATGGAAAAATCTATGACTTCCTTGACTTGTGCATTCATATGTGTAATTCAAATAAAGAAATTCCGATGTCAAACGATGAATACGCAAAATAATCTGTGCTGTGTAACAAAGATGTATTCTACGTCAAATTGATTGGTATTTTTATTTAAGTAAGAAAGTATCAGTCGTATTTAAATCCTCCTTCTTTGGGTTCTTTTATTTTTTATGGCAATAGTTCTTTGGTTTTTATTTAAGTCGAAAAAGAAGTAATGCCTTCGTGTCAAGTGGTTTAGTTAAGTTGTTTATATTTGTGAGTTCGTATGAACGTTAATTGTTTAGATATTTTATATCAAACGCGGTGTTTACTTTCAAAGAGTTATGTCAGTAAGTTTAAAATAACAAAAATCATTATGTTTTTTTACAAGATATAAAATATCATAGACAATAATTAAGGATATATATCCTGACAGATGATGTGTACCATATTTTTTTTATTATGTGCATATTATCTAATATAAGACAATTACTTTAACTGTCTACTGTACTAATATTATGATCTGTAAGGAACTGTAATAATAATATGATCATAGATTATTTAGCTTCATCAATCTGCTTTGCAGAAGATTTTTATGTTAAATGTACATTGTATTCGCCCCATCACTCGACTGTAGAACAATACTTTAGTTTAGATATCACAGCGTATATCAAGATCAAACTATGACAGTACAGGTAAATTGCGAAATTTAATGCACAAAATTTGACCTTACTCCTCTCTCTCTCTCTCTTTTATTTTAGGTTCTAGATAAGTAACGCAGCGTTACCACTATGGGACGCCTTTTCGTCTAGTCCCTGTCCCAGACAAAAATATAAGTAATGCTGTCACACCGATACAAAGTCGGTAAAACAGTTTTACTAAAAGCATAAAGACCTAGTCTTACTAGCATAGTAAAAAAGAAATATGCGAAGGGAAGCCAGAAAATCTGTCGCCCTTCCACCTGTCGCAAGCTGCATACAATGAGGCCTTTCTTTTTTACTTATTAGGATCAATGTGATATTAACAGCTACTACATGCATTACGGATAATGTATGTGCAATAATAACATTTATTGTCTGTGTGAATATAAAAAAGTAGTATTCCTATTCGGAACTATAAAGAAGTTTTTGCGTTGAAATACATTTGGAACTTTTTATCTCTATCTCTAAATTTTATTCTTAACATGTTTTTGATGCTAATCGATAAAAATTAAGTAAATGTATTGCAATACAATAAAAGCTACGTGTCATGTGTAATTTATACATGGTGTTTAAGTTTTACACGACTTAATTCATATGTTTTTTAATGGTTTATAATAATGCTACTACTACACTAAATTTCTTCTGTCTTTAAAAGTAATAATAGACAAAGTTATTTATCTATGTACCTTAATATTATAGAATCGAAATAACAAAGTACATAGTCGAGAAAGACACTCGCTGACTACCTTTGCTGAACTCGAAACGTCGTCGTGTAATAAAATATGTAGAACATGTAATAAATTCGCGTCAAACAACTTTTATTTAATTTTCGTTATATAGATAATGTCTTCTTGACCCAGAAATAATTTTGTAGCACCATGTACAGTGTAGTGGGTGCATCGCAAGCCAGCTGCCGTGCATCTGCCAGATTGGACGACATCTGACCAATTTCATCGCGCTTTTTGTGACCAATCACAGGTTATTATACTTAACCACCTTCAAGGACTATTAATTGCTTTTGAAAGGCTTATGAAGCTTAATGTAGTGCCATGCAACACAGGATCTAGTGATTTCGATCGATATTTGAATATTTATATTTTTTTAATTATGAATGATATTTATTTCCAACACACAAATATACACTATGTTTTTACAATATTCTTGGCCTATAGAGTAATAATAATAATAAATATTTATATATATTTGTAATTGATATGTATTTGATAATTGAACTTAACTTAAACTCAACTTTGTCTATTGTGAACAAGAATACAGCCATTCTTGTAATAAACTTAAACCACTTGTAAAAATTAAGCAGATATTTATTATTAAAATAATTATTAATTCAATCATCATTAATTTATTTAAAGTGGGAAATGCTTTAAAAAATAATTTGTCATGTAATGTACAGTTACACTAACGTAAAATACTCAACGACTTTGTATGGTTAATTATTTACAATTATTAATTATAAATAATATATTTTAGATAGATTATTATTATCAACATGTGAATTTCGATGTAAGAATATTGGTATTTTTATTTAAAGGAGAAATAGGACTCGATTGGGATAATGATTGTACATATTAAAAGCATTGTATGAATGTATGTTTGAGGTTTGTTATCTATTAATAGGTTTGTTTTGTGTGTTAATAAAGCAACTAAGATAATTATACCATTTAAAAAAAGATATATCTATATAATATCTAAATGTATCATATCATACCATTTAAAAACACTGCGTAAAATTAAAAAAATTATTAATATTATATTAATAATAATAAATTATTTATTATTATTAAATTTTAGTGGTTTCCGAGAAAGTTATACTTGAGTCCAAAGTTTAGAAATTAATGAGATACATAATATATTCGAAATCAGAACTGTTTTCGAGGTACGAAATATGTAGTCGTAACACGACGTAAAAAACCATTTGAGACCGGAAGATTTATAATTTCGTGAACAAAATGTATATGAGTAGCGGGTTTCAAACAATTATTAACCGATGTGACACACATTTCTGTTTTTATACGGTTATTATTGAATATTTAAGCTAACACGTGTGCGCTACCTATAATCCTGTCACGTTATCTTTACACTTCACTGGTATGAATGAAGCGCTCTTTGAAAATTTTACTCGTAATTTAACTCGTAATTGATGAATAACGATGATTGTGCATAAAGATAATCCCTCTTATTTATAGGATAGGGGGGGAAGCGAGCCTACGGGACCCCCAAAAAGGACAGTCTTCGCGGTCCATAGACACCCATTTTAGTCGTAACTCTGGAGGTCGTATAGTCCCTGAGAGACGAATAGTAGAGTAATTGTTCGTTCCAATTCTCTAGAGAGAGGCTACAAATTAAGTCCGCCACAGAAATTGATTTCAGTTTAAAGATTACTTTTACAGCGGTGCGCAGTGTAAAATATCCAAGCGAACGTTGACGACAAATTATCGAACATTCGATATATCATCTATTTAAAAGAAAACAGGACACGTGGGAGTTATACCCGGTCATGGATTGCTATAGAACCAATGTTCGTAAGAAAAAAGCTAATTCTATTGTTAAAATTGTCCATGCTACTACGTTGTTTGGTCCTTTAGTTGCCTAATTATAGCAAAATTTGTTAAGGGATTAGGTGCAAAGATAATGCGAGCTGGTTATACTTTAAGAACAATGCGCTTTCTGTACTTTAAAGCTTTAGTTACTAGCATGGAAGTGTAGATAGATTTTATGTGTTTTAGTTATCATGTTTCTTTTAAGAAAAACATTTTAACACAGCATTGTTTTTTTCTTGGTAATGGGACCTGGGCCGCGACCAATCACTACATACGCTGGTACTTCACAATAGTAGAGTTTGATTGTCTATTGTGAGCAATAATGGCTGTACACTAAAAAATTTAGCAGATATTTAATATTTAAATAATTATTAATGCAATCATCATTAATTTACTGAAAGTGGGAAATGCTTTAAAAAATAATTTGTCATGTAATGTACAGTTACACTAACGTAAAGTATTCAACGAGTTTTTATGGTTAATTATTTACAATTATTATAAATTATAGGTGTAAATTATTAAATTATGAATAATATATTTTAGAAAGATTATTATCTATATGTGAGTTTAGTATGAGTGGCAATAATTAATAATATATAAATAAAATCTTTTCGAATCTCCGCCTTTTTTGAATGTTTCATTTATCATCAAAAAAACTAACACAATATTTAAAAGACATGCCAGTTTCTTAACGATTTTATCCTTCTCCGTACGTGAAGAGTTTTAGAGTTTAGATTGATAATCACAAGCTTAACCACATTCACTTATATTTATGATTCCCGTTTTTTATCTGAAAGTCCTTTGAGCCTCTAGATCAATGGACATAATTTATCTCCTATAAATGTGGTACAAATTTAGAAATAGGAAAATTTGCAGATGCGCCTATCCGATCAAATCAATCTTTGACGTTTGAACAAAGAGCAAAAAGGCGGGAAAGGTGGGTCTGTGGCACGCGCGCAGCTGTTTAGACATCTGCTCATCCACTGTTCACAATAATTTTACATCCAATCAACATTACTGGGCATCTTTGCCTTCTAGACGTTTTTATTACAGAGAAAACTCATACTTTGTATATTCTTTTGAAGAATACGAACCTAAATCGTACGTAAAAAGAGCGATTACGTGCTTTTTTAGACTTGTCAAAAACATGTAAAATTACGTAAATTATATAAAAAGTGCAAGAAAAATTCCAAGAGGCAGAATGTATTGGGAAGGCAAGGGTGAAGGGAAGCATGATAATCACGATTATTCAGTAAAATAAGAATGTTAAATATAATTCGGGTTCACGTAATTAGTGCTTTGTTATTACCACAACTTTCACTATTAGTGTATGTATGTAATTAAACAAATAATAAAAAAGTTATGTTCAGCTATAATGGGTGTCAATTATTTGCGAAAAATCACACATCATGCGCCCTTTCAGTTTGAGTAAAAAAAGGAAGAAAAGACAAGGACAGTTGCACCTGACAGGTTAATCACGTGTCTATGGTTCATAGCCATCAAGATCTAATTGATCTTGTAATTTATTTTAACCCTTTTATGACTGTAATATTTTTATGTGGGCACATGGAAAATTATAGATATCTCTTTTATTTTATAATTTCAACGAGCCGAGTCGAACACAAACACATCTTGAGCGTATAAAGTGTAATATTTTTTTTTCATAATTAACCTCATTTTATTACAGACTTGAGTACGATTTTGCTTTAGGTATTCTGTGAACGCAACCAGGATTAATATTCAGGGGCACAGTGTGAATTCATAGACTAGAATTTTCAATTGGGAACCATGCCCACCCCAGGTCCTCGGCCCCCCTCTTCCAATAAGTCAGTCTAAATTAACTGTTCTAATTTAAAAAAAACACTACGGAGTATATAATAGGGTTTTTTATATTAGTAGGAATTTAGATAAAATTACAATACACTAAAGGTATATAAAATGCTACATGTATAGTAAGATTAAACTGAAAATGCTGCCTCAACACAGGATGTTTGGATTCATAATACCAGTCGACTGCTTCAAGCAATAATACATTACATTGTAGTCTCTAAAAAACTTAAGATCGACACACACACACACATACTTAGTTCAAATAGCCCGGTAAAATTTCCTTATTAAATCTTTGCTGAAAGCTACGGTGATAGTATATATTTATAAAGACGTGGGCTAAGATCGTATAAAATGGGATATATATTTAAGTACTTTTTTTTTAAATACGCAAGATGCCTTCCAACCCGAAAGAATAGTTGTATGAATAGCCAGAAACCTAACCATCGGTTTATCTATAGCTCTTGTATTGGTGTCGGTGGGGATAAGACGTCATAGTAACAATTCAGTAGAAAATATATTTTTTTTAGATTTGAGGGGTATGCGAATATAATGAGGAAAAAACATCGCATCTAACGATTCTTAAAGCCAACTTTTTTGTGGGACTAGGTATAATATGTGTTGAAAAAAATAAAGTCCTCTCGTGTTACTTATGCTAGGTAAAAATTTGTACAATAGACACGGTAACAACTTACAATAGGCAGGTAAGGCAGGCTAATTATTGTCAAAATGCTAAATCTTTGCAGTTTTTTTTATTTTCAAAAAAATTGTCTGTTAATTTATTATTACTATGAAATAATTGAAGAATGGGTGTCCATTGAGAGCGGTGTGACTTTACATCAGGTAAGCCTCCTACGCGTACGTCCCCTACATAAAACTAGAAAATATAAATTATTAACTTGCTATTATCACTGATTTCCTTGGGTGTGAATTTTCTCCAATTATGGTTGGAAATTCCGTTTTCTGTTCTTATGTATTTTAGTGATTTTAAAGAGATTTTCATGTTTAAGTATGTAAGAATATTTCATTTGTGTATTACACGCAAATCTAGATTGGTGTCTACTAGAATAAAACTTGCTTTCAAGAACCAATACATGCGAAGGTGCGGAAACTTAGTACGGCATGAAGATTCTCACGCCTAAAGTGTCGCTTAACTTCGTTCTATTCAGTCCTATCCAGCTCTTCAGAAAGGACAATTAAACAACATGCAAAGAAACTCCCATTTCCCACCATATCTATTTTCGTGTCGTTCTTTTTGCAACAAATCTGGTTCGGAACAATGCGAGGGCCATACAAATTACCTGTGATGAATTTTAGGCTTTTATTGTTTGGGATTAAGTTGAAATTATCCCGTCTCGTATTTTCGGCCTCGGGACTTCCGAGAACGAGTAAACGGTTCATTCCATTCAGACGCTGACGATTTTGTTAGCTTTGTTAATCGTGTTAATATTTAATCTACTACAATGATCCAGTGATCATAAAATCTATTTGACTAAATCAAGGAACAATAATGTCTAGGAAAGTAGGGAATGTTTGGTATTTGTATTGGCATTGTATATAGTGGTATTCTTGCGACTCAATTGGTGAATCTTAAGCAAATTTCAACTCAATAAAAACTTAAAACAACGCAGCGGAGATTGATGAACAATTTTGATCATGGATCAAATTTCATAGGAATATTCCGACAACCTCCATAATTTATCTTATTTTTTATACATTAGATACAAATAAATAAAAACAGGTAAGTAATTTCCGTAAATGAATGGTACACTTTAGTTTGAGGACAGAGATATTAATATTGTGAACCAAACTATATAATTTAGTGTAAGAAACAAAGTGGAGACTTAGCGCGAACTCTGGCACTCGTAAATCCCTAAGTCTCAATGCTGAACTAACGTGAAATTTTTACGTCTTCAATATTGAATGCCCAAGTTCCTTATTCAAAATTACAATCGTAATTCGTAGATTTTCTGGAAAACACAATTCGTTATTGTTTATAGAATTTTAAATAAAGCGTAAATCTGATTTCCGATAATTAGTGATCGTAGTAAAAACAATATATTGTGATGATGTCGGAACGAGTTTGTGAGGTGAGTGACCTTCAAATATGCAAGCTGTAACTGCGTACGAGCGTCAGTAACCAATAACGGATTTATAACTAGTTCGATGGTATGGCTTCGATTGCGAGCCATAAAGTAGACAGCCGTAGTTAGTACAAACATTTAGGTTCTCTATCTCTATAAAATATCTCTATCTCTGTAAAAGTTTGGTTTAATTATATAGGCCCTTGCCTTGTTACATAATTATAATAATGGAACATTAACACTTTTTGTCCTATTGAATTTAATGCACATATAAATAATTTAAATTCAAGATTGGGATTTAAGGAACGTCACGTTAACGTACCGTAACTTAGATTGTGTTGTTCAAAACTGTCGATTCAAAACTGAATTTTATTTGTTGGAATCGAACCTAGGTCATCCGCGCATAATGTTTCAACCACTTGATTCGGCGCAAATTATTTTTCGAAATCTTGTAGTGGGTTATAAAATAAATAAAAAAATAAAAATCATTTAATTCAGACCAATAAAAAAAAATCCATATATTGTTAGTAAAGTAATCCTTATAACTTATTATAATAAATTTGCTTCAAACTTTAGTAAGCATCTTTTTATGATGACAATGAATTCGTGCTAAAGTAAAACACGTTTTTATTGTAAAAAAAAGTTTTAATATTCAGTAATATAATTTTTTTCAGTGTAATTACTGATTAGGCGTATCAAAGATTAAGAAAAAAAAGATGTTATTTAGAAATAAATCTAAGTAAGATTTATTTCTAAATAACAGTTTTACAGGAATTAAAATGCATAATATACTGCAAATCTTAAACCGACACCTATTTAAAACTTCGACATTAAGAAGAACTTACTTACTTTATTACTAATTTAACCAGCAGCATATTTAAAAAAAAAAAAAATACCTACTTAAGTTTATTAAGAACTTGCCGTCCATGTCTTGTTATTCTACAATTGGTCGCTCGTGGTGATTTCTGTTTGGGGTTCTGCAGTTAACTTCTCTTTGGTCGCAGGTAGAAGCGACGGGATGAAGGAATCATCCAAGCTGGCTCGAACGTCGAACATCAGTATTGCCAGCTTTAGTATTTAAAAAATTGACTTTTATTCGAGATATATAATATATGTATATGTATTTCAAAAATAAATAATATTATAACTTTTAATAACTAACTTATCATCGTATCATAATACTTTATTAAGCAGAGTGTAGTAGAATATGTAGTAAGGATGAAATACTAACGACGTAATTAAATATTATAAAATTAATGTAAACCTACCGTCAAAAACTTAACGTCAAATCTAATCAAGTCATTTAAAGTAACATTTTTGTATACAAATGATTTCCTATAGATCGATATAGATCTGTGTAGACTAAACTGGCGATGTTTAGAATACTTAATTATAAGTTATCTATTCATTGAGAACGACCTCACGTAATCCATATAGGTATATTCGTTAAACTTTGTCTAAGCAATGTATGTCACATCACCTATATGTCAAGGCCTACTACTTTCGACTTTAATTTGTCGCGTTGAATTTCCCACGTGTCGGGGAGAATTTTTAAGTACAAAATAGTCGGGAAGTTTAGGAACCACTTCCCAGAACGATAAAGGGCCGAGCGGAGGGGCAGAGGGGTTGTGGCGCGACAGCTGCGCGCGCGATGCTCTCCCCGCGCTCACAATCCGGCGCCGACCGCGGAACAGATAACTTGTGTGTCGTATTTACTTACGTGCTTCGTCCGCTCGGTACATTCGTGCGCGAGTTTAGTTTTCAATTCAAGATACGACGAGGCGACGAAAGAAGATTAAAGATTTTGCAAGCCCGGGTGGTTAGGCTGTGACTGAGGCTATATTTTGGTTGAGCGATATTGCACCAGTCCCGGCCTATCCAAACGGGCTCGGCCTTCGAAGACCGCTACGCTCAGCATCCAAGGCGCGCGATCCCGTTACCCGGCCGGTCGTTCACAGCGGTGGCCACGCTTAGGACGTGATTCGGTGTAAACGTTTGTGCTTTTATCAAATTGCACCAATCCCGGCCTGCATGCGGTCCCCGTTCAGTGTTGTGCTAGATCAAGTTTGCACGTGGCATTTGTAACAAAGGTAACTTGCTTTGTGTCCAACTGTTCCTGAATTAAAGGTGTCTTGACAGAAAGATAATGCCGTAGAATCTGCTGTGGTGAAAGGAGATTCGAGGAAATTTGTGATAACTTTTGTGCAACATTTGGTTAGCCAGTTAATCGAAGTAGGTAGATCGAGCACAGACCGGTTTCCACCGTAAATTGTAGCATATAACTTGATATAGCTAATAACTTTGCCAAATTGAAGGACATAAATCCAAAATTCAGTACCTTAAAACAGCTGATTTCTTTGTGTTTTCGCTGAATAAAATATTCAATGAATGCGAACAGAGTGCGATCAATCTGTATTCAATGATGGGTTTATCAAATTCTTAAGTGTATTGTCGCATGTAGTTAGTATACATTATTATAATATCTACAAGGCATCGTGAATCGAGCGGAAAGATGATTCACCGCTGGCTAAGAGTCTTAACCGTTATGATTTAAATTACTACAGCTGTCATGGCACTCACGAATTGCGGTACCTACCTATCTACCTTCGAGGATCGCCGCCAAACGGTATTATGAAACTTGTTATGCGTAAATTATAATTGAAGTTCCATATTATAATGTAAAACAATATTATTAAAAATACAAATAGCTGAGAGCCATATTGAATTACGTTTTGACTTGTTTGTGTCGTTACAACACAAAACCACCCCATTTTTAGATAGACGTAAAGGGACGTTTAAAATTTATTTTAAAACAATAGAGTTGTATACATGTTTTATTTTTTTATGACGAGGAACTATTTTGAAATGTACAATTAAACATAACCTCGATTATGACGTTTAATTAAGATTAATTAGGTAATTCGATAACAGAGATTTTGCACACACTGCAATTTTAAACCTAATCATAAAGAAATTTTGCTTATACAACAACCAAAAAGCTCTCAAAGATTGTAATTACCACGAGTACAAGTAGGTTTTCTCCCTTAGCTGTAGTATAGGTATATTGTATTTGCATGAAATACTAGGAAATAGGAATTGGTACCTGCATATTGGGGTACTGATTATTTTTAGTTATAGATACACCTAATCAACATCGTTTCAATTTGAGTTAGCACGTGGCATTTTGACTCTTGCATTATTTGTTTCAATTGTTATGACTTATCAGCGAACCTGCATTCTTTGTCCGAACTTAGAAAGTTTTATGACTAGGGTTGACGATAAGCTCTTTATACTTTGCAACATAAGAATAAATTTTAGTGTTCGGTGAATTGGAATTGCAATTCGAACATTTTTGTGATATTTACAGTTTAGTAACAATATTTTAGTATATAATATTTACAAGAGGATAGGTACTTAAAATTACGTGGAACCACGAAGAACGGGTTGATAAAATAGGTACGACGAATAACTATAAGTTGAAAGCAAATGAATATTCGAATTAGTTATAAAAAATCATTACGATAGATTAATAGTCTTTGTCGTATTGTGCAGTCATTTAACATAATTTTTCTCTCAACAGTAATACATAAGCATTTCCGTTCCCTTTCAATTAATCTGTACATACAGACTTACATCTGCCAACCCTTAACCAAAGCCGACAATCCATTGCCAAGATGCTATTTCATTTGAGTCAGGTAAAACATTTGCGAACAAAAGAAAATAGGTGCGTTACGTTTCCTTATTCATTTTCAAGGCGTTTTTGTGGACAAGAATATAGATGGATAACTGTTTACTTATGATAAAGGTCCGGTATAGCACAGCTGTATGTATAACATTATGTAACAAGTACTTGTGACATTAACAATCTTCTTCTACTTAATAGAAAAATGCAGCTAGGGATGTTAGTGAATTTTTTTAAGTGGTTTCAAAGTAGGTAGGGAGTTATTATCGGTATCGGCACGTAACCTGAGATAATGTGTGAAAGTTCACGTCTGTACACAGCAGCAAAGTTAAGACCTAAATTTATATTTTTAAAGGTTTGGGGTGTTTGCAAAGTGAGGTCAAAAAAGAGGAAGGTTCTTTGACCGGAACACTTGTCTATTAAATGAGTTTATTTTATTCATAGCTAGAAGTATGTAGAATCTCGTAGATCAGAAATTGTCTAATTTTAAAAGAAAAAAAGTATGCCTTGGTTTATACTTTATATTTTACACACTATTTAAGGGGGCAAAGCCTTTTGACGTTAAAATAATACATATAATGTTACCTTAAGGTATCTCCTTTAATCAGTAGAAATTATTCTTGGAGTTATTTACATTGCCCTAATTAAACAATTATACCGTCTTTATTATTATGTGTATAAACTGTCAATTCACTTTATTGATTATTCGTATGTATTTAAGAAAAATAACACTTTCTTAACTATTATGGTGTTTCACTGTTACATCTTAATCAGAAACAACGATCATAATTAGAAAAATGTAACGTATCTATTAATATGTAATAATACAGTAATTACTTTTTTAGGTACAGTAATGATAATAAAAAAGTCATTCTCTATTCAGTGAAAGTGCATGTTAATAATTACTGTTTAATTGCAGGATAAAAGTGAAGAATTGACGGTTGGTTGGTTCTATGTCAAGGTTATGAGCCCCTGCGTAGTGCGTACAACTGCGTTGCATTTGCTTGGAGGGTTACAATTTACCCGTTTAGACGCCAGCTTAGAATGTACTAGTTTTCATATTTTTGTTGTAAGGGCATTAAAGAAGATATGGTAGGGATATTTCTGAGGCTTCGTGAGTTTTATAAATATTTGTATGGTATGTATTTTAATTTTTCTCCCATGCCTCTTAGTTTATTAGTATTATAATTACTACATATATATAATACAGTGCAGCCTATTTACCGATCATACATTCCTTGCCTTGAAGAATATTTTAACTATAACTAAATTCCTGAAATTTTACAGGGCCAAAAATATTGCTAGCAAAAAGCCCAAATTTAAAAAAAAAACTAGAATTATGAGCATGGGGTTATGTTAACGTCTTTGACAAGTTAAAATAAGACGTGATGCATATGTAAATAAGGAACACATCGTATTATGTTATGGTATTGGGGTTTACACACTAAGTTTGTTCAATAGTCAGGTACATATATAACTGATAACATCCCCTTTGAAAGATCAATATAACTGCCGGGAAAATATGTACGTCTTCCCCATGCGTTGCCATTCTTTAAAGGCGTAGTAGTTAATTGTAATGTGTACCTATGACATTGAATTAGTTCTACTTTGTTCGGTTTATTGGCTGTTAACTCTTGTGCATAACTGTATGTTGATTTGCTCGTTAAATGACGTAAATTACAACTGTAAAACTGTCTAAGACGCATAATCAAATGTGATTTAAGAAATATATTTTAGTTATCACCTAATATTTATTACTCCGAATTTATGTCAGGTACCTAAACTTTAACCACTGCAATTGTTCAGTTATTTGACCGAATTTTGATAAACGTACATTGAAATAATTTTATATTGTAAAAAAAGAGTCCGTGCGTTTTTAAAAATCGTAAGTACCGAGAAAAACAGTTTGTAATAATGGTGTTTGTTCTACATTCAAGTAGATGGGATTTTTTTTTATGCTTAAAACTATTCATCTTAAAACTATTCACAATAAAGGAACTGATGGTTGCACGGACACTCTAGAGAGTGCAAACCCCTGACCACTCTTTATTGGTAGATAGAAAGCCCTGTTAATAGACCTTCAATATTGTTTAAAACTTCGAATTGCTAGCGCTACTGTGTATCTCGTATGCGTTTTTTAAATTATTGACGTTCTAAAGTGTACATAGTTAACAAAATGAATAAATACAGTTTGACTTGAATTTATCCCTCGAACTTAAATCGCAAGTCAAAGCACTTTATAATTACCAAGAGTGATAAAAGCTTGACAAATTATTGAGTTTATGGTATGGGGTTTGCAATCCGAGTTTATTTTTCTTTATAAATTTGTCTTGGTCATTTATTCATATTTCTATCTATTTCATTCCAAAATCTTGTGGCAAATATTAGCAAAGTATGGCACACAGGCCTTGTTTAACTAACTCAAACTTAAATTATTTCCTTCTTTTGGCAAAGTCTACTTAAAAACCATATCAATTACAATCTTGTGATACAGGATGACTGTCAAGGCCCCGGGGTAGATGTGACAAGGCCATGACCCCTGGATCCCTTGCTTGTGTTCAGTCCTTTAGTCATTCGACCAATCAGCCATGTACTTATTTTTATTTTTAAAAAACAAGTAAACCTAACATTCGTGTAGTAATAACGAATTGTATGCCAATTATATTCGAGCTTGAAAAATCATATTTGAAGAAAAAATTGCATTAAATTTGTTTGTTTGTGTACGTGCTTTTTACTAACCTCTTTAAGCAAGATTATTTCATTATTACTATAATCGTAAATTGTATAATCTATACCACAAACTTTGTTAGCAAGTCTTGCCGTATAGATACGAAATTCTATTCCTGATAACCAAACAATCGTACGTTTGGTTTCTTCACTATCGTCCTTCAAAAGTTTTTTATATAGACATTTTATGTCCTGTAATTTTCGATACATAAGTGTTCCTATTTGTATTTTATTTTTAAGTTGTCATAATTTTACTTTTCTCACACTTTGTACACTAATAAAATTTGCACTTTTTAAATGTCTGTTTTCCTCATTTACGCATGCGTAAAACAGATTACTTAGTAGCAATAAGGCCGCCCGATACAATACATATAACATTGATTGATTTACGGGGGTCCCGGAAGGGCTATCAAGTCATGCGTAACAATAGTCCACGTGCGATAACGGTTAGATACCATGACGAAGTTATATTAAGTATTGTTAATCTGCATGTAAATACTCTCTTAGTAACGGTTAATGAAAATCTTGTTTCTATATTTGTACGAATAACTGTATGCTGCTGACAGGGCAGATGTTAAATTTACTTTTTATCATTTTAAGTGTCTTGTTATTTAGTACAAGATACGAGAACAAGACCCAGTTCCCAGGTAATCGATATGTAACAAATGCTTATACTTTTTAAATATTAAGGTAGATTGAACTTTTTATTGATGTATGTATAGTTTATTTATTCAAAACACCTTTTTAAATTAACATTATAAGATTGTGTTGATATTAAAAACATACTATAAGTAGTATGGGAGTCTTTGTACAATACACAATGTATCTATTAATAAAATATACAGTAGGTATTTACAATTTTCTTAAATAAAAATAATAACTAACTTTAAAATATATTATTAAAAGGAGTCCCTTTAGGCAATGTTCCGAAGATACTGGCAGCTTTCCCCCTCTGAATAGCTTGAATAATTCTTTGTCCTAGGTAGCTGCCAGCTCTTCGGACAATGAAACACTACGAAACATACTTATAATCTGGTTGAACAATTATATAGTTAAAAAAATAGTATTTGTACGAATGGAACAGAACGCAAACGAGCAGGCGGGTTACTTAAAGTTAAGTATTTCCGCCGACCATGGGCACCCGCAACACCTAAGTCGTTACAGTTCGGAAATACCTGCAATGGCAGCTGGTTCCAAAAAGTACTGTTCAGAGTGTCTTAAATATCTGATTATCTTAAAGAAAATTTATATGTATTTATTATTTTTTAAGAAATACCGACATAAATCTCGCCTGTGATATATAAGTATTAAATTTGTCAATAAATAATTCTTTAAAAAAATACTAGTTTCATTTTCCCACGTTCGTTGAATCTTGTAAGTTAATAGGTCGACAAACGGTAAGTTTTGGTCGTTAAACTTGTAGAATATGTAATACTAGTTAAGACATTTAGAGCTGATTATAAATACGAAAGTGAGTTTTGATACGATTCCATAGATAAACAACTGTACGGATGACTTGTATAAATAGGTTTTATTCTGCGCAGTAGGGTTTTAGTAGCGAATAAAACAATGCATATAACAATTTCGTCTTAGATTACGATTTATCACTTTTTTACTTCGCTGGCGCGCTTCTGTCACTACCTAGATTTTTACCATAGACTATGATAACTTGCTGAGCTATTGCCCTTTTGTTTTCATGAAATAGCCTAACATTTTATGAAATGATCCTACTGAACAGATTTTATTTAAAGAAAAAGGTAATACGAATACTGATGATGCGTCGGATAGGTCTGGATTCTGAAGGCGCCTAGCCAACGTATTAGGATGTTCTCAGAATTCTAATCATAAAATAATGTTTATGTGTTAGATAAAAATGCAAAATATAACACAATCAACGATTATCATGTACGTTTGTTCGTGCCTAAATATAGCACAATAAGCTGTTCATATATGTCACTGTGAATGGACTGAATAACTGATATCTTGGAATTACATTTAAATGAAAGATTGGTGATTTTACAAAATAATGCGTTTGCTAGAAAGAAAGTTTTATTGGGTGGATAGAATTTTTTTAAATAGTAAAGTTTCGTAAGACATAAAGTTTTACTAAACTATGTTAGGTAAATAAAAACAGATTATTTTACTGCTTAATGTTTAATGCAGAACTTCTAATTGTCCATCATTTTGCCCATCTTCATTAATATGAAGAAGATACAACAACATAAATATGACATACACAGATACTTTAATCTAATCCCGAAATTACGCGAATAGGTACCAGATGTGGATGGTCACAAACCTTCTGCTGACATCGCCATAACGTCCTAATTCCCCAAAATAATGGAAACCATTCTTAAAGGCCAGCTCCTGGCGTTTTCGCTGTAGTCGTAACCGTCGTAGTTTCTTGTATGCATTATTCGGGAGGGGCTAGCGGTTAGGTTGGCTATAGCCAAAGCCTTTATCCGGGTGTTGCGTAAAGCTATAGCCAATGGGCTCCCCGAGCAATTATGTAACTGAATCTCCAGATTTCTGGATGTTTGGATCATCAAGGTCGTCATTGACGGAGCATGTTCCAACTTCAAACCCGTGAACGCATGTCATTGTCCTACCCCTATCTTTTGTCCTCTGCATATCTATGACATGTTGCAACTTTTATTGCTGTGCGGGGATGATAGCGCTAGGGACACTCATTACACTAGCCGTAGCCAGGTATTTTGTAGGGCAGTTATCGATTAGCATGGGTGCCAACTGGTGTCTAAAGTAGAATCTCCGTCTGCTACGTGGATTGGGACTGTCTTAATTTAACGCATCGGAATACTGGGCGTTGACATATCGAACGACGTTCAGTTTCGCGGTAATTTGGAGGGAACTGTATAAAGTGCATTTCGGCCCCACATGGAGGACTGTTCTCACCTCTGGGCGGGAGCTTCCCAGTACCAGATCCTTCCACTTGGCCGTAATCAACGAAGAGCGATTCGAATCGACAACGACCAATCGCGCAGCCTGGGTGTTGCGTAGAAGTGTGGAATCTCCCTGCATTTTATACCGCATCTACCAGTTGTTGTTCAGATTGATACCTGCAGCTGAGGTTTATCATCTAACGTCGGGGTAGAATACGAAATACCACACGTAACACCTCGACATCCGTCGTTTCACAACTAAGCGTCGTTTAAGGCAGTTTTTGGAACCAGACACCCACTGGTTCCAAAAGGTATTTCCGAAATCGATTTAGGAGTTTGGTACTTTAAAGAAAAGAGCGTATCTATCTTATCCTACTTCAATTAACATTGCTTTATTAAAAACATCTTAGTTCTACTGTTGCTCGGGTAGCACCCCGTATTGGAAAAGGCCTCCACAAAAGAAGCCGCTTTGTTTCGGTCTTGTAAGTTATTTGGCTTATAATTAGATTTAAAACGTAATAATATGTAGGTAATGTCCAGGTAAGAACAACTTTATTTGCTGTACTTCTAATAGTGTTTCTGCACTTGGGTACAGGACAATATTTGTATGTTTTTTTAGCTTTTGCATTATCTGCATGGCAAGTAAAATGGAAAATGTGTATGAAACAACTGATATGCTTCAGGCGACGAAAGCTTTGCTGTCCGCGCAAAATGTCTGCGTTTCAGCGGCTCAAATTTATTCAATGTTATAATGATTTAAATATTTATTTAAAAAATATGAATAAAGTATGTGCGTATTCCCTATTAAATATTTGCATTAAAAAAAGGGATTGAGTTAGAGAACACTACCCTCGGAAAAAGAAGGCATCATTTATTTGAATGTACAAATCATACGATATGTAAAGGTAAACATAACTAAACATGATTAAATCAATCAAATTAAGTTTATATGTTAGGTATTCATTTAGTTACTTTCATTCATTTAGGTTCTGTAATCAAAGGTGTAGAATTGACGAAAGAACTGGCAAGAAACTCACAGTGCATCATTTTAATCGCCAAATATTTTGTTTTACTAAATTATAGAAGCTTGCAGATAGCTGCAACTATTGTACCTTGCACATGGCATGAAATGCATAATAATAATAACAAAATAATGTTATCACACCGATTTGCAGACACGACATCTAACGCGTAGTTTTTGAACTTTAATATTTTATTAAGTTTCATAAGACAATTAAACTTTCATCTTTTGACTTTCGCGAATATGAACTTCGTCCACTCGTTTTATAAAAATACGTTGAACAAAAGATAAAAGTTAAGGAAATTTAATAATAAGTCTCTTTATTGATTAACATTTTATTAACAATGTATAAGCGGTGTAAAATACCAAACCAACACAAGAGAATAAATACCTAATGACACAAAACTAACCTCTAATTTTTTTTGTAAAGTTTCAAAATATCTAGTCCTACAATAAAACGACATTTCATTACATCAAGACCAAGCAAGGTCATTCCATAATAATTTAAAAAAGTACTCTAGCACGAAATTGGGCAAAACAAATAGTTGAGGTAATAAAAATATTAAGGATAAAATGTTGTATGGAAAACCTAAGCAGCGCCCTGTGGTCGTATTTGGAACTAAAGGGAAGAATGAAAAGTATATTAGTATAATAAACTATTCCAAATGTAATAAATTCCATGCGTGAGCTTTCTAAAACTGGCGTTATGGTAATGACATATACATACTTCACAAAACTTTTGTAAAGTTCATGCTAAAGGACAATGTGGAGTGGAAATAGTGTTACTATTATAGTGGACTTCGCCACTTTTTGGTGAGAGCTCATTAGAACCTAAGGGAAAGATTCAGATCCACATTCTTATTCGTATCTCAAGTCACAATCTCGTCTTGAGCACTATCAAATATATCAAACTTCATACAAAAATGGAATACCTACCCGAAAATAGATTTAAGTTTGATTGACGTTCTAATACGGGCCTCAGAGTCGAAACTGTCTTCCACGTGTCATCTACTTGTAAGGTCTTGAACCTTGTGTTTTTAAAAAAAGCGCCTTGGCCTTATGGGGATTTTTTTCTAAACCGCTTAACTACCTAACATTTTAATTTGCATAAACAAGCATGTGGTTTAAATGGAATGCAACTTTTTTATATTTAATGTCTTGAATGGTAAATTTTTAATTCTAATGCTATCTATGACTAATACTCCAATTCTGTGTCAAACTAACAATATCAGGTATATTTATGTTAACATATCGTCGCGTAGTTCTCATACGTCCACTCGCTACGCTGTCAAACACCCATTTAGAGTTAATTTCCCCCTCCTCCTGGCCTATTGTGACGTCACAGTCACCATCTTGGATAATTGCCCCGCATAAGATCAAAAGTTCAGTTATAGCGGGTTTATGAGGGGCATTACTTTGTATTTTCACTTTGAGGTTGTTAAAAATATCGTACGCGTATTCCGAACGCATACGGCCGAGAGCTGCGCGTTCCACTCGTGCTTTCTGAAACCATATAAAATATATATCATTTTAATTGGAAGTTAATCTTTTACACCACGCTGATTTCCTTAATCCAAAAAAAACAATCTCAATGGATTTTTGCTGCAACGATACTAGCTTTAGGTTGAAAATTTTCAGTGAAACAATTCTGGGACTTATCAATTGTGTCCATATAAATAAAAATGTTTTACCGTAGAAATCTTCAGTAAATGCGGCACTTCATACCCATAGTGGGTCAACCATTGCCCCTCCTTAGCACTGTCAATTGCCCACTGGGTACCCAATACCCGACACCCTCTAATCGCTCCAAGTAAAGCGTTAACTGTCCTAGGTTTGGTACACTCCTGATTTATGTGACTTCTGTTTTGTTCCTGACATGAGCCAAATATAATGTGCGTCGTTTTGTATGTCACTTTGGATTTGATCTTACAATCTAATGACTTCAATGCTTTGAATACTTCGCTCCGTTCAGATTTAGACATTCCTGTTAATACCTGGAAATTAAAAAAAACTTATTTTTGCCACATCCATTCAAAAGCTTTCCCCTCACACTTTGAAATCAATGTTTCACTAAGACAAGTAATAGTAATTGTAATAGCAAGCATTAAAATAAATAAAAAACCATTAGCGATTTTTTTATTCTGCGTTTAAAAAAATATATTGAATTAACATATACAATAAACACTAAATCAGCTTAATAGCCCTCATAAAAGTTCTTAGTCACTTTCTATCAAATTATCTTTACGCTGTGATTTATTTATTTATTAAGAAAACTAAACAGATACATCACTATACATAAAACATAAAATAAATGTAAAACATAAAATAAATAGAAATACACAAAAAAAGTTTCACTAATAAAAAATACAATACAAAGCAAAACAAGACAAAACATGACAGCACAAAATTTAACACTAAACACTATAAAAAAAAACAAGGAAGACACAAAGCTTAAGACATTAAGAGTTTTAACTTATTCTTAAATGAAGCAGTAGAGGAGTGCGAAAAAGGGTCGATGTTAGTGACAGAATCCAAGGTGGAACACATCCTGTGAAGAGGCTCACGGAACCCAATGTTGGTTCTGGGAGTCGGAAGGTTAAAAGTTCTGTGCGAGCGCAGAGATCTGGCAGGAACATTAAATGGTATCAGTTCGAGAAGATGGGAACAAGTTATTTCATTTACACATATTTTTCTAATAGTGACACAGTCTGTCAAATTACGCCTGGTAGTTGGTACTCAAAGAAAGTAATTTATATTTTTTTTAAAGTTCCTTATATTTACACCTACCACCATTCATACGATAATTTAGAATACGTAAGAATTTCTTTTGTACAGCCTCCAGTTGTGAGACATATATAGAGTAGTGGGGATTCCAGATTGGACAGGCATACTCCAACTGGGACTGCACAAGCGCCTTATAGAGGTGAATGTACGTGGTTTTTTCTTTAAAAGGTCTGGTGACACGCGTTATGAAACCTAACATACGGTAGGCTTTATCAATAATTGAGCCTATGTGCTTATCAAGGATTAATTTGGAGTCAAGAAGGACATCAAGATCCCTTACAGAGCACACACGTTCAAGGGCATGGTTTCCAAGGGTGAAGTTGGCCGTGATTGCGTTATGTGTTTTCCTTGTAAACACGATATGCTGACACTTACTATATTTTAAGAATAATTTGTTTATCTTGCAGTAGTCATCTAGCCTATCGAGATCTTCCTGAATAAGCTCCACGTCGGAAAGTGTATCTACTTAGTGTACTACCTTTCTATATAACTTTAAATCGTCTGCATACACCAAGTAATTGCAGTGTAAAAAACATTTAGATATGTCATTAATAAATAAGGAAAACAACAACGGCCCAAGGATTGAGCCCTGGGGGACGCCGGATGTCACTATGTGATGTGATGGAAGGAGATAGATGAGTTTCATCTAACGGTGCAATTAAATTGATTTATCTTGTTTTGATATGTAGTGACTGGTGAGTGAGAAACATCAATTTATGTAAATTCTATAAATTTAAGTCAATATAAAAATACATGTGTGTGTACTTATGTACACACGTTAGAAGTTATACTTCTTTGGCATAAAAAATAAAAATCTTTTATTTTTTTTATCTTAACAATAGAAAAAGGGTATTTAATACATTGATAGTTTTATTATAACGCATTATCTAGTTAAATAAAGTTTAAATATCACAAGAAAAACATTTCTACATAATTAAAGAAATGGACATTTTTGATTTTAAAATGTTGACTAACTTCAGGGTGTCGGTTTTTTGTGACGATGTGCGCGCGCCTCGTAAGAATTTACTATCGTTACTTTTCTCTAACGCGCCAAAAGAAGTATAACTTCAAAAGTATTGCTAAACTGTATAAACCAAAGACAATCCAGAGGTTCTGCCATATATCTAAAAAAAATCAAGATAGTTTCCGAATATGGGCCTTTACTTACAATTCTTGGTACAATTTTCTTGCGCTGTGTTCCTACAATTGGTCCATTTCTTTGTATCTTTTTTATTGGTGTTTTTATTAATTTTCTGGCAATTCTCTCGGCTTGTATAAACTCCAGTCTCTGTCGCCGTGTTAAATGTTTTTTTGGTTGAACTGGAGTCGGCGTTTCCCTTTCATCTGAAAAATAAGTAAACGTAACAATTATTAATTCATAAAATACGTAAGATAAAATTGTGTTTTTTTATTATTAACATTATAAAGTTAGGAACATTATAAATTATCGTAAATATCGATGTTTATTTCCAGTTTCGATTTTGACGCTAAGGGAGCGTTCAAGTATTACGTCACGCAATTTTTGGAGATTATTGACCCCCCATGTAACGCGTCGTAACGTTTTTCTGTACCCAAGTATAGAAAAACGTTTCGTGACCACCTAGTGACTCTTTATACCTAAAAGTTACCATTATGTGGTGTAAAGTACTGGAAAGTCGAAAATAAATATAATCTCTATAATTAGATACTGGGTTAGACTTCAGAAGAAAAATAATCTTGGCCCAAAAATCTATAAAGCAGATGCATTAAAAAACCATTTTTTTTAAATTAGAATTGGATTGAATTGGCCCAATGGCGGTTTTATTTTTTGAGGCTTATTTACCATTTAAATCGGCGATAACATCTTCTTTATATGTGAACAGCTTTCGTCTAGTCTTAGTCGGGCGTAATGGGGTCTGAGGTAGACCGCGAGGCCTTGTGTTTACCCGATCTGTTGAAACAATAATACCGTCAAAGCAAAATACTGAAAAGTTTTTAAAAATGTGCGTTGTAAAATACACTTTAAGTCACTACGCGTAAGGTTCAAATAGTACGAGAGGCTCTCGTACTATTCTATCTGCAGGATTAGTGCATTCATCGGTTATTTGCTAAAAAACAAATTTTTATATATATTTTATTAGGAGAATATATGTACCAAGCTGCCTATCAAATTTGGCCGCTAGTTTATTTATTTGATTAATGGGAAAAACTTTCGTTCACTTGTTTTTTAAATAAAATATCGTCTACAACTTGGCAATTTACATAAAGATTTTTAAAAATCTCGGTTGCCGTTGCGCACCTGGCCACACCTCTTCGCAGCCAGGTGTAAACAGGAATGATTTCGATACATTTATCAATTATATATCAAATTGAAGGTAATTTTTTTCTGTATTCGACGTACACTGTAAGCCAATACTGCTTACCCAATATAAAACTAATACATTTCCCTGAGTTTTGCTTGACCATTCACAAACACTATAGTCTCACACACTGTACTTGATATAATATGATATCAACAACAGCTTTTCAAATATCTATAATTGACTGTATTTTCATATTGACTTGCCTATGTGGTAAAATGATGTAGTAACTATTAGAATATAAAAATTGAATTAATTATACAGGTAAAGGAACGAAAACCAAATGTTTACATATAAATATTTTTTTATTTTTATTATGTAGCAAATGGGCAGGAGGTTCATCTGATGTTAAGTGATACCACCGCCCATAGACACTTAATTGCCAGAGGGCTCGCAAATGCATTGCCGGCCTTAGTTTGTCCATACCATGTTGACTTATAATCTAATGAAAATAAATGAAAAAAGGTTACTAACCGTATTTCCATTTTTAAATTTCAATAAAATGTAACCACAAGATTTTCTTACTTGGGGAATTTTTATTAGGTGAATCGTTGGAATTGGTTGACTGGTTCAATGTTTTGTCATTCGACTGGTTGTGCGATTCATCTGTAGACTTGTGTGATTTTTTGTCGGAGCTGTCTTCTTCACTAGAGATGCGAAGTCTAGGAGCATTTTCTTCATCACTTTCTCTGCTGTCAGAGAGGAAATCAATAAGTGGAATGTTTTCGTGTTCTGCTTTTTTCTGAAAAGTATTGTTAAAAAAGTTTTGCTTAATCGTAATGAAGATTAATAATGGATAATTTCTATTTGATTCTAAACCCTGTAATTGGGCATTTGGTGGCCTAGTGGAACTTCTTGTTGATAAGATCTCAATGAAAAGAAATTTACCAGTAAAATACGTAATGTCGCTGGTGAAGGTAAATCGGAGGGTCTGCTTGGTGCAGGGAATATCCTCTCTGGCTGTCTTTTTGCTGCTGACGCACATGCTTCTACCCATAAAGGTGAAACTAGGTGACAGGCGAGTGCCCGTGCCTTAGAACGTATTTTACGACAGCCACCTGGAAAATATGACATTACACACATTAGGAGAATTACTAGCCAAAGACTGCTAAGTGTGTGTGTGAAGTATAATATAATTTGATAAACTTTTACAAGTAGTTATTTACCAAACATTAAACAAAACTGTAAAATTAAAAAAAATATTCATATTGAATTTAGATAAAAGAAATCGATTGACTTACAAGCAAGCTATCAAATGTTCTAGCTGTTCTCAGTAACCATTTTTTAATATTGAAATTTGGAGAGAATAATAAAGAAGTCAATGAGTGATCAGATATGTATGTGATATAAATAAACAACATCTTAAGTGTTGAATTTTAATAACATGTAATTTTGTGTGTTTGGTTTCGATGAGTATTACACATTCAAATAAAACAAAATGGTTTATCTTTTCAATCTTGTAATGTAAAATATTTTTTCTTTAATAAACATAAAATCTAAAATTTTAAAGAGTATTAAGTACCAGGCACAAAATATCTTCCTTATTTCATAAGCAAAATATAAAAACTAAATTTTTACTGTTCTAACCATGTGTCCATATTAAATGTGTAACTAGGGGACTCCATGCAGGAACAACACTTGCTCCAAGTGCCATCAGTGCTGCCCGAAGTCCCAAGGCACGAGACTCCGCCCCAACATCCACAAGTGCTACCACTCCTCTGAGAACTTCACATACTCCCACTTGTTCAGGCTTAAACATAGTTTATACATAATTTGTTAATATTCACAACTTCAACTAGTGTATCAGTATAATTTATATCAGTAAGATAACCTATGTATAGACTAGATAGTAAGATATACACTATAATACATATTATATTCTTTGTACATTATTTACCAGCTAGGGCCTTAGTCAAGATGCCTTTCCAGTAGTGTATGTAGAACGCCAAAAACTAAATTTGTATGAAAACTTTTCAACACGAAATGTCATTTCCATACAAATTAAGTTTTCGACTTTCTACATACACTACTGTTAAGGCATCTTGACTAAGGCCCCTAGTAATTTATGTAGCATAGGATATAACTATAACATATTAAATATGTAGGGTATATACAACTCCTTTAATGGATTTAAAATATTTTACAGTAGTTAATGAGAAACAAACATGTTAGGTCAGGTAAATAATGCAATAAAGTGATTTTTAAATCCATTAAAGAGTTTTTCATAAGTATACTTGTTTAAGCAAAAGACAATATAGAGTCCTGTGTATAATATAAACATGCTTACTTGTTTAATTTCTTTGGATTGTGTTTTATATGGTTTAGTATTGCATTGTTTCTTTTTCAACACATTTATATTTTCTTGCTTGTCAGTAACAATTCCTTTTAGCACAGACCATTCTTCTTTGAGTCTCTTTCTTTCAGCAATTGCTGAGCGTCTCTGTAACAGAGGTACAGGAGAAAATAAAATAAATTTATGAATATTAGATCCTTATTACAAAGTATATAGTTTCTGAAATAATAAGAAAAGTCCAAAATTAATTCATTATAACAATGTCGATTATAATAAACTTTAATAGTCTGTTTTACTTATATTTGCCTAAAGGGATCCTTTTAATGATATTTAGTTTATAGTTTCGTTATTTATTTCAAGTTTTTAATTGTTTTTTATAAGTTTAATTTTATTAATATTGTTACCATTACACTATATTCCATATTGTATGACATTAATATATTTAAAAGTTGTTTGAAAGGTCCAATATGATTTTGAAACTGTAGGTTTAAGTTTAAGGTGTAAGTTTGTTTAAAAGTGGAAAATTTATAATCATACTAACTAATGGATTGAAAATTAACTTACTAGGCCAGCAGCACTCCTGTTATTTTCTTTATTCATATTGGTAGGTGTAAAATATCAAAATAGAAAAAATTAAAAGCTAAACAAACATTGAACATTTTGTTTTTGAACAAGTTCAACCAAGTCTTAAACACAGACTACAGAGCAACTCAAGCAAGAATTTAACACAGGGTATAATTATGTCCTACAGACTACAGTTTTAGGAATAACTTAGACATATTGACATTTGACATATCATCATCGGGTGTAACCGTAGGACTACAATAGGAAAGTATTTCTTCTCGATGCCCTAATGGGGCCCATTTAATGCGACACATATAACGAAAACTTCTTAAATATGAATTCATTATATTATTTATTCCCTTAGCTCAACGATCTGAATCCAGTCATGTTCTGCGAGGGACTGGATATTAACAACTGGCAGCACCTAAACTGTTACATATACATACCGAATACAAGTAAGCTTATAAGTTGTTTAAGTCAGGGGGGATCAACTTTGTATGGGAGAAATAAAATACCTATTTGGGCAGTTATTGCCACTGTCAAGATATAAACATTCATGCTTAAATAAATTTTATAATAGCAACATTGTCCTAGAACCTAGAAAACCAACATGGCGATTTTACATCAAGGTTGGTGTTGTTGTGGCCCGAATGTTTGTTTTTCCATGCTATTTCGTCATTTACCCAAACTACGAACGTCGAGTTGAGTTTTAATTCCTCCGTTTATGTTTTGTGCCCGTTTTGAGATAGTGACTCTAGTGCTTCACAGTGAATACGAGATAGTGACTCTTGAAATCTGTGAAAATGTCGGCCGCTAAAGAAAACCGAAAAGAAGACAGTCGCAGGTGTTCGAAGTGTGGCAAATCCACGGCAAAGGAAAACGTTTCTTTGTTTCGTTTTCCAAATCCCGGAGTTCGGAATCTTTTGCGGTACGTACTAAACTAATTAACTTCTTAGTTAACATCACATCAAATCGATTGACAATATTTCAACCTATACGTCAACGTTGGAACTTTTTTGCATTTCCCAAGAAACTAGAAAGCAGTCAACAACGTTTGGTCTTTGTTACAACTGTCAAATTGTCGTGGTTAAAATACAATGTAGTTCAAGTTCTAGTCGATGGAACCTACGCCTTGAATTTGACAAGAATAATTACGTGCTTCTTACTCCTTACCTTTGATATCTACTACATTTATGCCCGTTTATTTTCAGCTGCACCCTGTGGGCAAAATACCTTTTTCCCTCGGATGAACAGCACACTTCAATAGCTTTTCAAAAAAAGCTGTATGCTGAGCACAGGATGCTGTGCCAAAATCACTTCCACGAAGGTGATTTTACAGATGGCACTAAAAAATCATTGCTAAGAACTGCAGTTCCGCATGAGGTAAGTTATGAACTTTACTCACCATTGTATTTAATTTAACCAAAATTTGTTATAATTTAAACATAGTAATAGTTTGAAGTATGTAGGCCTACCTACATAAACCTAAAAACATTACGATAGTAAATGAGGACTGTGACTTGATTTATTCTTGTAATTACAGATTGGACCTGTATTCATTCCTGCGGTTACATTGCCCGATAATCTGCAGCCAGGCCCTTCACACATACCTCAAGAACCTCAAGCAGGGCCATCAAAAAGAATCCCTTTGAGGGAGATTGGAAATTTCCAATCAACAACGGATGTTCTTGAATCTGAGAAAATTGACAAAGAGAGCAAGACTTACAAAAAATGCTTGAAATATATGCACAGTGTTTGCCAACTGCGTAATCGAATAAAGAACATGAAACTCAAACTGCAATTAAATGCCCTCACAGAAAGCAACTCCTTACGAAAACTTTCAGAGAAAATCTCACCAACATTCGCTCTTTTGCTCCAAGGGCAATTAAGAAATTATAATAAAAAAATCACTGGAAGGAGATGGACAAAGGAGGAAAAAATTGTAGCCTTGAGGCTATTTAAAAGGTCACCAACTTGTTACCGCTTGTTGAGGAGATTATTTTATTTACCATCTCCAGGCACCCTAAAGGCTTTGCTGAACAGAGTGCCTTTTGCTATAGGTATTACCGAGCCAGTACTGGAAGTACTCAAACAATTTTTAAAAACACAGCAGCGATCGGACAATAATTATATTTTAATGTTCGATGAAATATCATTAAAGAAACATTTTGATTATAACCCAAAGGAAGATGTCATTGATGGATACCAAGATCATGGGGCACAAGGAAGGTCCCCCAATGTGGCATCCCATGCCCTAGTTTTTATGGTTGCTGGCATAAGGAAAACTGTAAAACAACCGATTGCACATTTCTTCTCAAGTGGCTTTTCAACAGCGGACAGGCTTGCAGTGCTTTTGAAAGAGGTATTAACTTAAAAAAAATTTTTTGTTACTATTCACCTTTAGAATGCCTTAAACTAATATAAAACAATATCTTTTGTTTCAGATCTTACAGCAATGTTTTGCATCAGGTATTAACATATCTGCCACTGTCTGTGACATGGATGGTGTAAATAGACGAGCACTGTCAATCTTGGGTGCAACTGTGGAGCGCCCATACATAACAGTGCATAACAAAGAGATTGTGACATTATTTGACACACCACATCTTGTCAAATGCTTTAGAAATCTTTTTTTAAAATATGACATTGAGTGCACTACTAACATTTCATCTGAAGACAAGAAAGGAAAAGGTATGTTCTTGTGACTGTTTAAACAAAAATATGATAAATTTTGTAACACTTAGGGCCTATTGCACGACCTGCTAAAAGCATTTAATTTTAAGATAATTCAAATTTTTCTATTAAAAATTAAAAGGCTCTTAAGCTGGTGGTGCACTTAACACTTCCCTCTAGCATCCCTTTTAGTTTTACAATATTTTATTTACGCTTATCATCCAAGTACTTGCCTCTATTAAAAACTACTTTTTGTTAATTTACAGGTGTGGCCAAATGGTCTCACATAAAAGATTTCTTTGAAATCGACAACAAAAACCAAATTTTGTGTTCGCTCCTGCTTTGACAAAGGATCACCTAAACCCAAATGCAAAACAAAAAATGCGCGTCAAACTAGCTGCACAAGTTTTGAGCCACACAGTGGCAGCAGGACTTTATGCAAAGATAGCTGATGGTATGTAACAGTGTAGAAGAAATGTGTCATAAGATAGCTCATTAGTTCTATTACATTTTTTATTTCGTATTTCCAGGCGCGCTCAGTACAGAAGCTGCTGTTACTGCAAATGTGATATCACATATCGACAAGCTTTTGACGCGCTGAATAGCGACTCAGCAGACTTGCGGCGTGGAAAAATTTTCTCCACAAACATGACAGCGAAAAGCCCACACCACAAATTATTTCAGAATATGAAATATTTTTTTCAAAACAATGAAATTTATGGGGTCTTTGCGAACACCCCCATCACAGGAAGGTTGGATTTGGACCATTAATGGCGTCGAGCGGCTGTTTAAGCAATTCGCTAATGAGGGTATAAAGAGCCTGGCCACAAGACGGTTACAGCAAGATCCATTAGAAAATTTTTTTGGCTGCATAAGGGGCAACTGTGGCTCAAATTCCAACCCAACTGTGGGCCAGTTTGTGGCTGGCTTAAAAACATCAATTTTGAGCAGACTGGCACATATTGGGACCACAGGATGTAATTGTGAAACTGACAATAATGTCGTAATGAATAACTATGAGACATTATTGTCAGTTTCACAACCCAGGAATTGTGCAGACATATTGGCATCAGAGTGCAGTGCATTTGCATTGTCGTCTTCAGTAGAACCACAAAATATTGAAGAGGACAATGCAGAAATGCAAGCATGCGCATATGTCTGCGGATTTTTAATTAAAAAATATGCAGTGTCAACAATTGTGAGCCATGCAAGCATATTTTTGTATCCACAAATGTGGAAAAAGTCCACAAATTTGTAGACTATAAAGAATACAATGAGTTGAAAAAAGTTTGCACTATGCAAATAAATCTATTATATCATGTGTTGAAAAGTGTGCGACATTAATAAATTCATTTTTTAAAGAAAAAAGTCACAAACGTAATTTAAAAACAATTGCAAAGGAAATGGTGCTCCAAAATGTAAATTTTGATTACATAAAAAAATGCGAACAACATGGCACACAAAATATTCACCACATCATAGAAAGTGTTTTCTTTATATGTGTGAAAAGATTTTGTATACTAAAAAACAGATTGTTTGCAGATGAAGCATCAGCATCTGCGCTCAAACGCAAGATGAAGATAATTATGCATAAATAATAATTATTTATGCATAATTATCTTTATTGTTCCAAGTTTCCGTGTATATCCTGATGCTTCTCATTGTAAATACCGTTTCTTAAGTGTTTTCGTGGTACCGTTTTTTTTAAAGTGGTTTATGTAAATTATTCATTTGTAGAGAAGAAAACACTGAAACTTTTCATTTGAATTACCTAGGTAATTCGACCACGACTACGAACATTACAAAATTATGTTGATTTCGTGTCCAAATAATAATAAGGATCCATAAAAGTGAAATGAATAATAATTCAATGAGAAAACGTTTTTGTTTTATTTCAAGATCATTTGTTAAATATCTAGTGCTCTTTTGGATGCATAGGCCATTTCATTTGTAAGAAAACTCAAATGAATGAGTTTTCCCATTCATTTTAGTTTTCTTACAAATGAAATGGCCTATGCATCCGAAATTAATAAATTTCTGGGGAACCTGGACCTGCCGGCAATTCAAATTTTTGCCGCCAGATATTCAAATATTGCCGCCACATGTAGTTTTGGGTGGGTTGATAATAGGTGGCGATACATTCTCGTATCTTAGAATCCGTGTTCCTAGTCGTCGTTCTTCCTTTAGGTAATTGTGTTCTGTGGTTTAAGTTCCCGAGTATTACAATAGTATCTAATAAAAAACGATTAATTGAATACAACTACAAACATAATCAATATTTTTATTACTCTTTCAACCGCCTTAACTTTTACAACTTATTTCATAAATTACGATGTTGTCTGAACTTCAAAAAGACTTTTTAACGTTATTCCCTCTCTTAATGGTTCAATAGCCAAACCTAAATAGGGACTATAAACAGGCTGAGCATCAGATTCCTCCTTGTGTAGGGCTAACTGTGACGCTAAGTAAAGAGTTGGTCCCATTTCACCGCGCGGTTCTCCAATTTCTTCTAATTCCTCGATATCATCACTTGTCGGCATTGGATCCTAGAATCATCGACATTGTTATTACTGATAGAAAAACAATATTACGTTAAAAAATGATCAACTTTTACATCTTGATTCCAATTCGTTTCGACACCAAAAATAGGCTTTTCTGTGTACGCTTGATGCAACATTTGTAGTTCCGAAAGAAGAGAGCTTAGTCTTTCTTGTGGATCTGCGCGAAATCCAAGCACGTAACCTCCAGATGTAGGTCGGACATGAACTACCAAAGCATTGCCGAACTTTGAATCTCTGATGGAAATCTAAAACGAAATATAATTAATCTTAAAGTTTCAGTTACGTAGTAAATTAGATATTATCACTTATTTACACTTTAATGTCGTAACTAGAATTCCAAGCCCAAAACTTTTTATAGTGATTTTAACTTTTTATGTTTTCCTAAACGTTATAAATTAAATCATTGACGGTATCTAACGAAATATACATATTACTACACAGTAAGGCCCCCCCCCCGGGGCCCCCCCCCCCGCGTGTTTATACGAATTTTGGCTAGTTATTGCAAGGTAGGTACGTAACATCCGCACGCCTACCAATTTTTTTAGTATTATTTACTTCAGAAGTGTCGCGGGCGCACAGATTTTTATTCTTACCAGTATTTAGAATAATGGTAGAATCCTTCTTACTATCGATTCAATAAGATTATTCTTAATGTTTGAGTCACATTATAAGTAAAAATTTTATATAAATCTTACGCTTTCAATGGTGATATATGGTAATGAAACATTAAAAGCCTCATTAATGTCCGCATACCAAACGATTCTTACGTTACTGATAATCATTGTACCCAAATTTCCCGACTCACTGGATAGATTCCATAATCCTGTTTCTTTTAAACATATCTAAAAAATATTATAGGGTTAAATTATTTGAATAGTGTTGTTTTAATAATATAATTTTTTCTAAGCCATAAATAAAATCTGAATATTCTAGAAATTTTATCTGTGATATCTGCGATTATCTGTGATAAATTTCGTTCACATAATATCTTGAGTGGTATCTGGCAAAACATTAAACATTAAACAATCGACATTGTGTATTAGCACATTTTTTTTTGGATTGCAGATTATTAAAAAAAATAAAGTTTAAGAATTAATTACCTGTTCAAGTGGTAATACGTGTAGTTGTTTGTTCTGTAAAATAGCACCTCGCAGTCTTAGGTCACGATACAGTCTTGATCCAGCGTAGGCCCTAAGACATGAAATGTTTTTATCGGTTCAGTATTTTTGTTCATCTAAATTCATTTACACTCAATAGAACATCATAGATTTATGGACTCAATAAGAAACCAATCATACTTGCTAACCGTGCGCAGGAATTTCAAAAATTATGTATTTATTAGAAATGTACAAATTAATCCAAGGAATAAGCTTACTGATAGCCTAAAGAATTCAGAACAGAAGAAAATATACAGAGGTTAAAATTAAACTTAAGACGATGCGAATCGTTTGATTGTAATTGGTCAACAGCAACTTCAGACCATCAAACGTTGACACGTAAAATAATATTACTTTATTACGTCCATTTGTCCAATCACAATTAAAGAAATTTGACAATTCATCTTTTGTCTATGGAGTATGGGTTTACATTTTTAATTCACGATTTTGTCGACCTCTAACCCATGTTCCTTACAACCTGTCACATTATTTCGTAATAAATTTCAGATATAACTTACTTATACACTGCAGTAACTGTTGTGTAATGTCGTATACAGTTTGGCGAAAGGTTAGTAAAAACAAATTCGTATTTATTGTTTCTATACGCTGCTAAGCAGTAGAACGCTTGTGTAGAACCTCGTAAACCGGAGCTAATGGTTTTGCTGCTTGTCGAAATAACGCAGTTGTACCCGATCGCTGGAAAAAGTTTCACCTTTTTTAATTTTGTATCATACACAGATTATGGTTTTTTTTCACGTAAGAGATTTATTGCTAGAAAAAGTAGTTGAAGCTAAGATTAGCTTTAAAAACATAAATTATTGTTATATGGTAGGACAATGAATATTAATGCACATGAAATAGGTAATTGTTAATATATTTTTAAATTATTGTCATGAGCTGGGTTCGCCTGGCTTGTGCACCTCTTAAGCTCGAGTCGTGCCTTCGCATCATATGCACCAATGGACTTTTATTCGACGAAACATCGTAAAAAAGCAGCCTGATCTGAAAATCGACGGCGTGTGTCAGGAATAGAAGGCTGATCACCTACTTGTCTCTTAAGTAAATTTTTTTTTAATAATCGGTATTAAATCAACTGAAAGTGGGCTAGATATTTTTATTCATACAAATCTACCTCGATATTTTTTGTTTTCCGTAAACACCTACGCTGGCTGATATCGAAGGATTTTTATTGACATACTAGCTGACCGGACAAACGTTTGTTTTGCTATGAATGTATGTATATTATTTGTAGGAAACATTATTTTAGTTCAATAAAAATGACTATCTAATAATAAAAAATAGGGGTTGATTGTAGAGGGGTGAAAATTAGGGGTTGTATGTATTTTTGATACAACATACTGTATCATAAAAAAAAAAAAAAAAAAAAAAAAAAAAAAATTTTGGGGTGGACACCTTTATAACTTAGGGGTTTGAAAGATAGATAGTAGCCGATTCTCAGACTTACTGAATATGCGTAAAAAATTTAATAAGAATCGGTCGAGCTGTTTGGGAGGAGTATACGAAAGAACATTGTGACACGAGAATTTTATATTAAGAGATAGAAAGTAGTACGGTGGCTCGTTTTGTCAAATTATTACCGCTTTGATAAGTTCTTACATTTGTGTTTAGGCCTAGAGTAACTATATTTCTCCTATGTGAATAATTAATCTTGTAGTAGAAACAATTATTACATGACTCGTGAAATTAGTTAAATCCGTTCGCTATTCCTTAGGGTTAATCGTAAGAGCTGAGTAATAATTTACTAGCAATATCGAAAATTTCGCATGAAAGCTTAAGATTAATTATTGTCATGTGTACATTAACATATTATTTAGGATTTTTTGAGTCTGGCTTATTTAACGCAAAGCGCGTCACCCGTACGGAGTTCAATTCTCTACTAATTAAAATTATTATGAGTAGGAAAACAACAACTGGGTGACGGACCTTTACACTCTCTTTCACACATGAAGGTATTATTAAATATAATACGGAAGTCTTTTTACGATATTAGTTTGTTATAACTTTATGTGTTGAAAAGTAATTAAAGATATAAGCATCAAGTCAATGTATTTGTGATTAATATGATAATTAAAATAAACCTTAATTTATCTTATATATATATAGGAGAACTATTAATTCTAGCTATTATTGACAACCTAACTTACATAGATTGATCCTGGGGGAAGAGAGTGAATGCCAAATAACCCTTAAGTTAGTGACCACCATCCGCCCTTTGACACCGGCGTTTCCTTTAGTATCTTCAATAGGTTCTATTCTATCAAATATTTTCTCCCCTGAACGAAGTTTTAAGTATCTAAAAATTTATATTATTAAATTATTGTAAATATTTCTATTTCTTCGCCAGTAAAATACACTTATCATGTTCTGTGACGGCTCAAGCTCACGTGGTCAGCCTAAAACGTTAGGCTATAGTTTAACCCCTTTATTCATAAACATACTTTGATTATAAAATAGCTAAAAAACACACATGTAAAGAACAAAAGACTTTAAAGCTCTCGTAACATATGAAAGACAAAACAGACAATACAATTTTCTAACTTTTTTTAAGTTTATAATCCCAAAAGTATATCAAGTCTAGAGTAGTGCAGAAATTTATTAAATGTACTTTTATTCAAACTATACCCGATGTTTCTAAAGAACACATTCAGTCATTGACGTTTTGGAGTAAAAAACATTTCAACACGTCATTCACATATTACAATAATATCTTATATCTATGTCTAGAAAATAAACAAGTAAATTCTTACTCAAAAGGTAAATCGAAGAGTACCTCCCTATCCTCCCACACAATTCCCTTTCCTTTTTTATTCTTTGGCATTTTCACAAAATTGCGGCTAAAGGTTACGAAATAGGTTCAATATATTAGTTTATATGCGGGTTGCCATGGAGACGTTATTCACACGTGGAGTTTGTAGCTTTGTCGACGTAACAACTGAATTCCAATAAACGAAAACTGATGACTAGTCGTACTGACTTTGTATACGTTAATACGATACTGTCTTTTATCTAATATATAAAATTCTCGTGTCACAATGTTCGTTCCCATACTCCTCCGAAACGGCTCGACCGATTCTTATAATTTTTTTTATTGCATATTCAGTAAGTCTAAGAATCGGCTAAGTGATAAGGGGTGTCACTCCAATTTTTTTTTGATTTTATTTTGTTTTTATTTTTTTATGATACAGCATACAAAAATACATACAACCCCTAATTTTCACCCCTCTACGATCAACCCCTATTTTTATTATAGTAGATAGTTATTTTAATGGAACTAAAAAAAAATCCTAGAAATAATATACATGGCAAAACAAACGTTTGCCGGGTCAGCTAGTTCTAATTATATTATTGGAACTTTGTACCTACAGCAAACAAACAAGTAAAATCAGATGGGAAAATTGGTATTTCAATAGCAAACTTATTACAAGAACAAAGTTTGATCTTAATTTTACGATCAAATCTTTAGATTTAAAGATTTTCTTAATTCTCTTTCACTTAATTGAATGTATATTTGTAAATTAAACTAACACGAATATTTCACAAATATTGTATTTCTTAATATAATGGATTAATTAATATAAATTTGGAGATTGTAAATCGCTCTATCTAAATAAAATCTTTGGGTAATCCTGTTATGACCCTTGAGCACGTCAAAGATTGTAAAATCTGAGACCGTAGTTGAAAACAGCTTAAAGGGTAGCCTGATCAAAATATTATCAGATTTGTCAACTGAGTGTCCCAGAGACGTCTGTAAGGATTTAATTTTACCCGAATTGATGGTAATTGTTTTGACAACTGGTAACTTCTTTGTACAGATTAATTAATGAAAGTGGGGATTTGCCCTTTGACGTTTTATGAGCACTTTTGATCAAAGAAATTTGATTAGGTAGCTTCGGACATGGTTATTAATAGAGGACATTAATTATCAACGAAATTTTTAGTATGTATTGGCTCCTATACATTTACATTAAGACTAAAAATCTTTTATTTTTATTTTAAACACATCGTTTTGTCACCCTAACTAATTTTAAATATTCCAAAATTTGTCAACGGTGGGGGTTTGTTGTTAGTGGTTATTTCCTTCCTTGTAAACTAGTGGTTGCCTGGAACAGATCGCTCGAAAGCGATAAGGCCACCAGTTGCCATCCTTTTTATAAAATTGAGAAGTGTTAATAAATAAATAAATAAACTTTTTTACTGTTTGTGATCGACGATCCTTGTTAGGAAATCTGTAGTTTCCATTTCCTTTCGGTTCGTTTAAGTTAATAACCAGCAAAAGGATAATCCCATACAGGAAAAAATATAGTGACGCTACAACCAGATTCTTGGTTAGATTTCTGTATATGTTATTTTGTATGTTAAATATTTATGTTTGGATTGTCCGGAAGAAACTGCTTTTAGCAGTAATTACATCCTTTGTCTTCATTTTTATTTTCCTTCTGTTTTGTGTTATTGTGATGTAAATAATGTTTTATTATTATTATGTTACTTAAGTCTTTTGTGCTTTTCACGCTTTGAATATTTGGGTCTGGGGCATGCCGGTTTCAAAAGCGCAATTTGAGCGAGCGTCAAATGCGTACATAGAGAGAGAATGATTACAGGTTTGAACGAAAATTGAACTGAAGCCACTTTTTTTTTTTAATATATATATTATATATTTCTCCCCAGTTTGCGGGACTTCTTACTGTGCATACCCACTAAAACCCCACGGCGCCACCAGCGAGCAAGACAAGGCAACAGGGTAGCCTTATCCGCATCCACACTCAGCTGTAGCCACTAGGCCAACACACACGTGGTTAAAATTATATTACAACAGCTGTGCAGCTGGAGGGTTGGGTGTTAAATACCACCGCACTTTTTTGACGATACTAATTATCTAGGA
Organism: Pieris macdunnoughi; assembly: GCA_905332375.1. Lineage (NCBI taxonomy): Eukaryota > Metazoa > Arthropoda > Insecta > Lepidoptera > Pieridae > Pieris > Pieris macdunnoughi. Next base: position 2,075,380 of record CAJOBZ010000027.1, on the reverse strand, counting down.
GTTCCGGGGATTTCATTGAACACCTCAGTGAGTTTTGCTCCGGAAACGGTTAAATATTTTTATAAAAAATTTAAAGTTTTGTGTAATGTATTAAAATTTGTAAACAATCGCCATTTCTACTTTTCTATTGTATAATATGTATCACTTAAAAATCGTTTTTTAATTTAGTAATTTTGTTTCCATTTTTGAAATTTAAAGTTATAGAATAATCAACATTGAAATTAACCTATTTCGTTTGATTATGGTTCCGAAATTTTTTGAAATTATGTACCTACTCGTTGTATTTCTAATTAGTACTTTTTTTTTGCAACTTTCTATATTATTTAATTTTTACTAGAATAAATTTTACTTTAATATCCAAAAAGTACCCAAACGATGAGCACCCACTTCCACGTGGTCTTGTTGTTTACCCCTAGAGTGTATATAAATAATGGAGGGGAGAAGAACCCACCGTGTAACAAAGAAGACATTTGAAACTTGCGGCTGAGGCTGGTCGCGAAGGCGACAAGCCAGGTTGCGGAGCTTGAATAAAATTGGTTTGGTAGAGGGTGAGGGCTGCATTCCGTAGCGCCGGAGCTGTCCACAAAAACAAATATTATTTGATTGGTTAGGTTAGAGTTAGTATAGAAATTTGGTCGCGAAGGCGACCGGAGCCGGAAGCCGAGGCTGAATAAACAATTACTATTTGATGACTTCCACATATTTTGTTGTGATATAAGAATATTTGTGCGAGACAGGACGCCGAGAGCCGAGGCTTGAATAAACAATTACTATTTGATGGACTCCACAAAAAAATATTATTTATTGGTTAGTTAGAGTTAGTATATGAAATTTGTCGCGAAGGCGACGGACGCCGAGAAGCGAGGCTTGAATAAACAATTACTATTTGATGACTTCCACAAAAATATTATTTGATTTTAAGTTGGAAATTATTTCAATATTTTTAATATTAAAATCGAATAAAAAATCGATTTTCACTTTTTAAAAATCGAATTTTTAATCCCTATATTTTATAAACTTATGATTTTGAATGTGGTTTGACTAGCGGTAATTATTAAGTGAGTTTATTTATAAATTTTATAAAATTTTTGACGCTTTGGAGCAAACTCACTTGGAGGTTATGAAGGTCCTGAGACTCCTAAATAATTGTATCTCAGTGGAGGTATTGGTGGATAAGCATGAAGATTAAAGAATTTTATTTACTGGCAAAGTAATTATTCCTACCAAACTCTTAACCTCAAGTGTACATTTAAAATGTAGGAGTAATAGGTTGACTTTACGAGTACCGTTATGTTCCGTAATCATGATAAACCCGGACCGTAAAAACGTTTTTGCATAAACGTATATTAATATTACTACGGTATAACTTTTAATGCTACACTTGTGTGTACTTAGACATAGAAACGCTAAACTTGTGAAATCTTTTAAATATCTTTATAAGCATTGTTACAATACATATCTTGAAACACTTTATTATTGACTACTTTTAAAAGCCGTTTCTTTTTAACTTAATTTATAATATGTGAGTAGTTTATATTTTTTGATAATACTACAGTAAATAGGACTAATATTACATGGATAACTTAATTCAAAATTCTCCTAAGGTTGTTTAATGAAATTCGTCCTTGCGCAGTTCTTTAACTTTTTTAAGGTTGCAAATACTATGTGGAAGATAGTAAAATGTATCTCTTAATAACATAATTGGTTTGTTATTAATAAAAAAAACAATATATTAAAAAACTCAAGGTTAGAAAAGAAGTATTGGATAAGATTGAAAAAGAAATCACTTGTCTGCAGTTTGTTGCTCGAGCACTTCTTAAACTAGGGAAGGAAAAATCAAGTCAAAAATAGGCAGAGAGTATCACATCACAAATTTTAAGAACACTTAACGAAGGGAAGTCAATATTAGGAGAATAGATTATTTACCTGACTCAGGGACCTAAAAGGCAACCTCGCGAAGATTCCAGTTTTGCTTCTCAAATGCCATGGCACAGATTAGAGCGTGTTCGACCGGGAAATGAATTGGAGCGAAAGCTTCACATTTAGATGCAAGTAATCGAACAGTACTATGAGCTCATCAGAAACTAGTATTCAATAAATTTAAAAATTTGTCTGTTTTCATATAATAATAATATTTTTCCTGAAATAAAATAACGTGTTAAAACAATTTTTATAATTAATTCCAACTATTTAACTTGTATGATTCTATGATTCTATCTTTGCAGGTAAAGTTGTTTTGTATTTTTTTCTAATCCCTGGTTAAATTATTCACATTTCTAAATGCAGTTTGTTAATCTAATTTAAAGTATGCAAAATCAAATGACGTCACATCCGGTTTTCAGGATTCATTAGTACTTAATCTTATCTAAAAAGAAATAAAAGTATTGTTTTGAATGAAACTATGATGAAAATGTTTGTGAATTGTGGGTACTATGTGAGTAGTATAAAGAATTTGAACCGATACTTTTAAAGTTATAATTAGCATAGCATTTGAAATTTTCGTTCTTGAATAACAATCGAAATAATTAAAATTTCAAGACAATGCGCACAACACATAAGGCACGTCTGATTGCCTCTCGAATGTCTAACAACCATGCTAACTCTACTGCCTCTAATTAAAGGTTCAGCTTACACTGAAATGGATTTGAATACGCAAATTCGAGTATATTCCTTTATAGACAATTATCTCGTCTACTGTATTCGTAGAAAAAATCTACAGTGATCACAAACTCAAACAATGAATTTTCTTTCAGATTAGTCGATTACGTAATAAGTATATACGTTATTATTTTAACCTTTTACCTTTTAGCTGCCTGCATTTGGAGACATCTACCTATCTAACTAAAGTATGCACTAAGAAGCTATAAGCGTTCAACTTTGATTTTCTTGCCAAGTGGATAATGTATAGATAATGAATCCAAGTCAGTGATTAATTTAGACTCTAGTTCATACACGAAAGCCAAGTTAAAGAAATTATTTACTCAACATACATAAACATATTAATACTACATATACGCATAAGGGACGACAATTTTTATTCGAATTAAATTAAATCTTAAAGCCACATAGGCGTGCGGCTTTCTGATTATTTACTTGATTTATTTAAGTAGAAATAAAAGTTATGTCTATGTCTAAAGATGAGTTTATCGAACTATATATTTAGAAGGTAAAATAAATAATATAAGGAAAGAGCATATACATTAATTACAAAATGTTCGCACCGATTATCAAGATTTCTTGAGCAAAAATTAACGAATTTTTCACGTTCTACAATTTTTAACGTGTTTTACGATTGGAGAATATGACTAGGTAGGTAGTAAATTTTTTACTTCCGTTTTTTTACCCACGCGGTAATTATTTGATATTAGATAGTCTCGCAATTGTCTGTGGGTTTTTTTTAAACAAAACAACACGGTAGTAGAAAATTGTTTAAATTCTTGAGTTGTGAATTTTTGTTATACATCCGATGGCTAAAACAACACAGTTGTCTGAAAATGGTTCAAGTGAACACAGTCCCCATATTCTAAGATAGTCCGGCAGGCTCTCAGCATAAGTGCGCTTAACCGTTTACGAGCGAACAAACATTAAGCGTTCAATTATTTGTTTCACATCCATTCACTTGACTTTCTATATTACATGTAGTTTTCCTAATGTCTTTTATACATTTTGTAGTAATTGTATCCATTTTCTCTTAATGATAAATTCGTTCATATCGTTCCTATTTACAGTAATATTATATATATATAGAACAGTATTTTTCTACATTTTGATTTAGGTAACGCTAAAAAATATTCATATCATAAAAACATTTATTAATTTTTATCCAACCTCAGAAAATTAAAATTATTATTGCGATTTGGACCTCGCATTATTTTTAAATTCATATCTTCTATTAGCTTAAAAATATGATTTTTCTCTACCTTTTACGCATGTTTAAATAAGAATAGATTCAATCAATTTTTGGCGCGCGATATATGTCACTTCCCAACTACGGTCCAGGGATCAAGAAAAGCGCGGGCCATATCCTTAAAGGTACTCACGTGTACTAGCTTAGCGCTGAAAGTCCAGTCCCTTTATTTAAATAAATTAAGCAAGATAAATGTCGATATCCCTGAATGAAATTCAACTAGTTTTTAACTTGAACTTCGCCACAATAGAGGAAGGCCGAAACGAAGGGGTGAATGGAAATTTCTTTAATACTTTTAATTGAGTAATTTCACGCATCTGTCGTCAGCCGGAGTTAACTGAAACTCGATTATGGACTTTATTAAATGTAATTAAAATCTCCCTTTAAATTTTCTTAACGGCGTCTGAATAGCCTCAATTATAAAACATAAGGCATGTTTTCGTGCTTTATTTACTTGTTTCTTTAAGTACATTAGCTATTTGAATATATAGTAATCTAATACCTCTACCGGAATCTCATTGCATAAAGAGATTTTCATATGGCAATGTCAAGTGTTATCTGTCAAAGCAATGTACGAGATCTGTCAAACGGTGCAGGATTAAGTGATTATCTTCTTGAAATTTGTTGTTTTTATGAAAATGTCGAAAAAGCTACTTCGATCTCAAGCAAGAAATATTCAATTATAGTAAAATTAATTTATCGTAATATAAAGGAAGAAGGTGTAAATCAAACTCAATCTTTGCGCGTGGTAGAGTTGACCGGTAAGTTGGCCTGAGTGGTTTTGATACTTTTAGTTAAGTTTATATTTTTCTTCGGTACTTAATTGTGACTTCTTTATAGGGGGTTGTAGTACTACTATACGGCGAATCGTAGCTGAGGGTACATTGAATGATGGAGTGTTTTCCACGCCTGATAAAAAGAACAACATTCTTCACACCAATAACTAATATACTTCATGTTTATTAATACTAAAGACATAAATAAAAATTAAACAGTATCAAGATCATTTAATCCAATTTTCTTAGTATTGCCCACAACAATTTTTTATTTCCCTATTTGCTATGAGAGAGAATTATACTTACTATACTTATTGATGCGTTTTATGAGTCAAGTCTTGAAGCCAGATAGGTATGGATTTAAATTTTTAAATATTATGTATTAGTATATATATTTTAAGAAGAGTTTTGCGTGCTGACTCCATCAGCTAATGTAATATTTTATGGGAAGGATCTTTGGCGCGCATAAGACATCGCCTGATGTCATTTTGATGGGATATTGTGTCCCGACTAACTCAATTGCCTTTTTTATCCATTCGGGTGCTTGAACGCGACGGACTTGTGAGAGATAATCTTCTGATTTGTTTTCTAAATAAATACCTGATCGTCAAGAATATATATATAAACTTTATTTTACATACGACCTGAGATAATAATTAAATAAGTTCAGAGATAAAATCGTCGAACAATCGTGGATTTTAATTAAGCAATGTTTCGGTCAACCGCGCTTTAATCACGATGGAACCTTGAATTTCTTATGATTTATTTGTATCAAACTTATATGGAAATAAAACATATTAATTTTATTATAGCTTTAATTGTTCCTTTCACTTTCTTTCAATATCACGGTTAACCGTATAATTAATTAGTTTTGATAATTCAAAGTAATTAAATTATTATGAATTTATAATTAGAAAGCATTTGTCGTTTCCCATTACAGCACAGTGACGGGTTGTCTCACTGTTTAACGTCGACATGTTGAAAACTCGAACAAAATTAGACACGATATGCTACTTAAAATTAGTTCTGTTTAGCTTATTCGAACCGAAACTTTCCTTTGTAAAGGAATGTCCTAATGAATCGTGTTTTAGCAGTTTCCTAAAATTTGCCAATTATATGACCATTAAAGTGAATAGAATCAAGGGCATTTAGTTTTTTCCAATATTTCATAAACTATTTGAATTTTAAAGAAATTTCAAATATAGAGTTCTGAAAGAAATACAGAAGATCACGTGGCCGTTAAACAACTCTCAGATCGACCGACTCTATCTCAAAGACTCATTATCCTTAAAATTTACACTGTCAAATAGGCGTGCGCTGGACATTGATTCCGCGTGGCGTCAAAAGCGACTAGTCCGCCCAGACTCTTTTGTATTGACCAATTTTTCTCAAAATTAGCTGGCCGATTAAGTAATATTCCCGATGGAAAATCTACATTAGTTAATTTTTCCACAAGTTAAATAATTCGTTATCTAACGTAGAATTTTCTCGAACAACCGTCGTTAATTGTAATGAAAAAAATGTCTGCAGCTTAATAATGGTCGTAAAATATTGTTTCTTAGTGCCTTTTCTTACATACAATCTTAACAGATGTAGTAATATAAACCTGATTTAATCTTTGTGTTCTAGCAATTTTTTACTTAAACCAAATAACTTCCCAATCCAGTACATATTGTTATTAATTTTTTTTCTAAATCATAAATTATCGTTCTTTTTTAATACAAGATTCCATAGTGATTTGCAAAACGCTTCCGACCCGTTACATACATTTTTAATTTACAACGAATTGATAAATTCAATTGTTTTTGTGAAAAAATTCAACAAATTTATTACATTACAAATATTATGATTGTTTAAAAAAAAATTTCCTTAATAACATATTTTAATTGTTTATAATCGTTTTTTTATATTTCTTTTGTTTAAATAATTAGTTAAGAAATTTTTTTTTTTAAAAATCATAATTCACAATCCTCTATAAAGTAACAGAAAAAAATTTTTTTAATCAACAATTCTATTGTTTATTAACTTACCAATTTGTTATAAACAAATGTTCAACTTTTTATATTTTTTTCTAAAACTTCTAAAATTAACAAAAACAACCATATATAACAAAATATAGAAAAACATTTTTTTAAATTTTTTGATTATCATGAATATTACTTTTATTAAAAAAATTTTTTTTTTTTTTATAGACTTTGTTATATATGTTTGTTTTTGTTAATTTTAGAAGTTTTAGAAAAAAATATAAAAGGAACAATTTGTTTATAACAAATTGGTAAGTTAATAAACAATAGAATTGTTGATTAAAAAAAAATTTTTTTCTGTTACTTTATAGAGGATTGTGAATTATGATTTTTAAAAAAAAATTTCTTAACTAATTATTTAAACAAAAGAAATATAAAAAAACGATTATAAACAATTAAAATATGTTATTAAGGAAAATTTTTTTTAAACAATCATAATATTTGTAATGTAATAAAGTTGAAATTGTTTTTTTTTAAAACAATTGATTTAATCAATTTGTTTAAAAAAATTATTAACAAATGGCCGGAAATTTTTTTTTGCAAATCAATAAATATCTTGTATTAATATAAAAACGATAATTTGATGATTTAGAAAAAAAAAAATTTTTTAACAACATTACTTGGATTTTTAAGTTTTTGTTTAAGCAAAAAAATTGTTATAAACAAAGTATAAATATTTCTTTAACTTTTATGGCACGATCTTGTTAAGTATGTATGTAAGAAAGGCTCTACGAAGCGAAATATTTTTACGACCATTATTAAAACATTTTTTTCACTTACAATTAAGACGGTCGTTCGGAGAAAATTTCGTTAGTTAACAATTATTTAACTTGTTGAAAAATTAACTTTAAGTAAAATTTCCAACGGGAATAAATTAATTATAGTGTTCAGAACACACCATAATTTTGTCAAATTTAAAAAAAAATATTCAATACCTTAAATAAATTAATTAATGTGCCGTAGTCGCTTTTGACGCCACGCGCGAATCCTAAAAATGTCACGCACAGACCTATTTTCAGCGTTAAATTAAAGTTATAAATAATGGAGATAGAGTTCCGGGAGCTGAGAGTTTTTTATTGGAAATTTCCTCCTCTTTCAGAATCTTTATTTGAAATTTCTTAAATATTAATAGTTTATTAAATATTGGCAAAAAACTAAATTCCATTTTTTTTCATCTTTAATGGTCTATAACTTTTGCATTTTTTATGTGCTAATACACGCTTTTAGCACATTTTTTAAGGCGTCATTCCGGTTCGAATGAGCTATCGCACATAATTTTAAGAGCAGTATCTCTATTTTGTTCCATTTTCAACTTGTCGACTAGACTACACTGTTTAACTGTTGAATGTCGGAAAACAACTCAATGCAAAAGTTTACACACGATTGCTACCAAAATGAGTTCTGTTTAGTTTTTCAATTGAAACTTTCCTTTGTAAGGAATGTCTATTGAATCGGTTTTGCAGTTTCCTACATTTTGTTGATGACCCAATTTATATAAAGAACCTGTAATTTGAATAGTATTACAAGGGCAGCGATAGTGTTGGTTTAGAGTGATGTTCAGCCTTAAAGTGCATTTGAATTTTAGAAGAAATGGATTCTTTTATTTTAGTGTGGTGAAGGAAATACAGAAGGATCACGTGGCCGTTCACCAACCAGATGGACCGATCAAGTGAAAGACTCATTATCCTCAAAATTGTACACTGTCATAAGAGACGCGCTGGACCGAAACCGGTGGAAACAGATAGTCCGCTCCAGACGCTTTCTTGCTGACCAACGTCGCTCAGACATGAGCTGCCGATTAAGGAAGAGGAAGGAAAATCACCATTAGAACTCCATAAGTAATATGCGCTTATGTAACGTAGAAGTTGAATAACCGTGGTTTATTAGATGTCGCGAGCTTCTCTGTATCGACAAAATAAGGTGTTTATTACTGCTGTTCTGATACAATCTAAGTTGAGTAGTAATATCAACCTGCATTTAATCATTGTGTTCGAGCATTCGTTATAGGGCTCATACTTCCCAGCACAGCTACTTATATTGTGTATTAATATTATAAATATAAATGGTTGAACTAATTTTAATAAGGTCCAAAGTATGCAAAGCGCATGTCACGTGACCCGTCACATACCATTTAGATAATTTACAATCGAATGAAATTCTTCGATTTTTGTGATGAGACTCAACAAATATTCAGCGTCGTAATCGACAATTAATATAATGAACCTATCATAGATCTAGAAACACAAATAGCTAATGATAAGCCGGTATATTTTTAGGTAAACACTTATTCTTTTTTCAGAAAATCAAGAGAGCAAACCTCACAGAATAACATCACTAAATAATTCAGGAACTCTCAAATTCAGTATAATCAATTATACGAATCCGGCAAACAAAAGTTACCTTTGGCAGTGGAAAAATTGTTTGGCTTTCAGCGTCTATATATAGTCCAAGCGCAACTAGAAATAAAAGTGTATTAAAAAGAACACAAAGTTGGTAAGCCTCGAAATAAGAACTGGAAATAGATTCAGGTTGTTTTGCGTTTATTAATTTAGATGGAATTTTACTAAACATTCCAACTAAAATTTTAATTTATTTAACTCAGAAGTACTCGAATAAAATCTATAAAAATGGTTTAAAATTCAAAGTAAAAGTGTTATTATTGTGGTATTTACTTAATTTTACTCGTAATTTGAAGTAGTAAGGTGAAAATAACAGCAAGAAAAAAATCATAGACGAGGCAACCACGCCACTATCTTAGGAAATCAAAAATTATCATCGACATGAAAGTTCTAACCTTATTACTTTATATGACATATAGCTTGTATGGCCTATACAGCCTCTGGTTTTTTTTAAAGAATTTAATTTTTCCTAAAATTACATTAATCTTTGACTATAAATAGGCCACGTCTCGGTGTTTCCCGCGCAGTCGGACAGATGGCGCCGTGATTGATGGCCGCAAACTTAATTATTATAATACGTTATTCTTTAAACCACTTCACAACTTCCACAATGGAAACTTTGAGCTTTTAGCAGTAATTATGTAGCTAATGTTACGGAACGTATGAACCATTATGTTCTAGTACGTAATTTTAAACTCTCTGGGGGAAAGGTTGATTATTAGGTACACTACTTTTAATTTATTTTGTTGATTTATATCCACATAGATCTTATTCACTTTTCAACGGTTTTTTTTTGTTGCTTATATGTTGATGAGACGGTGAATAATATATTTAATACGATGAAGTGATATTCTGTAAGTCTAATAATAATTTTCTTTTAACTTCAATTCTACTGTAATCCACCATCTTTGAGCTAATAAACTGTTATAGTCTAGCACAAAATACTAGGCGTACGTTAACTTAACTTAATGTCTTGTCTAAAGTCATATGTAAAGAACTGGCTTATAGACCTAACACTAATCTTAACAGTTCACTAGCACTTAAACTTTTCAGTTTTATTACCACTACACCTATAGTTGCTAAAACTACTCTAGCTCAAAAGGCTTGGGACTTTTAAGTCTACGCACTACCCCTGAGGTGTCGACGAGTTGAGCAGTCTCAACGTTCACGTCACAGTCAAATCATTAAATTCAATTAGGCCTATTAAAAAGGCACCTTTGAAAGTCAAAATTACATGTTAAAAATGGGCAAGAAAAAACATATACTATTTTAAATATAATATGTGAAGACTATGTACCTAGAACAAAAACAACTACTATACTAAAATAAAATAGGCGCATGGTGTTATAAAAAACAACTGCCTGATGATGCCTCTGTTGCCTCTTTAGCACGTTTTTAAGTTCTTCATCGACTCTTTTTGTGTTTAGGTCCTTATGGGTGTTAACGTTGCGTAATAATAATGCAAAAGCGAGGCGACCACAGCCCTGCGATTCTGTAACTCACTTTTCAAGTTACAGAATCGCAGGGCAGATTTGATTTTCACCAACACAACGATTATTTCAAATCGGTAAGTAACAAAATACATGACTGATGCACGTGTATGTGTAACCTTACCTGGTAGGTAAATTTTAATTAAATGTGTAGGTAGGATAAAACATACCTAAATACAATAAATTCTTATTTATACTGCGTTGTTTTGCTCAAGATTGTTATACATAATCTCTCTGGGACAAGATAAGCAATTTTTGGGCTCAAAGAAAATGACTCTCATTGTAAAGTATTGTATAAGGCTATTTTGTCTTCGCGTATAATGAAGATACTCGCCTTTAGGAAGGACTATAAAAAGAAAAGATGTGTATAATTGTGTAGTATATATAAAACAATTAGGCCTACAACGCACTAGCGGCTGGCCGCAATGCGGTGTGCCGCTGCGGCGGGCCGCGGTATATACGGTCCGCCGTAGCGGCCTGCCGTATTCCGGCTAACCGTCCCTATTGCGGTCCTATTGCGGTCTGCCGCAATCGTCACTCGTCAGTGCTTCTTGAAATATTACAAATTCAAATTTAATGACGTGGAATAAGTGATACATGTATCTTATGTTCCATAATAAACATATTTTATTTTTTTATTTTTTACTCTTTTAAAATAGGTTTACAATATTTTGTTTACATTTGTTAAATAATTATATGTGATGACGTAGGTAGGACGGCTAACCGCGCCGAGTGCGTGGAGGGGACGCGGCGCGCCGCATCATTCAACCGGTGCGGCTCGCCGGAGCTCCAGATCAACCGGAGCGGTTGACGGTTGACCGCAAGTCAGTGCGTTGTTATCAGCGGCACACCGCATTGCGGCCAGCCGCTAGTGCGTTGTAGGTCTTAGTGCAGATGGTATTGTTTAATTATATTTTACACTAAGTATTGTGCATCCTCAAAATGTAAAATTAAAGTAAAAAAGTAACAAAAAAACATACATACGTCCTATAATTATTGTTATATTAAAAAATATTATTATTATTATTGGTTTGATTGAAATGTTTACTTAAAAAAATACAGAATAAAGTTAGAAAGCTTGTAACCTTCATCTTATAAAATGCTTCCTTGTTGGTGATGATGCCCAGAATAGTGTTTTCTCGCTCATAAGAATTACAAACTGTAGTTACAGCTATAAATGATTCTTTAAAGGAACCGGAAAGATGTGCCTTTCTTAAAAAAACCTACAACACCAAAGAGAATTTCCGAAACCAAATTTTCTTATTATATTTGCCAATAATAACAATAGACGAACGTTCTATTTGAAAGAAATTAATTTCGCAAATAAAAGCACTGCATATGACGTGTGGCGGAATAGAACGGCTTTGTTGGCGCTGTTAGGTAGTCGTCCTTTTGTCGTCATTGTTACTGGTTCAGGTGCGACGTTGAAATAAAATTACCATATTGCTACAGATTTACGAAGGAACTCCTCAGATTTTCTATACGTTCATATTTTTTCTTTTGAATACATCATTCATTTTTATTATTAATATTTGTGTTTTAGATATTTTTTAAGAAACGGCTCAAATATGTGTTTCCTCCAACTTTGATTTTGTTCCCTTTGGAGTAGATAGTACCGGTGACCCCAGAGCTGAAGCTTTTATCGTTTAGCGAATAAGTATCGCAAAACGAGGAAATGCTGCCAAAATTAATGGTACACTGCTATAGGAACCAGACTTTTTAAATTTGTTTTTATATTCTATTTATCAGTTATTAATATTACTATATAGTTTAAGAATATTGTAAATACTGTATATTTTTGTGTTGGAAATAAATATAAATATAAAATATTCTTTAAGAGAAATATAGCTTGTATATTTGTAAGAACTTTTTATAGGTCTTCAATGTATATAATATATACTCAAATATATTTCGGAGATCTTTCTTTGATTATTGTTTTCTACGGCCAAGTAGCTGATAAGCCTTCTTTGTCTGACACACGCCATGTACTACTTGACATCCTTGCGAGGGATTTCTGTACCCTATGAGAAAATATTCATTGAAACATATAGAGAAAGATTGCAGGTTTAATCACCAATTCCCATTTTGTATTCAGCTTGAAAATCTCTATTTCTTAACCACTTGATATAAACTACACGATACAAGAAACGTGCAAATGTATTTGAGTGAGTTGTTCATAGAAGAGCGAATAAAGGCGTTTAATCAAATTCATTGCTTAGTAACTAGAATTTGCGTTAGTTCCGTATGTGTTTATCACATATTTATATTTATTCCTGATAAACTCCTCCTTCAGTTTTTTGAGTCAGTTAAAGACTAAATAAGGACTCTTTACTTTAGTTAGTTACGGGTATCTTTTGTCTCTGTTTCTCAAATTGTGTTTACGCTGTGAAAAGAGACAATTTAGTACTTTAGTTAGATCTGTGCAATTAGACTGATTAACACGTCCCACCTACAGGTCCTTGGTTCACAATTGACATATTGTTCGTATATCATTCTAAAAATACCTTCGAAGAATGTGTCCGCGTATTTCTTTGCGGAATAAAAATTAGCGTGTGTAGATTCTTATTTATACTGCGTAGATTGATGCGTGTACAATAAATAATAGATCTGAACATTTATCAAAAACTCAAAATTAAACTCAAATATTCTCTCATTCACCAACCAACGGCCGTATTGATTTTAATTATTTATTTAAATTTACCATATCATACATAATGCTATATCTACAGTATATGTAACAAGCTATCTTCTCTAAAATATATGAAAAGTTTTGGAAAACATAAATGTTACAAGAATAAATACTTTTTTGCTTTTTGTTAAGCAAAAGCTCCGGATAAGTACTGTTTCATCCGTTATAATTGCGAAGAATTCAAATGAGAGTATGTATAGTAAATGAATTTATAAATAAAAATATTGATTTTTTTCTCATTATTTAGAATTAATTGTTTAATACTAACTATAAGCATTATTATATAATATAAGCTATAAGCTTGTGCACGCTGTCCGCACCTATTACAGAGGCCACACATTAATTCTAATTTGTATCTTTATTTTTCTTATGTGGCATTGTTGGTGCGGTTATTTAAATACTACATACACACTGATATTATCAGATGAATTGTTTCCTAGCAAATTTTCTTCGAGTTATTTGATTCCTGTAGATTTTCTTGAGGAACTCCATAAAGGGATATAAAACTAGCCTCAACAAGGAACAATAACAGTTAGGTTTGTACCCAATTAGCAATAACGTGTAACTGGAATTACAGTGACTCAATCATGATCCACTTTCACGACCACATGTAGACAGACCTAGGCCTCTTGTTACTTCTTTCTTTAAATATACATTAACTCCGTTTAGAGGGAGGTATTCTTATGAATAAGAGTTAGTTTTTATGCCCAAAGCTTTTTAGAATGGCTGTCAGTAAAGACAATTTGACAGTTATAAGTATACACCAACTTTCAATAGATTTGTTTTAGTTTAAATACTCCGAATTCTGCAGTTACGTAAGTTGAATTTAATTTTGTAAACGAGTTATCCTTGTCTTTATTTTCTCGGAGCTAATAAACTCAGTTTATCTACAAGAAATACTAAGCTTTCGTCTCGATTTAAAACGGAAAGCATTTTTGCTGACGCTAACGGCCCACAAATCCCTAGACACCCCAATATAGGGCTATCGGGTCCTATCTCGGGACCAATATGTCCAGATGTTCCCACATAAATCCAAACCATGGGACAAAAATGATCAAATTATTTTCGTCGACATTCCTCAGACAGTGAGGAGGCAATAAAAGATGGGACTTTGCTATAAAATATTATGAAATAAACGACATTTTCGTATGTGATTTTTCACGAGCCTTTGTTTATGGTTTTATGACTTGTGACGGTTTATAAGGTGTATTGGACGTGCTTAAGAAACAAAAAAGTCACTTGACGACGCAGTCATTCTTTTTCGGTTTAGAACGTAAATTTTCTTTCTTTAATAGTTTTGAATTAGAAAAAATCTACAATAAACAATTAATCTTTCACATCTTTCACAGATGCCAAATTTTAATTGTCAATTTAGCGTCTGTGTTCTATAGCTTCAGAGCAGTGTTGGCCTAGTGGCTTCAGCGTGCGACTCTTATACCTGAGATCGTAGGTTTGATCCCCGGCTGTGTACCAATGGACTTTCTTTCTATGTGCGAATTTAACATTTACTCGAACGGTGAAGGAAAACATCGAGAGGAAACCGACATCTCTTAGACCCAAAAAGTCCACGGCGTGTGTCAGGCACTGAAGGCTGATCACCTACTTGCCTATTAGATTTAAAATGATCATGAAACAGATACAGAAATCTTAGACCAAGACCTAAGAGATTGTAGCGCCACTGTTTTTTTATTTTTTTATTCTATAGCTTTATATAATACATATTAGCATCAGTAACTGTGTTAATTATGTGAGATTATGACGCAATTAATTAATTCGACTTTTATAAGATTTTTAGTCTTAAGTTTTCAAGAGATCTCCGAGACCTACCGATGTTTGTACATATTCAAACTTTGTCTGATAAAATATAAAACCAACGATTTATATTAATAGTATTATTAGTCCCGCCTTTATAAACGTAAAGGGAACTTTGAGTGGTTATTAATAATGCACGGTGCAGGTGCTTCATCAATTGCTATGTTATTCGTTTTACCCAAGAAATATTACCTTAATACGATTTATTAAGGAAAGTTTATTATAGTTCAAAGAATTACTAGTAATCCTTCTCACAACAAATGTATTGTATGGCTTTAATACTGCTTGTTATAGAGTAACAATGAAGTAACCTTAAAGGTAAATGACAATAAAACTCGAACTTCTTTCAACATTATTTATTTTCTATTTGAATTAGGAGTGGCGAAAAACTACTAAAAAAAACCTAGAATGACTAGAACTCAAAAATCATAAGACTGACCATCAAACACCATACTTCAAAAATAAATCAAGATCAAAAATGATCAAAAAAAGGGAAATCTGACGGCAAAACCAAAGACTGTAGCGTCGCTGTCTCTTTTCCTTCTCTGTCTATTTTCCTTTAAATATATGATATAATTGGGTTTTTTATTATCTTAGTCTCTATGGTAATGTCGCTGTAACCTATATGAAATCAGGAGCTTACGATTTTGTTTTAGCGCTAAATGTAAAAAGCGTTGAAGTCAAATATTGGCGTTTATTAGTAAACTTTCTTTAAACGTCAGTAAAATAATGTTCTGTCACACTAGTAGTATGGTATCATTTATTCTGAGACCGATAAGGACAAAATATTCAATTTTGAGATCTATAGTTCGTTTCTAAAAGGACTTGGCAATTTCTTAATAATAATGACGTAACATTTATTCTTTATGTTCGGTTTATTTAATTTCAACACATCGCCCTTAGTACAAATTTAATAATTATGAATATTTTAAATAAGTATTACCTAAGTATTTACCTTGGCCGAAATTCCTAGAAAGGTCTAACTAACAATCGATTTCTAGATATAAATAACTCGACTAATCATTTATGGACTACTGTAGCCTTGGTATCGATGAGTACCATTTGCTACGAAGAACTTTATTGCTTGTACAAACCTACACAAAGGCTTGATGAAATGTTTTATTACATTTAAACGCGTTAATATCCTTCCTTTCTTTCGTTATTACAGATTCTTCAGGGAAGTGGCGAAGTTACTCCATAATAAAAAACTCCACTGCTAAATTTTCAATCTATTTTTCTACGCTAGTGCACAGAATACAGTAGGTACAATAGTTTGTAAAATCTTTTTTCGTGTGAAAAAAATAGTCTATTGTTTTTTGTGAGCTCATAAAAACAAACCTTGCAATGTGCAAGAAATAAGAAATTGCAATGAGTAAGAAATTAGATTGCTTCATTAAATAGTAAGTGAAGTAATCCTACTAAGTAATGTACAGAGGGATTGTAAACTAATCGGGCCCTGATATCAAACATCTTGGTATTACGTCCAGCAAAGGAATTCAAGATGATGCTTTAATTATTCATAAAACCGCTATACTAACTGAAAAGCTCTATAATGCACTTAAAGTTTTATTTTATAATCTGGTAGATTAACTACTACAATTAGTGGGCCTGCACGTACTGCATTTCAAAAGAACATAAACAAATTCTTCAAATTGAATAACTCACGCTCCCGCTATATATATAATTATTTAGCTTTGTTCATCTTAAGTCGTTTCCCACATAGGTACTTTTATTCCATATTTAAATTGTTTGACAAGAAATTGTCTATTAATGTTGACAAGCTCTATAGGTTTGTTTTTTTTTTATAGAATAGGGGGCAATCGCGCAGGAGGCTCACCTGACGTTAAGTGATACCGCCGTCCATGGACACTCTCAATGGGAGAGGGCTTGCGAGTGCGTTGCCGGCCTTTTAAGAATTGATACGCTCTTTCCTAAGTCGAATTGGTTCGGAAATACTTCAGTGGGCAGCTGGTTCCACAAAGTGGTGGTGCGCGGCAAAAACTGCCTTGAAAAACGCTCAGTTGTTGAACGGCGGACGTCGAGGTGATACGGGTGGAATTTCGTATCCTGCCTCGACGTCCGATGATGAAACTCAGCTGCAGGTATTAATCCGAACAACTCCTGAACACTCTCCATGGTAAATGCGGAAGAAGATGAAGAGTGACCCCACATCTCTACGCAACGCCAAAGGATCAAGCCGCTCGGAGAGGGATTGGTGAATGTCAGTTTGGTTTATTTATAAGAATACAGCTCTTCTTGTCATATCTAAATGTAGGGCGTTTCTAGCTGCAAAAACAATATATAAGAATCGTATATCCTTTTGTATGTTTGCTTGTTTTGCCATTATTACAAAAATTTAAAAAATTACTCATGTCCTTCCCGAACTGAAAAATTTAATGAGACATTTAGCTAGGAAATTGAGATTTGTACCCACGGAAGAAAATGCATTAGTGTAACATTCCTACTACTGCTTGAGTCAGATCTTATATAGACAGCAAACGATTCTATAAAAAATTTGACAATTTGCATATGCCTAAATAAATTTAATCTAACATTATTTATAACCCATTCCAATTTACAGGTGCGCAACGTCCATTATTTATTTACATATTTCTATTTGGGATACACAATCTAACTGTTTGTCTTTGGGCTTATTGTTTTATACTTATTTGTTTAGAGTAAAATCAATATGTGAATTTTTTGCGGGCCTTCTGGCAATGTGAGTGTCTTTGGGCGGTTTCTGCTAACATCAGATGAGCCTCTTGCCCGTTTGTTTTTTTGTTCGGCTGAATACTTGGGGGTCTTGTTGTTTTCATTATAGAGAGTACATGGTAAAAAAATTACCATAGGATTATTGACTGTCATCTGCTCATGTTTATATATAATTACAATTTTTCTGGGAAACTGTTGTAGGATACATACAATACTTTAATTTTGAATTTTTTGTCTCCTTTCTTCTATTATAGTAACGTTGGTTTCTTAATAAACAAATAAATTAATTTTGGTTATGGGTACCTACGTATACCTTTTTAATTAGAGTAAACTTTTTTTTGTGCATTTCATTTACACAAAGTTATCACGACTGTTTAATAATAATGAAGCAATTTAGTGGTCATAATAGATTTCCTCTTTTTATCAGTTACGAAAAATATGTAATTCATACAAAATCAGATCAAACTAAAAGACACCTAAATCTATAGGTAATTTGATAAAGCAAGTTTGTTGTTTAAAATTTATTATCTCGAATTGAATCCACACCTCACCCACTTCAAAACGCGAGGTTTCGACCTTTGTACCAACAAAGACTAAATTGCAATTACTGCATACTCCATATGCTAGAAAATTGTATATAGAATTTAAACGTAAAGAGAATTCCTCAAAGAGCTCTCGTTTGAAAGCTTTTATCGGTCTATTGTAATGCGTTGCCACAGGCTGCCTTCCATTCCATTTAATTTTGTTCAGACGGTAAATATAGCACAACTGTTTCTCACATCCTTTTTCTATCCTTAGGACTCTTTTTGAGTGTTTTTGCATAGCCAGTTCAAAAGGCGTTACTTTAAGTACCACGACAATTGCTGGCTACTTTTAATTTTTTAAATGACAGTGAAAATAGTAACTACATATATGCATTGTAAAACTAGCTACAACAAGTCTCATACTGTCCCAACAATATTTTGAAAGCAATATAATAGGGAATCGTGTGTATAGTTGAGAACTAACACAATTAAAAATTAATATAATATGACAATTTACTACGTCGCTATGATTCACTTGATTTTTGTACGCACATCGAAGAATTGCAGTATATGTGAATTACATATTATAGTACTATATGTACTTTAATGGATTTTACTAACTTCCCCGTAGTGACTAAAAGCAAGCCTTCATCTCTGAAATGAGAACGCACCGCGAGGATCTTTTGCTCTAATCTAATAATTTATAATTAAAAAGTATTGATATATTTATAATTATGTAAATGTATTACTGTGACCTCAATAATGTTCCATTAAAGTCCTTAGTACCTGCCGGTTATAGATTTCGTGCAATATGCAGCTGTAGGCGAATCCGAGGCTATAAATAATATTTATGTAGGCCCGTAATTACGGGAAGGTTGTTCAAACAATTTATATGGAAAACGGACAGTTTATAGTATGTATGTGGGGTTTATGTTGGGTTGTAGGTGGTTGGGTTATGTTGGGTGAGATATTATTCGTATAAGTACTTCCTTAATAATAATTGCGTCCCGACGTAGATTATAATAACATTTTTTTTTTATTATAAGTTACTTCTGTTATTATTTATACATAAAACAGTCTATCACGGAACTATAACTATGTGTACTAATATCTAATGATGTTTTTTTTATAGTACAGGGGCAAAGGGGCAGGAAGCCTCCTGATGTTAAGTGATACCATGGACACTCTCAATGCCAGAGGACTCGCGAGTGCATTGCCGGCCTTTTAAGAATTGATATGGTCTTTTCTTGAAGGACCCTAAGTCGAATTGATTCGGAAATACTTTAGTCGGCAGCTGGTAATGGTGGTGGCTAACTTTCTAAGGTTTTCTCTTAAGATTTTATTGTATTAAAAGGCCCTGGAAAATATTGCATCTAATTACTTTGAATGCATGTTATATATAGAAAAATCGGTGACTGGTATTAGATACTGAAGGTACTCCACAATCTATAAAAGAAAATAATAAAGGGAGAGGTAGAATTCTAAGTACCAATAACAGCCGCTGAATGAATGAAATACCATATACGGAAATGGTTACAATAATATATTTATTTAATATTAAAAGCATATTAATCTGAAGAAACAAAACCAAAAGAACTCGTGAAGTTATTTATACATTTTATAGTGAGTGAGACAGTTAATGTTTCGTTTTATAGCCGGGGTAGGAATTGATTTAAATTATCGACGGCTGTAAAACTTGTCCCCACCTCTTGAATACTGATTCCCTTTTATTTCCTACTGTGGCCACAAACATTACTTTCGTACAGCAAAGCTTTTGTTGTCACTTATAAATGTGTTTGTGCTTAATAGCTGTCACACATATAATAAACACTTCGACAGCTTGTATACGCATGCTATCATTCATGCGTATACAAGTTCTAAGAAATCGTTATAGAATCTTTTTTTTACAGAACATTTATACATTATTGATCCGATTGAATACAAAGTAACCACAATGCATTACATAAGCAATATAATAATTAATAATTAACACACAAATCTATATTATTTTGTCATACAGATAAACCCACGTCAAATGTCTCATAAAAGTACCGGCATTGTGACGGTACTTTCAACGCAGGCTACACGTTGCATTCATCGATATAACCGCACCATTTTCAAAATATCGGAGTAAACAACGAGTTCTCTTGAGACAACGTTGGAAACAACCAACTACGTTCTTTATTCCATTATCATTATTTTATGTTTGGTAGCTAGAGATTAAATTTACTTAGATTAGAATGGCGGTGAGGGAAGCTTACTTAGGCAGCATAGTAGTGGTCGGAGACCAGTAGGTCGGCCTAATTACCGCTGGAACGACAGGGCGGAGGAGGACTTGCTGCAGCTGAAAGCCAGCAATTGGCGGGAGGTGGAGCGGAGGGAGCGCTGTAAGTTTCTCATTTCGGAGCTCAAGTCACTGTTTGGGTTGCAGAACCAGCGGAGTGAGTGTGTGAGTGTGAGTAGTAATAAATATTAGCGTAGGCATTTGTGATGGCAGATGGGTCAAAAAGACCCTTACTTGGAATGGTCTCAGTGGGAAAAAAAGAGAGGATGCCCACCAAAAACTTGGGAAGATGAAATAAAAGGGATAGCGGGGATAAATTGGAAAATTGTCGCAAGGAATAGGGACAAGTGGAAGAATTTGAAGCAGGCCTTCACTCCGTCGGAGGTCGAGTAATAGTGTAAAACATAAATGACATGGACTTAGTGTAGTTATAGTGTACTCGAATAAAGGCAATTTTTATTTTATTTTATAACGGTGAAAGGATGGAGCTTCCCGTTACCCCAGCCCACATAGATTAAATATTTTCTGCCTTCTGTTTGATATAAGGTATTATTTACGTGGCTGTATTTTTAATAGTGCATATCAATATTTCACTTGTAGAGTTTTAGTTACGTATACTAACAGCTCATTTAAACTTTTTATGTTGGTACTAGTATTTTTTTTATTTTTTTTACAATGCTGGATTATTATCCTAAACGGGTCAGAGATCGCGGTTTTCATAGCTCAAGAACTACTTATACTATTTTGTGTGAATGTCGTGTCGGTAACACATTCGATGCAACTCAATGTTTCTGCGAACATTCAATTGTTTCCGATGTTTCAAAATCGGAATTCTAACGTTCAAGGAGATCTATCAAATTCGTTAACTTAAATAGAAAGAAGATATTTTTTTTATTTATTGTTTGAACATTACTCAGAACTCAGAAGCACCAAAAAACCCGTAAGTGGCTTAACTTTGGTGCCTGAAAGCCACAACACACTACGAATTCAAATATGTATAAGTAAAGACTTAAAAAAAATAATCAATATAATAAATACAAAAACAAAAGATGATTAAAAAAAGAAAAAAATGTTATAACTTTAAATTAAAATTAAACTCATGTTAAAAAAACTTTAGTACATTTTTCTTAAATAATACTCTTCCGATCACTTGAAAATTATTCGAAATTCGTTTTTTTTTATGTAATGAACGTGGCAGCACAAAAGGAAGCAGCTTAGAATTTTATTTTTTTGATTAGTTCCGCCTTAACTTGCGACTACTCGCTAAGAGCATTTGAAACCTCATGAAGGTATAATTTAAAACGCAAAATAAATAGTTCACTTTTGTTTTTTCTTGTTTGCACTTCTTTCTTTAGCCCTCTTTTAGCACGGGTTGCCTTGAAGTGATCGCTGCGCGCGTTGGCCTCAGCATTTACATTTATTATTGATTCATATTTTTATTGCAATCCTGTTTTTGAAACTTGTGTAAATTATCTCGTTTATGTATTTAATTGTGTGTTATGTAAATAAAATATAACATTGATGACGACTGGCCGAAATTAAAAGAATTACTTAATTTATGTAAGCTTTAGAAACCTTTCAAATTAACCAATTGATAAGTATCTGTGTTGTATAAATCCAGGCCAATATAAAATGTTTATTTCGTTAAAACGTATTACACCATAGTATGTAATGTAAGCACAGTGGTAAACAGTATATAAATAGTTTTTTTTAGAACAGAGGGACAATGGGAGGCTCATCTGATGTCAAGTGATGGCCATGCCCATGGTCACTCTCAATGCTAAAGGGCTTGAGAGTGCGTTGCCGGCCGTATAAGAATTGATACGGTAATACTTCTGTAAGTGTTAGTAGTATTCTAAGTAACTATTCCGAAAAAGGATATCACCTGTATGGTTTGGGTTAGTAATGAGTTATGAGATGGTGTAAACACTGCAATTGAAAATATTTTTTTTAGAATTGTTTTTATTTTTTTGTAAGTTTTGTATCGTTTCGATTGACAGCACCCGCTGCAGTCGCTTCGTTCCCAACACTCCAGAACCTTCGCTTGTACTGGGATACATAAATAAGAAACAAATTTTGGTTTGAAACTTTTAGAACATCCTTTCAAAGTATTTCCCAATACAGTCTAACCAATTAGTGAGTAAACTGTATAGCAAAGGGTGTGAGGCAATGTAATCTCGTATAAACAATGCGGAGTGAAAGTATTCCGATGTTATGTAGATCCGCTAAATGCCCGCTGCGCCGGAATCCAACTATCGCCCCGCGAAGCCGTTCATTTCCTCTTCAGGCATTCCTATAGACAAATCGCTTTGTATGTCGCCACTTATAGCGTTTTAGAATTTGTTTGACATATTATTGTGTCAATAGTCAAATAAAAACTGGTAAATAGACAAGTTCTATAAGCATTTTCATATCATTCAAAACAATTTCCAATGTCTAACAAATTTGCGAGTGGTTTAGATTAAAATGTATAATGCACTTAATCGTATAATGCGTTAAATTGACCTATTATTGTTTATTCAGTTCAATACAAACCTAAGAGAAAAGCTACTGTATCAAACCGTATTTCAAAACATTTGAAGTTTGAAAATTTGTTGCGAGTGTGTAGGCACGATCCCCGGCCGTGCACCAGTCTATTTGCGCATCTAACGAACAAGTGGTTCGTACGGTGAAGGAAATCATCGTGAGTCATGGTTCAAAAACAAAAATCGACGACATGTGTCAGACGGAGGGGTGATCACCTAATTGTCTACGATATAAAAATGATCAAAAAAACGGATGCAATCTGAGGCCAAGGCTCTTATAGGGTTATAGCGTCACTATTATTTCCAGGTGCGATTCTATAAAAACAGTCTAGTATTTAAAAATACATACGCTTTTCGTAATCCTTATGTAAATCTCTTATGCAACATCTCAGAGCTGCGAAAACCTTATAGTGTCATAATTATTCTGATGTAACAGTTAAGTTAAACCTATAATGTATAATATGTCTGAGCAATGGCGCTGATATCAGCTGCAAGTTAAAACACGAAATCTTTTTTGTTTGTGGCAGAGGTGGGATGGACGGGCGGTGTAAGGCGCCAGAGACTGGTCCTCTTAGAGGGCGTGGTACGTATCTTAAAATAGTGGTTAATTTATAGATCTATTAGTATTGGCAAATCAAATAAACCCTATAAATGTTTTGAACTACATAATTTGACTTATTAAATTATAATGACAATGGCAGCTGATTCACCATCGCCATTGCTCTGACATATATATTTAATTCTTCCTACATAAAAGGAAATTGATATGATTATTTAGTGTAATGTGTGTGTTTTAATTTAGTAAAGCATACATCTGTATAAAATTATTAAATCGCTATTACTATATCCAAACCATTCTCCAAACCTTCAATTTCCTATTGAAATGTATGATATTGAATTGCTTTGCTTCGAACATAATGGAACCTTTATTTTCTCCAAACACGTTACAATGTGCTTTGATTTTCTCTAGAATACATACGAATATTCCTGAAAGCTCTAGCAGGTTCAGTTAGAGTTTGTATGGGTTTGTTTTTTAATTTCAATGTTGGCCTTCTGCAACTCATAATCCTGATTGTCATGCGTTCAAATGCTAGCTGTTCACCAATGGTTTTTTATATACATTAGCAGTTTTATTGCCATCATTCGGAAAAGGGCCTCCATGATGCACCGTGTTAGGCACCAATGGTATACTGCATGAGTTGATCTCAAAGAACACGCTCAACATCTTAAACGTTCGTATCGTGTCCGTGCCCCACTATAGGAGTTTTTTTGTTTAATAACTAATGCTAACAAGTTAACTGAGCGTTTTTTAAGGCAGTTTCTGCCGCAAAATACCACAAACCAGCAACCAGCTCTCTGAAGTATTCCCGAACCAATACGTCTTAAGGTCCTTCAAGAAAAGCGTACCAATTTGCAACAGGTCGGCAACGCACTTCCGAACCCTCTGGCTTTGTCTATGGGCTGTGGTTTGACTTAATATCAGGTGAGCCTGCTGCCCGAGTTTGGTCCCTGTTCCGTAAAAAATGCAACTAAAACCGAATTGTTATATATGTACTCTGAAATAAATAATTTATTATTTCAATTACTGGCATTTACGGTGTGTGTGACCTCCTAACAAAACCGAAGCAGTACTAGGAACAGAAGTCTGTCTACTTGCCAGTTAAAAAAAATCTATGGCAGTTTATGGGCTGCAGTGGTCGCATTTTGACCCCTTATCGGATGTAAAAAAGATAAGGTTCATTTAAATGTGTATTTTATCATCATAATCAGGGCATCATATGTGATTGACAAAACTAAGTAGGTTTAGCTTAGACTTGAACTAAGACATAATAGCAAAGTTTTCTGTGTGTCAAGAAACGATTTTTTCGCTGTAAATCGAACCCAAGGATTAAAAATGAAATAAAAGAGATTGCGCATTAGTATGTCATATTTTATTTTTGTGTTAAACAAGACGTAACAATAGAACCTTAGAAGTATTGAACATTTTCTTATGTTAAATATTCTTAAAATAATAAGGCTTACATTAAGCTAGTAACGTAATTACGAAGAAAGTCCAAAAAACAATTCACATAAAAATGTAAGCAAAACCTTATTAAACGGCCTTATAACAAGACAATACAAATAAATAGCATAATTTTTCACAAACAATGAGGTAGAAAATATATAATAAAGGCTGCTTATAAATAATATCGCGATCTCCCATTTGTCTGTCTGTCACAGCTGACGCGTGTCGTTAACACGTCCCCCATTAGGCACGTGAAAATATATTTCTTATAACTCAAATATTGTGACGATTTTCTTGTTAGACCAGAATGGTTTATAGTCTGTGCTTTTATCATAAGTAACGTTAAATGTGTGTTTAACAATTAAAATGAAATAAAAGGTAAAAGATTAATAAAAAGAAAATTTAAAAAGTTTAATCCCCTTAGCAGTGTAACTTTAAGGCTGGCAGCATTTACTTCAGTGCTGAGTGTACGGCCAACCAAGCTCCAGAACATAAACCACTCCTTATATGGAAATTGTATTCGTTTTTACAACAAACTCAAGCCTTACAAAGCCCTCGTTAAACGAAAAATTAATCAATAAAGCTTTTTATAAATTTGACGAATACTTAAATGTTCCTAATCCTTGGGATTGATTTGCTCCAGTTCAAACAATTTGTATGACTCAAAACATAGCGATTAAAAAGAGTGGCGGAAAGTTTCTTGCCAGTTCTTCTTGCCCGCTCTACGCCCTTGACTTCCTAACTGGTAGTAAATGTAAATTTACAATTAATTTAACTTTTTTTTTACGTTCATAAGTGTACTTGTTTACCCATATGAATAAAGATATTTTGAGTTTGAGTTTGCACGTAGCGGTGGTGCGCGGCAAAACTACAATAAATAATGGTCAGTTGAAGAACCATGGACGTCAAGGTGATTAGTAAGTTTATTATTCATATAACGTATTTATTTCTAGAGCACTTGAAATATTCCTAAATGTAATAATGGAATGATTTTAATAAATTTATTTTATACTCCTACAGGTAACAATTCGAATCATCAACGACCAGTCACTTTTCGTGCGGCTTGATCCCTTGGCGTTGTGTAGAGATTTGGGGTCTCTCCACATCTTCTACCCCATTTACCATGGATAGTGATCAGAGGCAGAATACAAAATTCCGTATCACCTCGACGTCCGTCGTTCCACCATTGAGCGTTTCTATTTGGAACCAGCTGCCCACTGAAGTATTTTCGAACCAATTCTCAATTCTTAAAAGTCGCCTTTAAGGAATTGGTACGCTCTTTTTTTGAAGAAGCCTAAGTTGATTTTCTCAAATACATTACAATTAATATTAATTACTAATACTGAATTACCTACTTCTTACGTGTTAACTTTATGTGTTATTTAACTGACCACGCCCGATCATATATTTTATATAACTCCAACATTGTTTTACGGTTACTGGGAACCTTTTTTACTATTTATCTCTATGTAACTGGCGGTAATGGCCCAGTTTTAGTACAAAAAAGTGTGGCCGGATTCAGGGCTGTCATCTATCCTCATTTAGTCGACTGTCCTATTAAGGGTTGACAAATGTATAAAAATATTCATAATATCCATTGAATATTAAGAGGAATGACCAGCGTAGTATAAAGCAATATACGGAACACAGATAATACTGATTTCTTCACTTTATTATCTCTAATCAGTTTACACTTATTCATTGTTAATGTGCTTTTTTAACAAAAAGAGGAGACAAGTACTTTTGAAAGCCAAAAGAAAAAATGGTCTGGCTCAATCGTTTACACTTCTTCGGATTATTCTTAGTAATAATTTGAAAATAAATGCGTAGTCTTACTGCAGCAGTTTCTTCCAGGCAACCCAATATAAACGATATAAACATGAAAAAATACAACACAGAACTTAAAACTATACGAAACTACTCAGTATTAATATATGTACACATTGTACACGTAAAATAACAAAGGTTTATTGGTTTCTTAAATGTCTGCGTCTGGTCTGCAAGGTTTATTTCACCATGCCTCCTGCTGATAGGGGACAAGTCTTTGTTTTTATTTATGTTATTATTATTAATTACTTAAAATGTCATGTGGAACATGGTGTAATGGTTGCAGCTCCTTACAAACGTTGTGTAAAAAAAAAAAAAAAACATGGCGATTAAAAAGAGTGGCGGAGAGTTTATTGCCAGTTCTTCTCTTCCGTTCTACGCCCTTGATTTGAGAACTGGCAGTAAATGTAAAATTAGAAGCATGAATATTTATTTCTTTAATGACGAATCACAAGTGTACATTGTGTTACCTACGTGAATAAATGATTTTTGAATTTGAATTTGAATTCTACACGGCTACACACAGCATTCCACAATCAAATCTTTTAACAAAATCGTATACAAGTCGTCGGAAATATCTGCGAACCTGGCTTAATGACGTCATACAAACTGGAGAGATAGCAAAAAAATTGAAGATGTAAAAATAAAAAATATTTTATTTGTGTACTTATTTTTATTGATACTCGTACCTACCCATCTTACATACAGCACTAAATAAAAGGTATTTTATGTAATATTTCATCCAAACAGAGAAACAATAAACACTAAAATGCGATTACGAAAGCAAGAATAATACACGTGCTGGCGTCGGCGATTGCGTTGGCAACGGTACTGGATAGGCGAAAACGGGGCGGGGTGCGGGGGCGCCAGGGGAAGCGCATTCCAGCGAGGTTCGCAGATATTTCCGACGGCTTGTATATATACAGCAAAACCACATAATTCATAAAATGCAACAGGCTCAAGTTCGGACATATGCACCGAATGGCGGATGACAGAACTCCAAGGTCCTCACTGAACGTATAACCTGAACCTAACTCGGTAGACCGAGGCTGCATTGGTGTGGGTTGTGAAGGACCTCGAAACAATAGGTGTTCGAAGTTGGACGCAAGAAGCACGAAAATATTGCGATGGCGAAATATATTCGCGAAGGCTAAGACTCACAAGCTGTATAGCCATTGATGATAATGATAATACATACAAAAAAAATACAGTGGCGCTACAACCTCTTTAGGTCTGGGCCTCAGATTTATGAATCTGTTTCATGATAATTTTTCAATCTAATAGGCAAGTAGGTGATCAGCCTCCTGTGCCTGACACACGCCGTCGACTTTTTGGGTCTAAGACATGTCGGTTTCCTCACGATGTTTTCTGTCTTCGATGTTAAATGCGCACATAGAAAGAAAGTCAACTGGTGCACAGCCGGGGATCGAACCTACGACCTCAGGGATGAGAGTCATACGCTGAAGGCACTAGGCTAACACTGCACTGATATACATCTCATACTCATCATCATCATCTCACTGCATAGATATATACAGCTAGTCTTATAATAAAATCATCATTAAGACAGACGCAAGTCATCGCGGGTAAGGTGTTATATTTTTGTACTGTCTTTTTATTCGTTGATCTATTTCTGGCACCCCTTAAACATATTTGTGTGGCAGCCCTGAGCTGATATTTGTAGTCCTAAGTAAATACAATAAACGGTCTCTAGCCATTCGCTATGTACATAACAAGTGAAACATACATCCGTTCACTTTATTTTCTAATTTATATATCGAAAATATATCTGTAAATGCGTAATGATCTACTGCATAAGGTGAGATTCTCTGACAATTTACAAGATGAACTTAATTTACAACCAATAAAACTATCGTTAAAAATATTGTTTTAAATAAATAGTCGTTTTTTCAACAGGTCGTCTCCTGCTACTGTATACAAATGGATCTTTTCATAACTAAAGATTGCCCTGGATGATTTTGACACATTGAACAGAATGACAGAACTGAGGATAATCATATAATAAAACTAACAACTTAGCCTGTTGTAAAATAAAAAGATTTGGAGGGCGAAATAAGAAGGGTATCCGAGGTATAGAATAGCGAAGACACATCAAAATCGTGACATATGGAGGAGAGCTTTGTCGAAAGACAAACTGATTCGTGGTAATAATAGTAAATAATGTCGTCCCACAGGGGGGCAATTAGGTTGTTAATGGGGGCAATCGAAATCGGCCGGATATAACACAACATGGTGACTTGAGACTGAAGCTCGCCAAATTGGAACCTAATCTCTGTGCAGCAAGCATTAAGCGCAAGGATCTCACTAAATTTAAATGATAAATCATTACAGAAAAATCTTTATTTAAATTATTTGGAATTTGAATATCAGTTTTTCATTTTGTTTTGAAAATTTACTTAAATGTGTTTCGTTTATTATTTATTATTTAAGTTTCTTTAGTGGAATTTTTTTTTAAAATATTTATTGTATAGTAATTTAAACTCATGGGTCTGAGGCCCAGTTGAGTGCCAGTTTAAAATGAAATCAATAGCTGCTAAAATAATACACGATGTGGGCTGGTACTACTCACGCCCGCTCTGTCAGCGTCCGTCCGTACTCCGTCGTCAACCGTATTGTAATTCGAAATATAAATACATCACTGCAGGGCGAAAGCGCATGCGTGGTACGTAGTAACTGCGCACGATAGATTTAAAATAAGGGCGGTCAGTAGAGGAGACATAGTAAGCTGACATGCAACCCTTACATTCTTTATTTATCTTAATATATATATTTCTTCTGTGCGTGTGTATGTGACTGAACTCCTCTCAAACGACTGGACCGATTTTGATGAAATTGTTTGTGTGTGTTCAAGGGGATCTGGGAATGGTTTAGATTCACAAATCAGCCCGGCAGATGGCACTGCAGTCGGTACTTTCATACTTTGCTTAATATCCTAATCGCTTTAAATATCATGCAGGACAACGTCTGTGGGGTCCACTAGTATACAGATAAAAATGTAGTTTATATCCTTTAAAGTATTTAAAGAACGGATTAATCTGTCACATAAATCTCCATAATTTAAATATCTACACTAATAAGTTATAACTGTCGATATTTTCACAGATTTTATCATTTAAGAAGGAAGGACTTCAACGTTGAACGCGGACACATCTTGCTATATTGTCTGGAATGTAAAATACAAAGGTTAATAGGCCACGTAAATATTTTTTGTTTGTATTTTATCCTCTGTTTTAGTAAATATACCGCCACCCATGGACACTCTCAATGCCAGAAGGTTCGCGAGTGCGTTTCCGGCCTTTTAAAAATTGGTACGCTCTTTTCTTGAAGGACCCTAAGTCGAATTGGTTCGGAAATACTTCAGTGGGAAGATGGTTCCAAATAGTGGTGGCGCCTTGAAAAACGCTCAGTTGTGGAACGGCGATCATCGAGCTGATAGATACGGTTGGAATTTTGTATTCTGCCTCGACGTAAGATGATAAAACTCAGCTGCAGGTATTAATCCAAACTACTCCTCTGAACACTCTCCATGGTAAATGCGGTAGAAGATGCAGAGTGACCCCACATCTCGGTTTCTCGGTAGAATTTAACCCAACGAGTTTAATTTTAAGTAAAAAGCTTTGACACTTTAATACGAAGCAGATAATCGCTCTCGCTAAGACTTTTTCTTTGGGAAACATTTAAAAGAACCTTCATTGTAATGTTTATAGCTAACATCTAAGAAGAAGAATCGAAGAGTTAAGTATGACTCTCTTATGTCAAAAACATATTAGATTTTGACATACGGTAATAATAGTTCACGCAAAGTTTCGACCCTGGACTTAAAAATATAATAAAAACATTCAAATACATTACGCTGTTGAACATTATATTTATGTAGGTATTAAAAATCTTTACAAAACAGTAATATGTCCCGGGCGATGGCTGAGTGATCGGTGATAATGATTTCACGCCCCACTTCATTTTGTGAGCGCAGGTTATAAACTTAGCCCGTAGAGGTTTGATATTAAACGACTGGTTTCAGTATAACTACTAATATATAAAAAAATGAGCATGCCACACTCATTCTAGAAAATCGCCTACTTTATAGTTCTAATAAGCCGCGGTAATAGAGATTTTTAGGCTTAAAAATTTGATATATTTATATCAAATTTCCTCCTCCATACTCCAACATAGCCAATCCTCTATATTTATAGGGGATTGGCTATGTTTTGGCAACACACCTTCCGTTGAAATATACCTTCATAATTATAGTTGTTTTAACTGGTTTTAATTTTAGTTTAATACACTATAGGACTAAAACTAATTTTGTTCAAAGACAAAGTGAGATTTGCAAAAACAAAATTATATTATCTATTTTTACTTGCTACAAAAGTGGATTGTCCTTGAGCTTACTTAAAGTCAAAAATTAGAAAAAAAATTAATAAGTTTACGTAATGGTTATGAAATAAGAGCATCTTATTCAAGATAACCTTGTAATATATACAATTTGTTTTGTTATGCATTCTCAAAGCTATATAAAATAATGAATAAGGAATAAATAGATGAACTTATACTGCCTATAGTAAACTAAATATTAACGATTAAAAATATTTTAGAGATAGTAGAAAATTACATTGTTCCTGGAACTTAACTGCCGCTTCACCATATGTTTACACATGCGCTTCATTATTCGATTTACAAGATATTTTGAAATTCTTTAAATCAAATCAAGATATACATCCTTCACTGCCTGTAAGTGACTATACGTTCCCGTTAAAAGAAGATAAAATATATACTTATAATACTTTTTTGTTTCAATACGGACAAGTTAATAAAATGAAGCCCCTTAACCAGAGTTCCTTATTTGTAGGAAACCTAGTTTACCGTTTACCTTTTAACAGACGATTACAAATGATCATAATGGATTAAAATGATTTTGATTAATTAAGTGCCTTTATAATGTTTTAATTAATGACTACCGAGTTTAATCTAAACCAAATCCACTGTGGAAACATTTGATATTTGATGAGTTTTACCAACTTAGAATTCAGCCAAATAAAAATTTATTAAGTCCAAAGTCCGCTTTAAGCTTCTAACTTATGTTCTCGTACGTTTGCAGCCAGTATTGGTTATAATGATGAACAGTAATTAATTTTCATTATGACCACTTTAAACAATTCGTATTATATATTCTCTTCATTCGACACTTCATTTTTTTGACTTTATAAAACGAAGCTGTTTACTATGATTAATTTGCTAATCTATGTTGAAACTTTGTTATTTTCTCACGATTCCTTTACCGTGCGTGGTAGTTGATTGTTAGCGACTTACTAAAACTGGTCCACTTACTAGTTATATAGTTATTATAGTAACAAAATTGATAACAGTTATCAAGTAAATATTTAAATTCCACAAATATTCGTATTTTCGGAGGGCAAAACAATTTTTGGGTCGCAGATATAGAGGAATGAGTAAGTGAAATAATCGTAAGCTAAAAACGTATTGAATTTCCTTTAACCAGTCGTTAAGTAATCAGGTATTAGTAGTCGAGTTGCACTGTGGGCTTTTAAGAAGATAGGGGACAACACGAGCCGTAGCACGCACCGCAGCGATCTCTTTTTAGTACGTTGCCGGTCTTTGAGGGAGGACTAAACTCTCTCTTTATTTTTTTCTTTTAATTAAAAGGAGGTCTTATCTCCTAGATCGCTAGTTAGTTAGATATATTATTAACCTACCATTAGTGATAAGGGAGGACTTTGCCGCTGTAAATTAAATTTTACCCTAATTTTAGTTGAAGGGAATTCACATAACTGATTTAATTATATCGTTCGCTCAGTTCAGATATGGAAAAAAGTTTTTATCTCTACAAATGCGAGTTAATTAAATATATAACCCAGATATTAACCTAAATACATAAACAGTGGGAACGCCATATAAAAATCAACGATAAATTGCAACTCCACTTTAGTTTATTACTGTCCCATATTAATACATTTGCAAAAACATCGTAGCAAAGTGTCTAGGTCCCTAGTGTCTTGTCACGGGAGTTTTTCAGGGCATCGGCATAGAATAATTTTACCAGTTGGACTAATTATTTATGATATGAAATCTTATTAAAACTATAAAAATTTTTTTTGATTTGGCTAGGTGTGACATAATTTGCGATATGTATATTTTATATAAACGTATATAATATCACTGACCTACTGCCTGCATGCTGATTGGCGGTGTAACATAGCGTGTCACTCGGAGGTTCGATTCCACGTAAAGAAGTTTAGCTTGGTAGGCACATAAGCCAAAAATGTATGTTTTACAACCGAAGATATCGTAATCAATTGTCTGTAAAGTATGTAGTCAAAGTAAGGTATTTTATCGACTACGCGTGGCTGGTCAACAGAAAAACGGCTCTATTTGAAGAAGAAGAAAATGCTGTTTCATCAACACAATCTATTGTGTCATGTGCCGATGAAAACGATGGCAAAATTCCATGACTTGGGCTTCCAATTGCTTCCGTAACCACCGTATTCTCCAGATTTATTCCCAAGTGATTTCTTCCTATTCTCAGACTTCAAGAGAATGCTCGCTGGACAGAAAATTTGCGCTGATGAAGAGGTAATAACCGAAACTGTAGCGTAAAATTGTATGACCACTATAATTGTTGTATCTATCTCTCGAAGGAAACTATTATATATATTTAATAATCGAATGAAATTCTATAAAAAAAAGATTAATATGTTAGCCTATGACCTTTTCTGTCCAACTGTTATTTGTTATAGTAATAGTAAAAGAATTAGTTTGGGCATGATATTAATAAAATATATTATTAATTTTAAGGGCATAGACTATTTTAATTGTTAACTGGATCCCTTAGTTTTGGGTTCATTCGTTACAATATTTCCTTATACGTAATATTTGTACAGCCAATACTGCTTTCAAACATTCTGTGGTGCAATAATGAAACCCAGTGGACCGAACAATTGCCGCTCTTCATGTCACTTGATACGTTCATATGTTTCTAGATTTCTTGATTAGGATTTTTATATGGGTGTATGTAACAATTCACCTGAACGTTCACAGCTCACTGAATGGTGGCTCTTCGTTCCTCAATCTATATTTAAGATCTGATGTTGTGTTAATCTTAAGCGCTTAGGAGTATATTAGTTACATCACACACCATCTATTTCTATTTATTAGTTTATATGTTTCTTCTATATGAGGAAAAGCGGTTTCTGTATACACTTCGAGATGTTTTTAAGTAGAAAAAAATGCTTGATGTGCATGTGTGTGATTTACGAGGCAATAAGGTGGAAATAAGGGTGGAATCGAATTTTCTACTAGTATCATATCTTTTACCTACATTTTATTGCTAAATCTTTAATATTTGATGAATAAAATATCAATTGAAAGCTTAATCGGCAAAACTAAGTAAAATTACTTTAAAAACCGCAACATGAGTATTTCAAAACCACGATTGTATAACATGTTATTATTGACAAAACATTTTTAGTTAAGGAAAAATATACGCAAATGAATTTGTAATTTACTATTTCATTCGAAAAGGAGCACCCATGGCTAATGGTGCTTCACGTTTTAAAACCACTTAATAATGTATTAAAAGCTAGAATAACTTTGCGAGTCCTATAGCCAAGTGGGCAAAGCGGCTGATTTAAGCAGTAACACACGTTTAAAATTCATAGAATATTTTCAGCGGTTTTCAAATTATTCGGTTAATACTACGGCATCCTGAGGTTGTGTTGCCATGATTAAATTTAAACAAATGTTTATGTTACAATGTATTCAGTCCTAAGTCTTGAAGTTAAGGACAATACCTTAAATTTCGCTTTCAATTAATACTTTTTGTTTAATTTTAGCTTTTTATCTTTGTACTGGTAAACACATAATATTATTAATTAATTAAATTAAATCTATAATTTGAAGAGTTCTTCAACATCTATAGACTTAGTTTATTATATCACGAGAGTGCGAACAAGTTGTCTCTCAATTAATTATTAAGTGAGGAATAAAAAAAATAGCTTTAACAAAATTCAAAGCAATATTGAAATCTCCTTTACCTATACATTAAACTCCCACGTATCAGGGAAGCTGGGAAACATGGTAACACAGCGCTGAAGGCTCAAGGTGTATTAGTAAAAGCTTTCAGTACGCAAGGAGCCGTCGCGAGGGCCTGTTTCGTTGCTCTAACCCCTATTCATACGAGTACGATCGTAAAACTTTTTTTGTATCAAGTGATTGTTTACAGTGACATTGACTATAATGGTTTAATGCGGGGTGAAGTGAATGTGCTTTTAAAACGTAAGTCCTGTTGATGCGTTGTTTTTAAAAGTTAATTTAATTGTTTTATTTATATAAGCATGGAACTTTGTGTATGATGAATAAATAGTATGTAAAAACACAAGCAAAATCACCGGCGGATCCGGAAATACCGGAATTAAAATCAGGATCAATTTAAATAATTATTAGCGCTATTAAAAAGCCTTACGTAATCTATTTAAGCTAAGTGTTTTAAGTCTAATTTAAATTATCATACCTTAAATAGTAATCTTAAACCTATTAAATTTATTAATAAAGGAATTAAATACTATGCCAATAATTTCCGGCTTATAAAGTTTAAAATATAGTGAAATTTATTTTTAAATCATTCCTAAGAAAATTGTCCTAATATTAGGGAATACCAAAATGTTAAAGGCATGTTGAAACTTATGTTTAAATTTAATTTAATATTAATAAAGTTAGGAAATATTCGTTGTTTTCTACCTATATATATGTCACAGAAAGCTAAGTGACTCCGGAACCTTTTGTAAGCTGAGTACATATGTTTAAATAAAAATACCAAACGAAAATAGATATATACGCGTAGACATTGTCTATTTTTTGTCCTAATAGGACAGATATATACTTGAATCACAATATCAGGAATAAATTCTATACATACGTGGTTTTATAATTTTTATTATAGAATAAAAATGTAAAATCCAAAAGAGGAAAAACAGGAAAAATATAAACGGTATTAACGCTAGATACCTATTACGTGTCTGGAAATCTTTAATCGTTTCCAGTAAGTCTATGAATATAGACTTAAGCCTATTAATAGTGAAGTATGTCTACGAGTAATTCTTAGAACAAACATTAGAACGAACAACACCTTTAACATTTTTTTTAAAATAAATAAATTATAATTTAGTTACTACAGTTTATTATATACATTACGGCCTTGATTTCTTAAGATTTTAAACCGCATCAAAGTCTGTTGCGTATTTAATAATTAGTGGGAATGTTTCAAACTATTTAGATAGCTTGTGCTGCATATTAACCCTTTATATGAAGTGTAATGGACAAAATTGCCTTACATTCCCTTACTTAAGCCCAGTGGGAAGAAGAAGAAAGAGGATGTCCAACGATATCATAGGTATTATGTGTAAAAATTGGAAATTGTCGCATCAAATAGGATAACTGGAAGAATGGAGGAGGCCTCCACTCCATCGGAGGTCGAGTACAAGTGTAACTTAAAGACATAGACTTACTTTATTAGTAGGTAGTACTCGTAATAAACAAAATTTATTTTTATTTTATTTTATTTATGAAGTGTAATGGACAAAATTGCCTTAAATTTTTTTTAAAAGAACAACAGTATGTTTATATATCGTATTCCAAATCCCTCACTGAAATATTTTTTTTGGCGAAAATTGTTTTCCGTAGATACATCAGAAAAGGTTGTCATAAGTATGAATTAGCCTATTCATTGAAGGTTCACGGGATACTTTTTTTTACCTTTTTAGCAATAATTCTTTATGTTCATCTATGTCAATAAAAGAACTTTAAATCGAAAACAAATATTCAATTATACATCATGGAAAATTTCCGTTGTTTAAACAAAATCTTCCATTCCCGAAGTATTCACTTTTTACAACACATTCTCCTAAGTCGCATTTCTTTACAGCGGTTCTGACTTATTTGCCCTATAATTAGAAGCTGGCTAAAAATTTAATTAAAATCCTCGACCGTTTGAGACCCGGCGTGAATAAAAATTAGCTTGCGAGAAACACTTCGCTTTAGAAATTATTTTAACAATCATACTAAGTAATTTTTCCATAATGTTTTATTTCCTCAAACAATAGCCTAGGAATCCTAACGTTAGCATAAGTTTAATATTTAATTATACCTTGTCTAGGAGCTTGTTACCAGAACTACACAGAGGTTTTATGATAATATCAATATCGGTTAAGTGCTGCCACTGAAAATAATTAAATACTAAAGATTATTATTGATACTACAGCTTTAAATAATATATAACAATTAATTTTTTTATCTTGTTTAAAAAATATGACCCTTATTGATGTTAAAGTCTTTCTATTTAAACAGTATTTTATGTATTCAAATGGATACATTAAAAACGGATAGTACACATACAAAATTATAGAAGACTAAACTAATAAATTATTTTCGAGGATTGCATTCATTGTTATTATTCTTGCATTCTATATATAGTAATTTAAAGGTGATATATTGCAAGGTGCACAAATAAAAGGAAGACCTCCAAAGCCATCCGCTGGAGGAGACCTTCAGGAAAAACGTGGGAATACCACGAAAGCGATGGGCTGACGACATAGTTAAGGTTTTCGGGGAGAAATGGATGGAGGAAGCTAAGAACAGATCCAAATAGAAAGTTCAGCTGGAGGCCTTTACCCAAGAGGGGTCCATACTGTAGAGCACAATGAAATGGAAATAACAGCAACTAACGTCTAATTTTAGTCGCAGCTATAAAATTCATCCATTAACTCAACAAAAATCCCACGAAATCTAGTTTTTAATCCGCCCAAAGAATTTATCTAATTCTTAACAATTAGTCGTATTTTTAACTTTTAATTTTACTTAATTTAATTCACACCACATTATACAAGACATAATTACTTACACTGCTAACTTTTACTCATATTATAATTATTATTTTCTACTAAGTATTAATACATTCTTTTTTTTTGCGACTGAGGCGCAAACTATCTTATGTGGTCTCTGGCAGAATGACCAGCGCTGTGGAA
The DNA here is from genome assembly GCA_905332375.1 of Pieris macdunnoughi. Lineage (NCBI taxonomy): Eukaryota > Metazoa > Arthropoda > Insecta > Lepidoptera > Pieridae > Pieris > Pieris macdunnoughi. Next base: position 2,037,349 of record CAJOBZ010000027.1, on the reverse strand, counting down.
CATTTTGCTCCTCAGCATAATGCTGAGCCAGGGCCAATAACATCCACAGCACACACACATAACATACTTGAAACGAACCGAATGGGAAAAGGAAAAAAAAAATATATCTCTCATAATACCTTTATATTTAATTTTTTTTCTTTGATTATTGCTATTTTGTGTGTTTATGTGTGTGTGTTTTTGTTTGTTATAAATGATATGTCCATGTCTAACGTAGACTAAGGAGTATAATAACAAAAGTAACACCCATTTGCTATGTATTATTTTTAATGTCTACAAAGAGTTGTAAGTTGTTACACGCTTTCGTTATTTAGCGCGCGTAGCTACGCACGGAGCAACTTAAGATCTGTGCTACGAATCCCCGTAGCATGCAATTCGTAGAATTTTACAAGAACATTTTTACATAATATTTATGTTCCGTCTAGCGAGTAGCGTTTTCGCTCCTGCAGCATAGCCTTTATTATTCTTTAAACAATAAGAAATTCATGGTCTGAGAGTTAATCTCAAAACTTAACCGAGCTTTTCCATCCATTTTGTTCACGATTTTATCATCAGAGTTATAATTAATAAAGCCAGTATAAATGAACATTAATGTTTCATTCGGCGTTGATTGGATTAGAATATTAACACAATTTGAATGTGGTAACATTTGTTTAGTAAAGTTAATTATAGTGTTACCAGCTGAAATAATTCGGTTTATTTATTATTGGTAGCCATACGATAAAATCGTATTACACAATGTTACGCTCTTTGAGTTTGTTAGAAAATAACGCATAATATTTTTAGTACTCTGTAACTTTAACATGGTACCACTTCGATAAGTACCATTTGACATGAATGAAAAATCTATGAGGTATGACCACTGACTCACATATTAAATTGGTTTTTTGTATGAGAGGAGCAAAAAGTAGATTTTTTTAAAATAGTATATATATTATTAATCAAAGTATACACCATTGCTATCTATGCCATCTTATAGGTAGTTCATTCCTTTTAATAAAAAAAACCATTCGGATGGTAATCAATAAAATCTTTGAAGGGGGTGTCGACTACCGTGAATGGTAATCTGTTGGAGCAAGGTCCGGGGAGTACGGTGAATGTCTTAGACATTTCAATTGAAGCTCCTCTAATTTGGTAGCAGTCTCTTGTGTCGTGTGTGTGTAGCAGTGGCCTAGACCAACCAGCCTAGATTGTTTAGCAGCTAGCTTTTTATTTTTATTATAGTGTTACCAGCTGAAATAATTCGGTTTATTTATTATTGGTAGCCATACGATAAAATCGTTTTACACAATGTTACGCTCTTTGAGTTTGTTAGAAAATAACGCATAATATTTTTAGTACTCTGTAACTTTAACATGGTACCACTTCGATAAGTACCATTTGACATGAATGAAAAATCTATGAGGTATGACCACTGACTCACATATTAAATTGGTGTTTTGTATGAGAGGAGCAAAAAGTAGATTTTTTTAAAATAGTACATATATTATTAATCAAGTATACACCATTGCTATCTATGCCATCTTGGTAGTTCATTCCTTTTAATAAAAAAACATTCGGAGGTAATCAATAAAATCTTTGAAGGGGGTGTCGACTACCGTGATGGTAATCTGTTGGAGCAAGGTCCGGGGAGTACGGTGAATGTTTAGACATTTCAATTGAAGCTCCTCTAATTTGGTAGCAGTCTCTTGTGTCGTGTGTGTGTAGCAGTGGCCTAGACCGACCAGCCTAGATTGTTTAGCAGCTAGCTTTTCTATCATGGTTAGCAGTTGCTGACAAAGACATCTGCCGTAATCGTCTGGCCAGATTTAAGAAAGTTATAGTGAACGACCCCGACCTACCCAAGAGGAGATATTTGAGGCCAAAGTCGCCTGTACGATACAACGTCAATTCCATATGTAAGGATTTAATAGTTAACTTCTGCTCACAATTATTTTTACGCCATGATGCACATAAATAATCCCGCATGAACGTAGACACGATCAGTGGTTTAAAAATGTCATAACCTACAATAGTGTTGCTATCGACCGCTCCCAGTGAATGGACAAGCATATTATGTATTGTATGTAGGTGTGTCTTCGGTAGAGGAGGGTAGCGAGTTTCATAAGCGAAGCGTTATATAGAAAATCAATCTTAGATTTAAATTTACCTTTTATATATTTAGTATTACGACCGCGATCCTTCTGTTAGACATATGTCGTCGAGTTTTGGACTTGAGACATGCCGGATTCTTCACAATGTATTCTTTCACCGTACTACGAGTGTTAGATGCGCAGATAGACTGAAAGTCCATTGGTACATAGCCGGGGTTTGATTCTACGATCTCTGGGATACAGTCTCGCACTATTAGGGTACACTGGTTTTTCTTATTGTATATAAAGATAGGTGAAAACGTTACAACGCACAATACGGTTTTACTAAAGGTCGCTCCACTACCGATACTGGAATAGCTCTGTTACGACATATATTTGATGCATGGGAGAAAACTCAAAATGTACTGGGAGTTTTCTGCGATTTGTCCAAGGCGTTCAATTGTGTTGATCATGAGACTCTGCTTTGCAAACTTGACCACTATGGTATAAAAAATGTAGCTCTTAACTTAATAACCTCTTACCTAAGTTGTCGAACTCATAAAGTTGATATAAATGGAACTAAATCTTCGGGATCACATATTAAAATGGGAGTCCCTCAAGGATCAATATTAGGACCATTTTTATTTCTTATATATATTAACGATTTGCCTTCTTATTCAAAGCCATTATGTGATATTGTATTGTTTGCTGATGACACGTCCTTGATTTTTAAAGTAAATAGATATAAGACAAATTTTGACGATGTGAACAATGCACTTTCTAAAATAGTGTGCTGGTTTTCTGCAAATAATTTACAGTTAAATGCCACAAAAACAAAATGCATAAGATTTACTTTACCTAATGTTAAAACTACAACTATAGAGCTTAAACTGAACAATGAAAAACTAAATTTAGTTGATTCTACCGTATTTCTGGGCATTACAATAGACCAAAAACTTCAATGGAGTCAGCATATCACTAAACTTTCTGACAAGCTTAGTTCTGCGGCATACGCTATTAGGAAAATTAGGCAACTCACAGACGAGGAAACTGCCAGAATAGTATATTTTAGTTACTTTCACAGCGTTATGTCGTATGGAATTCTTTTATGGGGCAAAGCAGCAGATATACAATCTATTTTTATCTTGCAAAAACGTGCTATTAGGTCAATTTATTGCTTGAAACCGGGCACTTCACTTAGAAATTTGTTCAAGGAAATCGATATTTTGACGGTACCTTCCCAATATATTTACAACTGTATCGTTTTTGTGCGTAGTAATATTAGTTCTCTTTTAAAGAACAGCGACATTTACAATAGGAATACAAGAAATAAGGGAAAACTTTTCCAGCCGTCTTACAGGTTGCAGAAAATAAATACTTCATTTATGGGCCTAAGTATACGCTGCTATAACATGATTCCTAGTGAAATATTGGAACTGCCTTTAAACAGATTCAAAACACACATCAAAAAAACCTTAATGTGTAAAGGTACTACCTGGAACACACAGATGACTACCTGGAAGATAAAAACGCTTGGCAATAGTTCTAATTATATTCTTATAATTTGATTTGTTATCTTTGAAGTGTTATGAATATGTGTGTAATGGTGAATGTGGTAAATCACAGAACAGATTTTTTATTTTTTTTTACTTATGTAATTTTAATGACGTTGTGGTTTATGACATTTTCCTTTGAATAATTGTAATGTAAAGGGAGGGCAAACTTGCTGAGTTTCTTGCCCGTTCTTCTCAGAACAAGGCCTCCTGGTAGTTTTGCGAACGGATGGCGTAGTCTTGCTCTTTCGTGAATTTTGTAAACGTTGTTGACATTCATAAGCATGCTCTAAGAAGCATCTAAATTGAATAAACGTATTTTGATTTGATTTGATTTGATTTATTTTGAATTTAAACAACTGTCCTGACGTTTTGCCTAACATTGAGAGTTTTATTAAACATTTCTAAATATATTTGTTCTGAAATTGAGACAAGTAAAAACGTTTTATTCTAGTAAGGTATGCTAACGATTCTATTTCAATTTATTTAATATTAATATTATATAAAATATCATACTATGCAGTGATATGTCCATTACAACTATTTTTGTTTTAAAAAAGTGAATCGCCGGGAAATATACTATATTATATTTTAAATTTATGTTTGAAAATAAACAATAATGTTTAACTACGTAACAATAATTACCAACTGTAATATTCAGGTAATAATAACGAGATATCGAATCATTCAAATTAACTTTAACACTTTATCGAAAGCAGTAATGATTGAATTAATTTTTCTCGTTATTGAATCCATTGGTTTATTAGCGGGATCTGATTAATTTTAATGGCTTGCAGTTAAATATTTCACATTATATGAACTGCTTTAAAACAGAAAATTACAATTGACATTATCATCTTAAAAACAAATCGCGTAAGAAATAAAAAAAAATCAAAACGGTGCTTTTGATTGTGATTGGAGAACAGCATCAGGATGACAATAATTAACACACAACATCATGACATAGTTTGTTTCGTCTTATCATAATCATTGTCTCTGATTGGGCTACGCTGTTAACCATTAACAAGATAAATGCACGTCCAAACTCTCTCTAGACTTACTTCCATTCAGAAACGTATTTGATTTTTACTGAATTTGAAGTCAACTGTATTTTATTAGGCTGTTGATTTTAAGAACACTTTCATTTAGTAATTACATTTTATACCGCCGCACCACACTCATCTAACTCCACACCACATCATCCCCATTAAAGTGACAAAAATTATAATAATTTATATTTTTTCCACAGTACTAATTCTTATATAAACATGGACATAATTTATTAAAAAGGATTAATATGCACAAAGGATACTTAACTCCTAAACGGTTTAGTAGGATCATGTACTATTTCTATTTTGTTGTTTCGATATCTTAACATTAGGACAAATATCTTTGATTATTATATAGGGTCCTTCATACAGTTTGTCACCATTTGATTTCACTCTTGTTTTTTATGAAGAGGAAATAATTTTCCTTATAATGGGCTTTTTATGGTCTAACATTCTATTGAATATATTTTCAATTAAATGTTTTTCAGCATCTTAATGCGCTAATTGTAATCTATATTTTCTAACGCGAAAATATCATTATTATAATATAATAATAGCCTTAAAACATATTTTATACTGGCAGGGTTGCCATGTAGAGAGGTGGTGTTAAGAATGAACAAAACCTTTCACTTGAACATTAGGTATATTTTATACTGTTACACTAAATTAACTCCACACCACGATTTAAATTATTTAAAGAATATAAATATAATAATAAATAAAATATGAATACTGAAGATTTAGGAAGAATGTTACAAAAATGCAGGTTGTCTATAGACATGAAAAAATGATGTCAATAATATAAACAATTGAATAAACTAACCCGCTATCTATGTGTCCACACCCGTGCTACCTCGGTATTCAATACAATGCAAATAGCAGGACCTGTCAGAGTGTGATAGGGGATATTAACATACATCGTATTAAGCAGCTTCCAGTTGGATTTCGGAGCTATTATTGTTTACTTCTTAATATTCAATTGCTTTATCGTAATGTAAATAATGAATAAAGTAATATTCGGATTAAATTTCTAGTCCGACAAAACAAATAAGTCGTATTCCAACTTATAGGTAATTTTAATTGCATTTTTCATCAGACCCTACGAGACAGTTCTATGATACTACAGTGCCTTAGCTTCAATGTGCCTTATAGGTACGTCTACTTTACTTATACTTCATGTGCCCACTAACCATCTGAAAAGGGCACATATGATTCGGTGTATAAATTTAGTTAACGAATTACATAGGTTAACGCACCTTTTTCATTGTCAGTTGAGTGAACTGACAAAAGTTCTATTATTTGTTAGCCTGTAGTAGTTAGTTAATTTTTAGTATGTTATTATGTAATTTTGTTTTTCCGAATTATTTCTTATGATTGTTATTTCTTTCGTCTGTAAATTTTATTCACTTGTGCACTCTTGTCAATTTAGGGTCACCTTATTAGGACTGCCCTGCGATTCTGTAACTCATTTTTTGAAAAGCTTGTAGTTTATTGTTTATCAGAATGCCAAATCGTAAAATGACTGCTTCATGATTTGAGAGCGACCGCCGATGCGAAAACCGCTGTGTGAGTTCAAAAAGTGAGTTACAGAATCGCAGGGCAGGATTGCTTTTTATAAATAAAATAAATAAATAAGTGTCACGCAGCCGGGCATATTTGGATTTTTTTTAGTTTACTTATGTCTCTAGCGCAGCGACTCAACGTTTTATGTTTGCGTCACTAAAGTTTACATACTCCTACAAGTAACTAAGTAGTAATTAATGAATATTACTATTTAAATTTTATAGCGTATGATCTAATAATAAAAACCCAAATTATTCCATACTCGCTGATTTTATATAATATTTTTCTTGCATTAGACATTTATTTAATTGTTTATTTATCTAATTGATTCTGTCTTAACTTTACGTAGACCTTGTAACGTCTTAAAATACAATTGTCTCTCACTTAGATATTAAATAATATACGTAATATCTATAGGCACCAATCCTTATTTATTAAAACTGGTAACGTATAGGCTGTTATAATTGGTATTAAAGCACATTAACGACAAAACACTTGCACTGGACATTAATTTATTTATTTCCATAACCAACATACCATCACCAATACCAATTCCCATTTATTAGTTTGAACTTAAAAACATCATGTCGATATTACCATTTGTTTTGAAAGTTCCGCTTGAACAGCCGCCATACCCCGCTCGAATTCAATACAATGCAAATATAGAAGCGCTGTCAGCGCCTGATAGCCGGTATTAACATATATTTGCAGCGCTGTTTGCGTTCCACACAATGGACACTTCGCAAAAATTCATGACAGTGTGGACCCATCATATTTTATGTAAAGGTGTGTTAAATTTTAACACGCCGTTAAATCGGCGCTAAATTACCCGAAAGTTTTAATCGTTCGGTCTTTATATCGACTTATATGCGTTTTCCTTTAGCTGGAATTTATATATTTAAAGTATTATCGAGGTTACTTTCGATTTTTGTTGTTACCGCCATTTCTGCATATCGTTTTTTCGTAAGTTGATGATGAGCCCTATCATCTTTATGATTCATATGATTAAAGTCATCGTATGTGCTTTGTTTATATATTCTGGAAGCATGATTGTAAAAAAGTATTCAAAAAATTTAAAGAAATTTGCCTGTATCTACCAAGGGATCCCACATGGCTGTGGGTGCCGGCATGTTGTACCATCGGCAATACATCGTGTATTTAAAAGAAAATATGCTATAGCTATCAAACTATTAAATCTTTTAAATTTTTCTTTTACCAGGGTCTTATAAGTTTTATTTTGAATTTCAAAATACATTACGTCAGTAACCCTCACTTCTCCGCTTATTACAACTTGTCATTGTGTTCTGGTATATAAACTGCCTTACAAGTGAGAGAAGTACCTTTCTTCTTCTTTTTTAAAACAATTGTTTTTCATCCATCTCTTGAACGCTGTTTCACTATTTAATAATAAATAAATAATTTGCAGTTTCAAATGCTTCATCCCATAATTTTAGTGGAGCATTTGCTTCTATTAACAAGCATCTAGATTTGTAAAATATAGTTCGGTTTTTTCTCTCACTTATGCTGTTTTTATGTGGTGTATAAGTAGCGGTGAGTTTTCTTTTTATTCCATTTGTACATAAGAAATTATTAAATTCTTTATTTTATTGTGTGGCATCTCAACTTCATTTTTGTAGTTCTTGCCAGAAGTTTCAGAACATGCCGTGTAATGCTTTCAAGGGGAAGGTGATTGGAATTTTAAAGGCAAGGTGCCTTTATCCCTATCTTAGTCTTAAAGATAAGATATATCTTAGTCTTATTTTTAGATCATAATTTGACAACAATTATTAATATCTTAACTGTTCTTATTATTATGACATTTGTATGTCTATTTTAATATGGCTGATTGTGCGGAATGTATAAGTTTCTTTGCAACGATTTATTTATTTGCATGATACCTACGATAGGTAGATTAACAAATCTAATTCTTAAAGTCATTTTTAGTGTAACGCTGAAGTTCTCAAAATACCAATAGACTACTCAAACAAATATCTTTATTCATGTAGGTAAACAAGTACACTTATGAATTGTCAGAAAGAAGTTAAATTAATTGTAAATTTGCATTTACTACCAGTTCGCAAGTCAAGGGCGTAGAGCGGGTAAGAAGAACTGTTCTGAACTGAGTGGTTTATCTTTTGGAGCCTGGTTGGTCGTACACTCAAATTTGTTCTATTTCGCGTATTATACTGGTTTTTTTTTTTGGACACACAACAAAGCTTCAAGAATATATTGACCAGATAGTGTCATAATATTTAATTCCTTATTATGTAATTTATTCCGTTCCGACTCCCTCGGAGAAACACAACAAATACCCCGAACAGCCCGCTTCTGCAGTACAAATATGGATTGAACCTCTGCAGCAGCACCTCACAGTACTACGAGGACTATGCCTACTACGTAGCCTATGACTACGTCGCTTTCGTAGCCATAACTGGATATTTAAATCGATACAGAGCAAATGATAAACCACTGTACGTACATATGCTGGTTGGATAAAAAGACGTTGTAATTAATAAGCGCAATTTTGTTGTTTATTAAAAAAACCCATTACTTTACGCTGTTTTATAGAAGGTCAGTAAGAACTCTTTTAGTCTTAAAAACAATTGAAGACCTTGAAAACGGGTAACTAAAGAAACTATTCTTCCCGGTACTGCTTTACTCCGTTTAATTACAGTGTGTTCACTGACCTTTGGCAACATATCGTACATAATAGTTGCGACGTAATACCAGCATTACGGTAATGTACCGTGCTTTGGGAATATCTACTGTTTTATATATAAGTAAAACTTTTAATTAAGTGAAATGTAAAATTCATGATAATAATAAAGATTTTTTCGTATTTAAATTGTTTTATAACTTCAAATTGGACCCCATTTGGTTATAGGTCTCCTGCATAATTCTCCACGTTCCCCTATCTTGAATACGATCAAAATTCATACTGACCCTTAAATTATGTCAATCTTTTAGTTTGTAACGTTGCTAGAAAGACTCATATGTTATCTTAAATAACACTAAGAATTAGATAAACCCTAGTCCTTTATTTTCACAGGTAACTTTTAGCGACAATATCTTAAGTACATTGTAATAACATTGTCTCCTTAAAGAGAATTTATTATAATAGGTTTTATGCTTATTCTATTAATGTATGTATAGAATGCTTAATGGTTTTCAAGATATTGTGACAACTAAATATTATATATTTATTTATAAGTTCTAAAACAACGTGTATGCATAAAATTATACAAGAAAATATGACTTCACAAATTTTACACACATACGTACATCAATGTACATACATCAATAAACAACAAGTGATATTAATTCATAAAATAGAAATAAAATAATATACATTGCAATAAATAACTAAACTTAACATAAACTAAATTATATTATTAAAAGGAGTCCCTTGGCAGCGTTCCCCCTTCTAATCGCTAGACTAATTCTTTGTCCGAGATAGCTGCCAGATCTTCGGTCTCCTGTGATGTTGACTAACCTTTAACCACATCAATTACATTATAACATAAGCAAGCTTTCAAGGGAAAAAATGAAACAGGCAACCACAAAATAAAAAACAAATGATTACTAAAAAAAAATTGCTAAAACGAAATAAAAACTTAAACCTCATTAAGAGCATGATAAACAAAGTTACGGTAAGTTGGTAGATTGTTGTAAAATATATCAATTTTTTCATCAATGTTAGTAATCACGTTGTAAGAGTGAGATAGCCTATTCAATGGATCATTAAAGTAGCAGCTAAGCGATTAAATCACTTGTTTATCGTCTTATGGTAATATTAGCATCACTCGAAACATCACCCGTTCCTACTGTGTGTGGAAATGTTTCTGTAGATTGTTTTCATTTTAATCTAGCTTTCAGATAGTTTTATTTGTTTTCACTGACTAGCACTTAAGTAATTAGTCGAAACGGTGTAAGCCTCTCGGGGTTCGAGTAATAAAGTTTTCTTGATAACATTTTTCTAATAGGGTCAACTATTTTTGAAGTCCGTTTCAATTCACTTTAGATTTTGTTCTTGGATTATTTATATGTCATTGATTTATAGAAATAAATCAGTGGCGCTACAAAATTTTAAGGTTCTGTATCTGTTTCATGATCATTTGTCAATTAACACGTCGTCGATTTTTTGCATCTATGGCAAGCCGGTTTAAAAACGATGTTTTCCTTCAGCGTTCGAGCTAATGTTAAATTCGCACATAGAAAGGTTGCCGGGGATCGAACATACGACCTCAGGGATGAGAGTCGCACGCTGAAGCCACTAAGCCAACACTGCTCTATGATTTATTTAAACTAATGCACTTTATAGGTTTCTCGGAATATGAGGAGAATAGAGTTAGACTCGTATTCTCGTAGTATTCTTGGCGTAAATATGTGGTGTTGTATGATTTCTATGAAGCGTTTGTACGTGGGGTGGATTGTTATCTAGTAAAAAGAACAAGACAAAAACAAATAACTGTTCGTTCCAGCATTGTACGAATAAGCAATTTTTATTTTGAATACAATGATTTAAATCTACGTAAAAAAATACTTCTATACTATAAATTAAGAAAATATTTTTGCAATTACATTGAATCTCATTCTTTCGCTTTTTTAAAACCTTATTCGCAAATATACTTTTAAATATTTTGGACCTTGTGAATTGTAATGGGGTATTCAGTATTTTGTGTCAAGATGTATTTTACATTGCACATTCGTTACATCGTTATTAGTTTGTATTTCTGTAAAACCCCAGAAAGCCACGGATGTCATATATACAATTAAAATTGATTCTTTTTCTTGAAGGGAAGAAATTAATATGTCTACCCATAGACTTTCCGGTAAGGATCAGGAAGCAAGCGTACTTGTAAAAAGAAAATGAGTGAAAAGACAGGAAACGCTCGACTTGCAATTAGAAGTCTGTGTTCTGACGTGATTGTCATAGGTTAGGTCTTTCTTATGCTTACTAGATAGGAAAAGCATATAATAAACGTATTATTATTTCTTATATTTATATATTTATCTATGTTCAACTCGAATAACAAATAGTTATGGCGCGTCCTATTGGTCCGAATATATTTTTTCTATACTAATTTATATTTTGATTAACATAAATAAATATGTAATTGAATTTTACATTTTCAACAGATAAAATGGTCTGATGCGACTTAAAATGGAAAGATAAGATGGAGGGCATATAAACAAGATGGCGGAGGATTTTGGCGGGAAATTGGTAGTGCTGCTTTTGCTCACCTTCAAGTGTTCCTGTTTGAGGACCAGGGCTCTCACTAATGAAGATACAGGTAAGTCAATAAAGGAAAATAAAATAAACTCGGTCGTTGTATAATGTTAATTACTTTTATTTCTTTATTGAGAAATAAAAGGAATCTCTAACGCTACAATATTTCGTATTTCGAACATTTCGTAATACAATTAATAAGTCAATTGTCAAAAAATTTACAAGGAAAAATGATTTCACATGTTTTTATTTCAATTTGTTTTATTCGTATTGTGCTTGTAATCGTAATTTAAAAGTGAAATAGATACTGGACGTAGAAGACAGTGTTTTAGTGACCTCGTACTGCACCAATTGTGCGACGTTGCCGTATTTCTAACGAAGGGCGGCAACGTTGCACAGGTTTCTTTGTCCGAATTACTAAATTTTTTTAGTAAATTTTTCAAATTATATTCGAAATACAAAACTAGATATATTTTTTCAAGGACCTCTAAAAGCCTCCATCCTCCAATAGGCTCCATCTCTCTCTATCTTGACTTTTCTGCCAATCTTCCCCACCAACTTCTTTAAGCTCGTATTCAATATGTACGAACGATTGTACGAGTATATACGTATTATAATGTGATCAAGAACGTAAAATGGAGTGCCATAGTATATTTTAAATCAAATTGAAAGTTATTTATGCGATATTGGAAGGTAGTTTACGTAGAACATGGTATTCATAAAATTCGATTTCCGCGTTTATCTTACACAATTTATTGGTCGAAGTAAAGCCGGCTCGATACTATGCTCCAATCCCGGGCGATTTTACACCTCATTTGCTACGAAAAAAGATTTTTCGTTCCAGCATTTTAAACGGATAATAGGTTAGGTTAGGTCAGTTTCTCCCCATTGTCCCACTTACTGTATATAGTTTTGGGGGCCTCTATGGAAATGCAACGTAAACTAGCTTTCTGATGAAAGATAAGAAACAGTACTTTGTTTTTCTTAGTTAACTTATATGTGTTGATAAGAAATAATTTTTGCGTTTATTAGTAATCATAACAATCAAATATCAGTATTTACAATTTTCTTGACCTACATAGTATTGTAACTAAAATAATTAAAAAGAAAATTTAAACAGATTTAAAAAGTTTGGTCCTTGTAACAGAGTACCTGTAGAGCTGGCAGCATTTCCTAGCTGTATTATGTATAGCGATACTTATTCGTTGAAGATAAGATGATATACAAAATAATGATTTTTTTATGGAATTATACAAGTTGCTTGTAAGTGCTTTAAAATCGTTGATAATAAACTATTTTCCTTCCTTCATTTCTTTAAAATAAAGGTCTAAGTGAATTAATAATCATGGCAATCCACACTAAAAATTATGAATTCTAGTTAGGCAAAGTCTAACTAAAGTGAATCTTTTAACATTTTATTTATACACTTATAATACAATCACAGAACCAAATGTTATATTTCAACACGTCCTTGGCTAGTCTGTTTCATAGATTGACGAATGTGAAAAGATTTATCTCCGAAAAATTCTTTAGGGTTTCTTTCATGTAGGCCGTTTAAAAGGGATAAAAGTTATCGTTACGATTGTGTGACAGAAAGATTGACTGCAAAATGTTTTAGAACAAGAGGATTTGAAAATATAATTGTAATTGAAGTACAGTTTTGATACAATATATTATAGACCATACATGGGAATGTGTATCAATATTTTGTTATAGCATTTTAACTAGAGGAGCGTAGGCCTATCATACGCGTGACTCACATCTCTCAGGTCGTAGGTTCGATCCCCGACTATACACCAAAGGACTTTCGTTCTAACATGTAACACTCGCTCGTGATCTCTCGTGAGTAAACCGTCATGCCTTAGCCCCAAAAAGTCGACGATATGAGGCACAGAAGGCTTATATCTAGATTTAATTAGAAAGAGCCAATGATTACGAAACAGATACAGAAATCTTAGGGACAAACTTTTACAGTTTTTTTTCGTTGTTTTGGATTTAACAGGAATAAAGTACAGATTTGCGTTGTATGGATATTTATTTCTTCTTGCTCGTACAGTGTATGCAAACATCGTATGGATGCCATATCCGTAATCCGACAATCCACGACTTTGCACATGATCACCTACTTGATAAGAGAATATAAATATAATAATTAAGAGAAATTAGAAATAAATGCATTATCGCCACTGCGTTATTATTAATTTTGTTTGTTTTAAAATTATTTAAGATTTGATTTGATTTATCGATAGAAGACAGACAAATATATTTAGTAGTTAACTATTCACGAAGTTTACATACAGATATACAAATACATATTTAAATAAGTGTTCGTATTCTCACAGATAAAAAAGAAGGTACAACCACATAAAAATATTTATCGGTATTTCACGAGCCGTCTGGCCTGTCCATGGTATCACTTAATATCAGGTGACCCTCCTTCCCGTTAGCCCCATGTTATATAATAATTTCATACAATGCATGTCATAACTCACGTTTCTGAGTTAATAAATACATAATTATGTTTTCCTATTCAGCTTGCGAGAAAAACTTAAGAACGCTAATTAACACGATGCTATTAACGCGAATCGTTACAACTTATTACTCAGAAACACCGACCCTGAATAGTTTTCTTCTTAAGAAACATTACCTGCCACAGAATCTTTTCATCAGTTAGTATGATTATAACCTTATTTATTACTGAACTATACTTTAATTTAAAGAAATAATTTGAAACCTCCATTATCCAGATCGGTTCAGGGATGGCGGATGTTGAGAAAAAAATACTTGGAATTGATAGCCTGCTTGTTTTTTTTTTTGAATTCGGTTTCGGATATCGGATATTTGACAGAGATTCAGAATCAAGACAACATTTTTAGTCTTTTGAAAGCAAAACAAACAGCATTTTTTCATTAAATAATCACCAAATTGAAATATTATAGAATAAAATTCATAAGACATTCTTCAATCAATTGTGTCGTGGAAATAGTGTGGTTGTGTGGTTTTTGTTTCTTTGTATAATTTTTTATGATATATAACTGTTAATAGTCGGTCGAAACAAATTAACTATATTTTCATTTTTAAAAGGCCAGTAAAGCATTTGCGAGCCCTCTAGCAATGTAAATATCTATGGGCGGCAGTGTCACATAACATCAATTGTTATAGTTGTAACGCCTCCTCGAACTTTGTTTCTCCTTAATGTGATTTTGCTCAGCCTACCTTTTTAGTACATACCAACATGGAACATTTTGCTATGCTACCCCAGAGACTGTTCGGTTTTCTGGAATGACAACTTTTTTAGGGGTTTCTGTGAATTTTTCTATATAAACCTCAGAGTTCAAGTTATAAGATTTTAATTACCAAATTAAAAATAGGGGTTGATCGTAGAGGGCTGAAAATTAAGGGTTGTATGTATTTTTGTATGTTGTATCATAAAAAGAAATAAAATATCTGAAATATAAAGATAAAAATTTAGGAGTTTCAAAGATAGATAGCCGATTCTCAGACTTACTGAATATGCATAAAAAAATTCATATGAATCGGTCGAGCCGTTTCGGAGGAGTATGAGATTTACATATTATAATTGACCTATTCTTTTCTTGATAATTGTATTTTAATTTATTATAATTGACAGTGAAAATAAAATGCAGAGTGACAGCACACTTATTCTTTATTTGTTACGTCTTCCAAAAAGTAGGTTTTAATATGGCTGGCTTTGGCTTATATAGGCTCATCCTCTCAAGTGGCTGCCATTTGCGGTTGGCAGGCATGGCGGTTGGTTGGAGGGTTGGTCAACATGGCATGGCTTGGCTTTGGCATTGGCTATGGTATTGGCTATGGAATTGGCTATGGCTTTGGCTATGGCTATGGCTATGGCTATGGCTATGGCTTTGGCTTTGGCTTTGGCTTTGGCTTGGCTTTGGCTTGGCTTTGGCTTGGCTTGGCAGGATGTGACTGGCGACGTCACGTCCGTTACACTCGGCCATCCTGAAACAGTTGTTCCCGTGGGAACAACAACCACGATTAGCTCTCTAATAAATCAAACAGATCTTCGGTTTCAAGTTGCCCATCTGAACTGCTGGCACTATCAGATACAGTAATAATGCTTTTATAGGGTCTTAACGAATCGGCAGATACTAATCCAGTAAAACTCTTATATCCACGTAAACCATTTAGTGTACTTCTCATTTGGTACCTATCATTGCCCACTACCTTAGTTACGACATAAGGACCGGAATACAAGTCGTCAAGTTTAGTGTTAACTTTGGATGCGCTACAAGTCGGTGTTTGTCGCCATAGGACAAAATCACCCTGCTTATAGATGTGAGCAGATTTTCGTTTTTTGTCAAAGTAACGTTTCATTGTAGCACTCGCTTTTAGTATCCTATCAGATGCTTTCTTTTGACGCGACTCTACTGGTTCAGAAACACGCCCGGGAACCGCAACATCACATACTGCCCGGGCAAACATCAAGTCGTAAGGTTTGTAAGTGGTGGTGTTATTAATTGAGTTGTTAATTCCCCCAAATTATGTCGGGCAAAGAGTTAGCCCAATTGCTAGAGGCTTCACTGGGGTCTGTGGCTCGTAATGCATCCAGTATTGTCCTATTTGTACGTTCCACTTGACCGTTAGAACGCGGACAAGCAATAGCATTGAGAGTATGTCTTAACTGTTTATCATTCGAAAACTTCATAAAGTTCCTACTCGTGAACGCCTTTCCGTGATCGGTGACTATGTGATCAGGGAAGGAAAATAAACTAAATATCCTTCGTAGTAAACGAATAGTTTCGATCGAGTTGACAGAACGCGTTGGCTCAGCTATTAATTACAAACTTAGAAAAACCGTCTGTCATAACGAGCATATATTGATACCCCTTATTTGTCTTAGTAAAAGGGCCAATGTGATCAATATGAACCATTCTCATAGGCTCAGAGGGCTTAGTATAGGAATTGGATGGAGTTTACCTTCTTTTTTGCCGTAGCCCCCTTTGCCGTATGCACAATGAAGACATGCAGTCACATATTTCTTTATAAATCTTGTCATTTTAGGAAACCAAAATTCGTTTTTGATTAATTCGCTACAGCGATTAAATCCTACATGACCAATGTCGTCATGGTGCATTTGCATTATTTTCCATCTGGCCGAATTTGGAACCACCAACCTATTCCCGTTCAAGGTTTTACGATAAAGCCTATTATCAATAATTTCGAAATTATTTTTTTTTAATTCCGATCCGCCGGTATTATCTTTTAATTGACTAACGATTGCGCTCAACTTATCGTCCTGACATTGCACCGTATAAAACCAATCCGTCACTTCTAGACGATTCACGCGTTCATAACGTCAACCGGATGTCTACTAAGCGCATCTACATGTTTCATGTGTTCTCCCGGCCTATATTCGACACTTATATCGTAATCTTGTAAAGAAAGCCACCACCTCGCGATACGTGGTATAATGTCGCGTTTAGTAAGCGTAGCGCGGACTGCTGTACAGGCAGTAACAATCTTAACTTTTTTTCCCGACGATGTATACGCGAAAACGACGCAAAGAGTCCACGACCGCCAGAGTTTCAAGCTCATAACTATGATACATGCTTTCTTCTTTACTTGTCACTCCACTAAAATATGTAACGGGTTGCAACGTAACGTCAGTCTGCTTTTGTAGAAGTATACCGGCAATTCCCAATTTACACGCGTCAGTATGGATTTCCGTAGAAAGCGCGGGATCATACAAAGCTAAAACAGGCTTGGAACATAAACACTTTTTAAGTTGTTCAAAACTATTGTTTTGATCACTTCTCCATATCCACGAAGTTTCTTTTTTTGTTAAATCAGTTAAAGGGCGGGCAATGACAGCGAAATTGTGAATAAACTTTCGAAAATAACTACACAACCCGATAAATTGACGCACACTATGAACATTGGTCGGTGTCGGAAAATGAGAAACTACCAATAATTTTGACTCGCCTGGCTGAATACCATTTGCCGATATCTCATGACCTAAGTACGTAATTTCTTTTTGCAAGAACGAACACTCACGCATGTTTAATTTTAAGTTTTCAACTTCAAGTTTGACAAGAACCGCTTGCAGAATATCTAAGCCCGATTGCACGTCATTCGATGGTAGAAGCAAATCATCAAGAAATGCCAGAATTTCACATTTACCTTGAATCTTAGAATTTTCAGTTCTTCCTACAGATTCAACTATTTTATTTATTAGTCGCATAAAAACAGACGGAGCGTTCGCTAAACCAAATGGAATTCGAGTGTACTCAAAATGACCCTGAGGTGTTATGAATGCAGTTTTGTGTGTATCTTCATGGCCCACGCGTAGCTGATGGTATCCTTGAGTCATATCTAAACTTGTAAAATATGTTTTGCCCGCCAATTTCGAAACCTGATCATCTATGTTTGGCGATGGAAATCTTTCTTTTACGGTAATAGCTTTTAGGTCACGATAATCAACGCACATCCTACTGTCACCGTTTTTCTTTTCACTAGGATGACTGGGGAGGCATAACTGGATTCGGACTCTTTTATAATGCCGGCATCTAATAATTCACTGACTAGACTGAACTATCGCTTGTTCACCATGTGATAATCGATAAGGCTGGCGATAAACTGGCTGATCACTAGTAAGCTTAATTTTCATCTGCACTAAATCTGTGCACCCTAAATCTTTTGTACCAATAGCAAAACAATATTTATATTGTATTAATAAACCGATAAGATCCGAATGTTGTTTATTATTTAACGGTCCTATCTGTATGTCGTCTAATTTTACACCTCCTATACATAAATTATTAGTTAAGGGTTGACCTAAATTATTGGCATTATAATTGGCAAAAGTATGGCAAGCAGCAAGGGATAGTACCTGGCTATACGGCTGTAACGGGAATTCTTGGCAGCTTTCAGCCCTGGCTAGGACCTCTCCCGGCGACTACACGATAACCTCGCACCCGGTGTTGACGACTTTGATGTAACCATCTTCGCCACGGAGCAGGGTAGAGGGACAAGAGTAGACCACCACCCTCGTAGTGCCGAGGTGGCGTTACCACATCGTTGCCGACCTTATCCTCCAGAACGCGCACTTGAATGATGAAAGAGCCAGATGGACTTTTGTTGTTTTGTTTTTCTTTGTTGACTTCGCTGTTGATAGGTTGACCGAACAAAAGATTAACGTCGGCCATCTTGATGCTAAAAATGCTTTTTCCATTGCTCCCACGTATAATCGTAGTCCTACAGGCGATTATACCTCTTCTTCGCTTGACCTCGTAGTATAACGTATATTCCTCACTGTCAGGGTCGAATTACGGAGTCAAAAATGCAGCACGATGTACTTGTAACTTATTTAGAGCTTCATCAACACAGTCATGTTGAAGATCGCGTAGAGCCTTTATTACTTCTTTTTATTAACAGTTTCTTGAGCAGCTACAGTGCCGGCGGTGAAGGAGTATCCTCATCTTCCTCCGACATTGATTCATCAGAAGGTCGAAAAACTTGTGGTCGAGGTCGTTTTATCTCACTTCTGAGTATAATTGACCTATTCTTTTCTTGATAATTGTATTTTAATTTATTATAATTGACAGTGAAAATAAAATGCAGAGTGACAGCACACTTATTCTTTATTTGTTACGTCTTCCAAAAAGTAGGTTTTAATATGGCTGGCTTTGGCTTATATAGGCTCATCCCTCCAAGTGGCTGCCATTTGCGGTTGGCAGGCATGGCGGTTGGTTGGAGGGTTGGTCAACATGGCATGGCTTGGCTTTGGCATTGGCTATGGTATTGGCTATGGAATTGGCTATGGCTTTGGCTATGGCTATGGCTATGGCTATGGCTATGGCTTTGGCTTTGGCTTTGGCTTTGGCTTGGCTTTGGCTTGGCTTTGGCTTGGCTTGGCAGGATGTGACTGGCGACGTCACGTCCGTTACATATATTAGATAAACATTTTATAACCAAAATTTAATTAACATTAGTATTAACAATTAAATGTAATCTTCACCCCACAATCTGAAATTGCAAATTACGGTGAGACTTTTATAAAGTAACTGTTAATACCTTCCTGTGCCTTGTTACCATCTGGCCTGAGTAAGCTGTTTTATTCCCGTAATACTAATTCAATAAAAGTTATGTGAGGGTATATTTATTGTATGGCCGTGTGTTCTGAAATTGGGGTCTCTACGGTTGGTTGGAAAAGGAGTTCTACACTCTAAGAGTACTTCTCTCAGACGATTTCCATTCCACATTTTTGCAAAATTTATATATTAGGTCCTTACATATGAAATTGGCGTTTTGTATGGGAGGAACAAAAGTCGAATATTTTTAAATATAATATATTTAATTAATCAAAGTATGAACCATTGTTTTCTATGCACTTTTGCCATCTCATAGGTAGATCATTGATCCCTTTACTAAAAAAACCAGTCGGACGGGAATCAATAAAATCTGTGAAGGCGATTTGGACTGCCCCATCAGAGTTAAGTTTTTTCCCTTGCAAGAAGTTGTCCAAATTTCGAAAAAAATGGTAATCTGTTGGAGCAAGGTCCGGGGAGTACGGAGGATGTCTTAGACATTCCAATTGAAGCTCTTCTAATTTGGTAGCCGTCTGTTGTGCAGTGTGTGGTCTAGCGTTGTCGTGAAGTAGCAGTGGCGTGGAGCGATTGACCAGCCTAGGTTGTTTAGCCGCTAGCTTTTCCATCATGGTTTGCAATTGCTGACAATAGACATCAGCCGTAATAGTCTGGCCAGATTTGAGAAAACTGCAATGAACAATACCGGCACTAGTCTACCAAACGCTTACAAGTAACTTTTTTGGGGTTAATTTTCGCTTAGGGCAGGAATTGGCTGGCTGGCCAGGATCCAACCATTGCGCTGAGCGCTTCCGATTATCGTAAAGAATCCATTTTTCATCACAGGTAATGATTCGGTTTAAAATACCTTCATTATTGTGCCGGTTCAGTAATGTAACGCAGCAGTCGACGCGCGTTTGCCGGTTTACTTCAGTCAATTCGTGAGGAACCCATCTTTCAAGCTTTTTAATCTTCCCAATTTGCTTCAAGAGAATTAAAACAGTTTTATCACTAACACCGCAGCCTGCAGCTAACTCGGACGTGGTTTGCGATGGATCCGCTTCCACAATAGCCTTCAATAGTTCATTATCAACTTGGGTCTCAGGCCGTCCACGGGGCTTGTTCTGCAGGTCGAACGAAACGAAACGAAAACGTTGGAACCAAAAACGAACTGTGTTTTCTTTTGCAACATGACCGCCATACACATCATTCACCCTTCGAGTCGTTTCCGCAGCACTAGTGCCATGGCGGAACTCGTACTCGTAAATAATGCGATACTTTAAGTTTTCTATTTTGTAAAATGAGTGACACAAACAGAAAAAAACAAATGAATGACGGTCATCGAAGCACAAATACATGAGCTGTACAAATTTGAATTTGGAATTCCTTACCAAAGAGGAGAACATCGTGATTAAAGTGGCCAGTACGAAATACGCCAATTTCATATGTAAGGACCTAATATTTACTAGCTGAGCCGGCAAACTTCGTTTTGCCATGTATATCATTTATAATAAAAAATAGGGGTTGATCGTAGAGGAGTGAAAATTGGGGGTTGTATGTATTTTTTAATGCTGTATCATAAAAAAATAAAGAATAATTTTTTTATCTAAAATTAAAAAAAAATTAGGGGTGGACTACCCTTAACATTTAGGGGGATGAAAAATAGATGTTGTCCGATTTTCAGACATACCCAATATGCACACAAAATTTCATGAGAATCGGTCGAGCCGTTTCGGAGGAGTTTAACTACAAACACCGCGACACGAGAATTTTATATATTAGATTTGTTCGTGGAAGAAACATTTGACATAATTAAATGAAAAGGAACTGGCGGCCTTATCGCTTTCGAGTGATCTATTCCAGGCAAATACTGTGAGAAAAAAAAAATTAGATAAGGCAAGCAAGAAGTACTTTAATTTCTGAGGTCGTAAGTTCGATCTCCAGTGTAAGTGCATGACAATGTTAAATCCAAGACAAAAATGAAAAAAGGAATGTTGTACAATTTCCTAAAGAGTGAGTGAGATGTACGAAAACGTCTGTAATTGACTAGAGACGCCGTTGACCAATCATAATTAATCAATCGAAACATGCAAACGTTTCTTTAGTAGTTCTTTGTTGTTGCTAGTTAGTCGGCCGTCTATTAGATTTCCTAAGCTTTTTTAACCATTTCTGCTTAAAAATTCATTTTTCATTAGTGATTCAAATCTTTATACAGTCACTAACAATCTTAAACAATATCATCCAACCTATGCTGAAACGTAAAGTATTCTTATTGCGCAACAGTAGTTTAACTATAAAATTCTAAATGTTATGAAGAAATTATTAGGTCAAATCGAACAGATTAGCTGTAGTATGGGAGCTAGTGCACTTTTTCTTTTAACTAAAAATCATTTTTTATTATGCGTAATAATGTTTTTCTTTCTTTCAAATAAGTAATATTTTAACAAGAGTTTAATGTGACCGAAATGATTACTTGAAGCTGCGAAGCTGGGTCGCGCTAATAAGGCTTCCTATTCAGAACAAAGATTTTCTCCTTTTAAATTTTCACCTGAATTTCGGCGATTGTCTTTTGAAAGGATTCTACGAGAATTCAGGTCCAGATCTCGCAATTAGTCTTTGTATGTACATTTGAATAAAATATCAAGTTTAAGAAATCTAATTTTAAAAACCTACATTTGTTCTCCTAGTCAGAGAAAAGACTTTATTATTGAAATATTATATGTACACAAAAGTAAGTCATTTTTAAATGGTTTTATTTAGCTCACCCCGTTTGTTTTATTCTTGGGTCAAATTTAGTAATTCAAATTTCACCCTCTTCCTGTCAACCGATTAATCTGAAATTTTGTATACACTTTGGATTTTGGTGACAATACAATAAACTAAATAAATAAATAAATAAATATTATATAATATATAACATTATATTAAAAACTGTATCTATTTTATTAATTAAATATATATTATATTTGTATTATAGAATTGATTTATTTATATAAACTAACGGGCAAGGAACCTTGCAATAATGAAGCACTAAATGAATTAAACAGAATGCGAAATAAAAACTAAAAACTAGAAAATAAAAATAGGTAAAAAAACTTTTTAAGTTAAACGGTTTTATGTTAAACATACATTGCAATGTTTAAGATAAATGTACTAAAAACAAAAAAATAATAAAATAGATACAGTCGTGGGAATTATAAACATATGCATAGACTAGACTAAAATAAAACCGTGGGGCATGTCAATTGTCTGTTGAAACGATTCCTCGCCAGCCAGCAGTGTGAATGTCCAACGATAAACTAGTTGAAACATCTCTTTTATTTACATGGAGTGTATAACTATTGGAATTTCCATGAGCAAGAAAATAGTAAGTAATTTCCTGACCGTCTGCGGGCCAACTGCCTATTTTAACGACGAATTAAACGATTCTTCTATCGCACATTAAGTCGATAATTTGTAGACAATTGACGTGCCCCACGGTTTTATTTTAGTCTAGTCTATGCATATGTTTATAATTCCCACGACTGTATCTATTTTATTATTTTTTTGTTTTTAGTACATTTATCTTAAACATTGCAATGTATGTTTAACATAAAACCGTTTAACTTAAAAAGTTTTTTTACCTATTTTTTTATTTAATTGCTATAGAAATTAAATCTCTAGACTTAAATATGAATTTATTGTACCATGAAGTTTCGAATACTCGACTAATTCTGAATCACTGAAAACGTAAAATATCGCGACTAAAGAGTTTTGTTGAATGTATCTCTGGCATAAACTAAACACAAAATTAAAAGAAATAATTACCTTTAAAACCCTTACTGTATTTATAACACAATGCAAACTTAAAATTGTAAATCTAAACTCACGCCAGTGTATTTTTAAAAATGCCAAACTCGTAAAGTGTTGACGTTCATTACGGTTCAATGCTAGTTCGCTAAAAGTGGATTGAAAATTCGTATGAAGTTGGGAGAATTTGATCGAAGCGCTGGGGAAATGCGCTTAGCGTGAAGATCGGCTTCATCTGGCTTCCCCGAACTTAGATTCGCTTTGAAAAATGAACTACGATTTATTCGATCTTTGCTAGATTTAGCTTGCGTCACTGACTTTGCATAACATATCAATGGGAAACGGTGGTGGGAC
The DNA here is from genome assembly GCA_905332375.1 of Pieris macdunnoughi. Classification (NCBI taxonomy): domain Eukaryota; kingdom Metazoa; phylum Arthropoda; class Insecta; order Lepidoptera; family Pieridae; genus Pieris; species Pieris macdunnoughi. The sequence goes on along the minus strand of CAJOBZ010000027.1, from coordinate 2,013,670 downwards.
GGAAAATTGAACACAATATTTGTTACGTTTAATACAATAATATAAATTCAGCAGTGCTACAACCTTATGCTCTTTGCATTCGTTTCTTTAATTATATTTTTTTTATAGAAAAGTAGGTGATTAGTATCTGTGCCTGACACATGTGTATTTCGGGTTTTTTTCTCACGATGTTTGCCTTTTCAACAAGTGTTAATTGCGTTTATTAAAGATTGTTTATTCATGATTCGAATGCACGCTTTGTGTTGACAATCGCTAAAGTCACTACTCTTTAATTACAATGCGTTAAAATAATATGATTAAATATAATAAATATTATATTATGGTAGTAGATATTTAGACACTTAATTCTATGTGTAATAATCACTTGATACTACTGACTAGTCTTAAGTATAATCTCTATATATATATAATTCTGGTGTCACAATGTTCGTTCCCATACTCCTCCGAAACGGCTCGACCGATTCTTATGAAATTTTTATGCATATCTACTATCTATATTTCAAACCCCTAAGTGATAAGGGGTGGCAACCCCAAGAAAAATTTTTTTTTGTTTTTTTTTTATGATACAGTATACTAAAATACATACAACCCCTAATTTTCACCCCTCTACGATTAACCCCTATTTTTTTATTATTGTAGATAGTTATTTTTATTGAACTAAAACAATGTTTCTTAGAAATAATATAGATGGCAAAACAACGTTTGTCGGATCAGCTAGTTTCGATATAATTTTCGAAGCCCTATTTGATATTAGTGTATAACTCTATAAAAGGTCCCTCATCTGGCGATATCATTTATAATCCTATAGACGTAAGAATGCTCAAGTATCACCGAGAAATTCCCTATCTGGCACGGAGACTATTACGAAAATATTCAAATAAAAAACAGTCCGCATTGAATAGTAAGCGACCTTGCGAATAAGTTTTTTGCGAAGTTTTAAATCGATGTAGCTTTACCCGGCCCCATTTACATATTACAAAGAATTTCTACAACTTTTTCCTTTTGTAAGCCTTATTGTGTTTATTTCATAATCGGATTTCGCTATTTTTGTTTCGTTGTTTAGTAGAAGTGGCAATGTTTGAATAATAAGTGGGTCATTTGTTCATATGTCTGCATCGGCTATATTCTATAGTAAAAGAACTTACTATAGTATAACGAATGAATGAAGAAACGGTAGGAAGTTTCTAGACTATCAACTGTTATTCTGGCTGAGCCCTTATCCTGTAACTTAATAACGACAGCGATAGGGATACCGACGTTTTGTATGCTCGAGATAGTCATTGCACGCAGCGCCTGCGCCGAATTAATGCAGATCGTACCACGAAATTCCAAGGTTGTAACTTCAGCGCTACGGACATTGGAACAAAGACAAACGCCGACGTTGCAGTAAACTCAAACTCAAAATATCTTTATTCATATAGGTACACTTATGAACGTCAAAAAAGAAGTTAAATTAATTGAAAATTTACATTTACTACCAGTTCGCATGTCAAGGGCGAAGAGCGGGCAAGAAGAACTGGCAAGAAACTTTTCGCCACTCTTTTTAATCGATAAGTTTTGAGTCATACAAATTGTTAGAACTGGAGCAAATCAATCCCAATGATTAGGATCATTTAAATATTCGTCGAATTTATAAAAACCTTTATTGATTAATTTACGTTCAACGAGGGTTTTGAATTTATTGAGTGATAATTCTCTAATTTCGCTTGGGAGTGTGTTGTAAAAACCCATACAATTTCCATATAAGGAGTGGTTTATCTTCTGGAGCGTGGTTGGTCGTACACTCAAATTAGTTCTATTTCGCGTATTTTACTGGTGAAAGTAACCATTTCTTTTAAAATCGTTTATATTTTATATTTATATATTGTACATACAAAAAGGCTTCAAGAATATATGGACCAGAGAAGAAAACGAGGTATTGGTATAGCTATTGGAACTTTAAAGTAGCCATGATAGCACTATTAGAGAGCACTTTCAGAGTAACGGTAATCTGCGTTTAGCGCTTTCCATCTTTAAGACTTTGATTACAGCCCCTTGATAGTATTGCATTTCCTTACAATATATTATTATTATTATTATTTCAGGAGGCAAACGGGCAGGTGCACCACTGATGTTAAGTTATACCGCCGCCCATGGACACTCTCACTGCCAGAGGGCTCACGAGTGCGTTGTCGGCCTTTTAATATATTCAACCTAAATATAAAATAGCTATTAAATGGAGACAGTAAAGAATTAAAATCTCACCTTTATGTTTATTTGAAATGCAAATAAGGACATGACTTATGAGAGGTATTCCACACCCGTTATATTATCTTAATATTTTCATCTAATAGGGCTGCGAACACTTTTTCCTTTGAATAAAAATGCACTCCAGTTAGAAAGCACAATGCATACCACAGAGAGATAATTATAATCTGTTGAAACTTCAATAATTAAAGTGATTTTATTTGAATATAATTATGACAACAGCGTCGTAGTTAGTGCTGAAATAAATTCTAAGTTTAAGGTTTAATTATCCCTTCGTCTCTGTGAAATTGGATTCAGAAAAAGGTCTTAGGAATATGTTACACTCAATATCTTTATTTTGTTCTTGAATTCATTATAAAAATATATGAAACACTATTGTATGGTGACAACCCTATCACAAACGTTTTATGAGCTTTAAGAATATTGCGCATAACACTTTCCCATTTTAAAATATATTCCTTAATTTCGGCTTTAACGTGTCATATATTTCACAGAAAATATAGCAAATAAAAGGAGCTTTAATCGTTTTTAAATATATTTATTATATATAATATAAGTTATTTGGAATATTATTATGCTTGAATTATGTATTATGCTAGATATTCCTGTCTACGGTCCGTTGCAAATGATGTTGAGGTAACGACTAGGCGCAAGAAAACTCTTAGTTATGTCAACTACAATTATAAAAAATAAAATGAAATAAATGCGAAATTGATGTATTAAACAACCATAAAGTGACGGATACTATGTAAAGAGATAAAATTGGCCGCCCGTTGAAGTTAGAAACTTCTATATTTATAAAGTATATGTTATATATATGTCAGAGAACCATCGTCACTCCATCGAGGTTGGTGTCGTCTTTAGCGGGTTTACAAGGCGTCAGTGGGTAAAGTGCGAGCAGAAAAGACACGTATAATTATCGTACAATATTTAATTTACATTGATTTCTTTAAACAACTACAATTGTTTACAAAACACTTAAATTATAACGAGCAGCGAGTTCAGCCCTGCGATTCTGTAACTCACTTTTCGAACTCACACAGCGGTTTTCGCATCGGCGGTCGCTCTGAAATCAGTCGTGAAGCAGTCATTTTATGATTTGGCATTCTGATAAAGAATAAAATACAAGATCCCACCTTTTCAGAATGCCAAATCATAAAATGACTGCTTCACGACTGATTTGAGAGCGACCGCCGATGCGAAAACCGCTGTGTGAGTTCGAAAAGTGAGTTACAGAATCGCAGGGCAGGGAACCGATCTCATATTTAATCACAATCTATTAGAGTCAACTCACCCCAACCTCTCATCACCACAATACTCAAACAGAATTGTCTTGCGTTGCCTGAACACACTGTCCAAAGTCAAGATGGCGCCTCGACCACACTCGAAGCATTTTCTCTGATCGATTGGTCGTAATAATATTCGTTTTATTCGTTAAGTAATGATTCCAAACTATGAAACAATTGAATAATAAAAAAACAAATGAAATCAATTTAAATTATGATTCTTAAACAAAATTTCAAGAAATCAACGGTCAATAGACACGATCATAACATTTCCTAATAATCCTAGCATTGACATATATTTCTATAACTATTCAATGAAAAAGGTTCTCTTGCGTACCTAGTTCATATTAGCAATGCAATGTTGAGGTATTATGGAATGGACGCTTTGGTATTGATATGACTGGGTTTAACTTCAAAATTGCTTAACTCTAGTATGATGAGGGTATTCCCATGTGTGCAATCTGGGTAATTGCATTTTCAACTCATAAAATTATTTCTCTAATCAAGTACGATGAAGTATCGATCTTTATAATATTTGAACCAGTGGCGCTACAACCTTCTAAGGTCTGGGCCTCAGATTTCTGTTTCTGAGATATCTGTTTCGTGAGAATTTTGTTTCTTCTAATAGGTAAGTAGATGATCAGCCTTCTGTGCCTAAGGCATGTCGGTGTCCTTACGATGTTATCTTTACCGTACGTTCGAGTCTTAAATGCACAGATACATACATATAAAGTCAATTAGTGCACATTCAGTGTTCGAACCTACGACCTCAGAGATAATAGCCGCACGCTGAAGTCGTTAGACCAACACTGATCATAGTGTTTAACTTGTAATAAATAATAAATCATTTATTATGCAATGCAAATCAATCATTTATGCAAGAAATTGGCGCATTTAGATCGATTAATTACAGAAATCCGGACAATGAGCCATATGAAAATAGGCAGAAATGTCATATTAATTTTCATAAAGTCATAATTAGAACATTAACATTATGTCATAATAATAAGACGTAAAGTTAATAATCATATTTGTCACACTTATGGTTTAAATCTAATTAAAACCACGCTATAAAGGCACCTTTCCTTTAAAAATGTAATCACCCTTCCCTTAAACATTACACGGCAGTGATCTATAACTACTATGAAGGTGATTAAATACTTTGATAGTTATGGCGTAACAATTTTTTTAGTAACATCGTGGTGCAACACGCAGGCATGTTGGATCCCTTGGTATATACGGGCAAGTTTCAATTTTGGATGCTTTTTTACAGTCTTGATTGTTTACAATTTTGATTAATAACATGCTACCTTTTAAAGCTGTATAATGTTTGATGATAACAATGTTTAATAATTATATTAAAAAAGATATTATAAGCAGAATAATTGTGTAAAAATATTGTAGGGTAATTTGGAGGGTAGGGTAAAGTAACGAAGACCCTCGTAACTGCGAAGGGTATTTCAATATTTCCCCACTCTAAAAAAGATGTTGGACTAATAATATCCATATAAACATTCTTACATATATATTTTTTTATGTAATAGGGGAAAACGGGCGGGAGGCTCACCTGATGTTAAGTGATACTGCCGCCCATGAACGCTCACATTGCCGCGCTCGCAAGTGCGTTGCCGGTCTTTTAAAAATTGGTATGCTCTATTCTTGAAGGACCCTAAGTCGAATTGGTTAGGAAATACTTCAGTTCAGTTCTGATGGGAAGATGTGAATTACGAAGATAATATCATATAAGCTATGTTAAGAGGATCCTAAATTATAAGGAAGTAACAAGATATCTAAACTGACATAAATGCTTCCAAACTCAACATCAAATATCGGCCATTCCTTCATTTTAACTTGAAATTACATTTATTAATTCCTAAAGTTACAAAGCGAAGGTTGAAATTAATTATTAATTTGCTAATAAACAATATTCCCTTCGATCTCTGAGGTCCCTGATACTCGTAACTTATCAAAGTTCGATAATTTGTTTGTAAGATTGAATAAACCTCCAAATTTGTTTTGGAATACAGAATTAATCTCAGGATCCTCGCAGTACTGCTATATATTTGGGTTGGAAGATATTGCTTGTTAGGCATAAGCGCGCCTATCGCTCTCAGCTACCTGAAAAGCTGTTTTCCCTTCCCCGTTTATGAGAAAACATCAATTCTCTACCTTCCCCTTCTGTGTCTGATTTTTATAGGCAAATAGATGATTCCGGATTAGCCTTCGACGCATTTAGTTCTTCCGATTGAATGGCATAAAGATCGGAGACTAGCTCTAAAATTAGCTATCTGTTGAATATTCCACCACAATCGCAACAAACACGTATTAATATTATATTATACGTCATTTAATATTTTAACAGTTATAATTTGAAAATAGAACTCGTCCGACTTAATAAATACTGAAACTTTGACAGCCGATATGTTCTATAAAGGAACTGATTATTGGTACTAGGCCTAGAAATCTCTGATTAAACCCACTAAGGCGTGCTTCGAATTCTGTGCTTACCTCATCCGTAGCCCCAGTGATTGTAATCGCTTATTGTACGGGAATGTTTGATGAATCTAATATTGTACGATCATTAAACTCATAATAACGGGCTGGATGTACAGTGGTACTTCTGTTATGTAATTAAAAGCAATAAGCAAATTCGTCTTTTAATTAAATAATAAGTCATAACTTCTCTACACACTGCATACCTGAAACAACACTGTTTTTTATCAAGCGTGTATAATTTTGTATACATTTCCCTAGGTGCAAGTCCTCTTAGTTATTTATAACCTAAAACGTTTTAGTCTATTTGTAACGGCGCAACAAGGGAAGAGAAATTGAATTAGCAACATCATTATTAAAGGAAACTTAATACAAGCAGTATTTATAAAGTATAATAGTCTAAACTATAGATTTACAGCTACAAAATAATAATGACAAAGCCCTTTGAGAAGAGAAACAATTATTTACAATAAAAATAAATAAGTAAACTAAAAATAGCCTGTATTCAAGTACTATATTAAGGATTACATTAAGTTTATGTTATTATATTTAGTATTAGTACACGACATCCGACGGAGTGAAAATACAAATTCTTCTATTTGTCTCTCATCTTCGCTACTATTTTCCAATCATTCCCCGCTATCTTCTAGGTTTCTGATGAGCATCCTCTCTTTTTTCTTTCTTTGTTTACAATATAGTTTTTTTTATTACTCGTTGTCGTAACTTTCTTCAGTAGGTACAATTGATCGGAACCCCTTCTCACTTCTTGTAAAGGCTTCCTCCAGTTATTTCCAGACCTATGCATTGCTTTCTTTCTCCATTCCCTTCGACTTACAGCGAATTTCCGATAACGGCTATATAATATTCGGAACAATTTGCACTTTATTAAAAGTGATATGGTCGGAAACTCACAAATTTATCTGATCTGCCCTGAAACGCATCTTTTAAAGAAACTGCTGATAGGCACTTGCAACCTAAATTACTAGGAATACAATAGTAAACGTATTGTGCTCTTACCTTGCGTATCCAGTGACGCTACAACGCTATATGTCTTGGTTTAACATTTCTGTTTATTGAATTCATTGAATCATATTGTCAAGTCAGATCAGGGCGTTTAGTCAAGATGCCTTAACTGTAATGTACGTAGAAAATGGAAAACAAAATTTGTATGATTATTTTTCCGACCCAAATATCGACCAATAGAATTGCACCATTCGACGTCACGTGGTACAACCTACATGGTATTATACTGATAATTTTTTGAAAATTTTCTCTGGTAGTTGCTTCAAGAAAAGTATTAAGTAGTTGTTTTATTCATTATGAAATTCTTATTTGTTAACTGTACATTTCGTCTCATGGTGCAATTCTATTGGCCGACATTTGGGTCGGAAAAATAATCCCCCGAATACCACACGAGCTTCAAAATTAGTCTCTTGTGGTATTATAAGTGAAAATTTGTCGACACAAACTGTCATTTTCATACAAATTAAATTGTCGCCTTGAGTTGCAGATATTAGAGTGACAAGATATCAAAGTTTTCTTACAATGTAAGTACATTAACGTAGGCATCTAAATTACATAGAAACTCATCCGGACTCGGGGAACTTTTTAACACACTAAATTCTACGTGGACATACACACATGGAAACATATGGAAGTACGGAATTATAAATATAACTTATGAAGCATAGAAATTATGTAGCAAAATTTACATAAGCCGGGTAAGTTGCACGTGCTTTATTATGATTATTTTGAAAGAACTACGAGCATATAAACTGTGGTTTATTCGAGGTATAACAGGGACGTATCGAGACTCAGTGCCTCATTATTACTATTATTTATACGCATCACTAAATAATTAAGTTAGGAATGCGTCTGAAATTATTTTGCTTTAAAACTGAAAAATACTTAATAATTAAATAACTATTTGAAAACAGTTCATAAGGCTTCTCTGAATATTATTTGACCATACAAAGAGAACTATGAATTATTTTACCTGTTTCAATAATTTAGTCTGTTATCATGTATGTAATTCAATTTTAATTGTGAGAGATGCCACTCGGAAAAAAAATACATTTTTTCTTATACGGAAAGGAAGTCTAAAGCAGCGTTTCCCAACGTAGTGCCCACGCCCCACAGGGGGGCAATTTAATTGTTAAGCTTGCCCCGATTGCCCCAATCGAAATGAGCTGGATATAATGCAACGTGGAGTCTTGATACCTACTGAAGCTAACCAAACGGGAACCCAATATAAAATCTCTGTACAGCAAGCATCAAGCGCAAGGATCTCACTAAGTTAATATAGAAAAATATTTATTAAAATTATATGGAATTTGAGTTTTTCATTGTTTTGAAAATTTACTTATTGTTTTGTAAACAATTTCCTAATAACATATCATTTAAATTTCTTAAGTGAACAATTAAATTTTTTAATATATAAATTATGTTTGTTACATATACAAATAAATAACATTACAAAAACCACAAAACATAATTTTAATATGGCCGTTGAAGTCCATAGAGTGCGCATTTAAAATTCCCATACATAAGGTAGATCTAAGATTAGGATGACCTAAACTTTTGGAGCTCGAATTCAGGAGCCACAAAAGCCACTAAGCCTCATAAAATGATTTCACGTTATATAAAATGCATATGAGGTCAAGTAAGGTGAGGTAAATGCCCTCATTCAAGAAGGCTTGCTTAAAATTCCATTTTCATAAACAGGTATTTCTCATTCAAACTAAACGCTAATTTGTCTGATGAATTAGAATTTTTATATTTCCTTTAAAGTTTTCAGCTTTTTTAAATGATTGCGGAGAAATTTTTATTTCTTACTCATAAATAATCAAGACATAAAGTGTATGTATCGCTGCGATGAAATTTTTGTACTACCAGTATAGGTATTGTTGTATATACAAACCGGGACTGACAGTTGACCTACTATGTACTTTAAAGTCTTGAGGGTAGTATGCAACCCGAGTGTGCTCCAAGAACTGGGGTTTTGGTACCTATGGGACATGTGCGAAGGCGAAGGCCGACGATACGAAGGGCCAGAACTATCGACATATTTATATGTTCGCAGAGTGAATTCGCAGTAGCGATAGAGTATATTATGTGTTTAATATTGTATATTTTATTAATTTTTCTCGACATTATCGTATTGGCATGGTCTGAAAGGATAATGTATGTATTTCTGTAATAAATAAATACAATATGTAAACTTTATTAGTCTGTGTTCAAGGAATGTTAAAGTAATAGACAAATCGTTTGTGTGGAAAACCTTAAAACGTTGGTTTTCACAATCTGTATCAAAGACAATTAAATTGTCATTGCTGTGGCTAAGCAAAGGTCGTCCTTTAAATTACTTACTAATTAAGACAAGGTCGTATGATAAAGAGTACCTTAAGAAACCTGACATATCTTAGACGCAATAAATCGATAGTGTATGTCAGGCCCAGAATGATCTCCTATAAATAATTATCAATTCAAAAGATGCACAAACATTTAGCCGCGATTCATAAAATAATGTGGCGAGTCTAACATTAAACAAAAATTACAATAAAAGTATTCATGTTTTCAATTTATTTATCATGTACCAAAAAACACAATGATTGTTTGGTTTATGTAATAGAAATATTTATTCTTTATTTACTTATTGGATCTGAAATTGCTGATTTAGGGGTGACAAAACTGAAGCCAAACACATGATACAATTTTTCTATTATCTCCGCGGCTGGAAAAATTAAAGAATAAATAAAAATACGTAATTAAAACACAATTTTAAGTATTATACTTTGATAAAATTAATAACTTAAAAACGAATTTGGTATTCGTTATATTCTGCCACATATAATAGCGTGCAAATTTGTCTTACATAATTAAAAGGTAGAATTTTACTTAGTAGATTACATTTTGCTACCACAATATATTTACTAATATCACGCTCAGGCCGGCGGTAAATCATATTTTGGTTTGATTACATTCGCATAACTCCTATCCAATTTCATATCATCTTTAGGCAGACCAGTGGAAAAAAGTTCAAAGAATTTCCAAGCAAATCATATTAAGCGATTCCTTTGAGAACTGGCTTATTACATACCATCTATAACTGGACTTATCTTGATTTTTATTCCGTACAAGCATTGGCAGCATTGTGTGAATTTTTTAGCGCCTCAGGGAATTTTGGGATAGACGCGTCAGATTTGTTGGTTATTCGTACGAGTTTTATGTTCTTTTATAGCCATACGGCTATTTGCCGTCATATATTATGTAGCGTTTTTACATAAGCCGTTTAGACGTGAGATTTGAAATGTTTCTCTTGTTTTGATACTTTAGCGAAGTATTATTAGCAAAATTGTACGAGCCAAGGCTGTACATTTTCCTCCCTCAGGCTTTCTTAGTTTTATAAGCGTGACGATTTTCTTAAAAACGTCGGAGTTACGCCCCGAGAATATAGACGTAGACGAGACGTAGGTTCTTCGACTGTTATTTGACTTCGACAATTAACATTTCATTATTTCGCTTATATTCTATTATTGTACGCGAGTGGTTTATTTCTTCTTCTTTTAGTGCCTCTCCATTACTGGAGGTTGGCCGTCAGTATCTTGAAGCGTGTCTTGTCCTGTCCCAGATGCAGCAACCCTTCCGCAGTTGCAATACCCGTCCACTCCCTAACGTTACGAAGCCATGATTTCTTCATTCTACCAACACGCCGTTTACCCTGAATTTTACCCATTATAATTAATTGACAAACTATTTCTTGGAATATTTGAGCGAGCTAATGGTCAACTGGTCGGCCTTCGTTTGCTACGTTACTTACTACATTGTTTAGTTAAAACGATACCTACCGACGACAGGAAGCAACTACTAGGAACTAGGACCGTTAGGAATTTAAAAAAAAACTTGACCACTGTCTATTGATGAAAACAGCTGGCCCAGCTAACACGTGGCCATTTTTTTTAATGAAACGGGGTAAATGAGCAGACAGCTGTGTGCTTACCGCCGCCCAAAGACATTTGCATTTTTTCTAGTGATTCACCATATTGACAAAAATTGGCTTTATTTTAAAGAACAGCCTAGCGATTCTGTAACTCACTTTTCGAACTCTCACAGCGGTTTTCACAGCGGCGGTCGCTTTCAAATCAGGCGTAAAACAGTCATTTTACGATTTGGCATTCTGATAAGGAGGGAGCTTGTAGTTTATTGTTTATGTACGCTTGTAGTTTATATATGAGTTCGAAAAGTGAGTTGCAGAATCGCAAGGCAGCATAAGAAATATCAAAAAGCAGTCCCATGCGTAGAAGTGAATACATTGTTGTATCTGTTTCACAGTCCCGTAGAAATGGTCCTACTATCAATGGTTAATGTTTAAATTTTGCTATTATTAGGAGATAAATTAGAAAATTACACCTGTAATTACGAGTCGAGCTGAAACGTATATCACTATACAAAACGGGGGGAAGGGGGGATAGTTGGGCTATAAATGAAAATCTAGCACTAAGAGAGATTAATGGTGCCTCGTTTATTTTCGCTGCTTTGTTAGATAGAATAAAATGTTATACTAGTTTTATAACTATTAATTAGGACAATGTGTGTATACATGATACGAGATATTATTGTACAATAAAACTGACTTTCAAAAAATACTTATACTTTCAAGAAGTACCTATATTTATTTGTTTATATTGTTTTGAGGTGAGACTTATGTTAACGTTGAATGCAGTTAAAATCAGATTTCAGAGATCATTTCAGGTCAACCATAACTAAAATGTCATAGAAAATATGACATTTTAGTTATGGTTGACCAAAGAATGAAAGTTAAGAATGTGAAAAATTTATTGTAAATAAAAAATTTATTTACAATAAATTTTTCACATTCATATTGATCTATAAACAACGAAGACAGAAGATCTTTGTCAGATTGCTATCTTCAGATCTTGACTCTCAAGTTAAGAGTTAAAAATCTTAGCGTAGTTATTAAGCATCTGTGCATTAAGCACAGACCATTAAATGTAATCTGTGCATTTCAGTACCATTAACTAGAATGTTTTTTATATTTTTTTTATTTATAGTTTATATCAAATAAAAATCAAATAGGGCATTGTGTCTAACGACAGCCAAGAACACAGGCATGTTTACATCCCTCGCCCTTGTTGACAAATTATAAAGTGACAATTGACGCAATTCATTTGGAAGTAATGTTAATGATAAAGTTCTCCTTTCTATTATAATATATTCTATATTTAAATTTACTTATAGACAATGATTGTTCTTCGCTTCGGATGGATCTGCGCTGTTTAAAAGCAATTCCATTTGCTAAAACTGAAATAGGCGTTTTATTTAGCCTTATTGCCAAATGTAAATGTAAAAAAAAGGATAAAACAAAAGAAGAGGATGCCTTTAAAACAACCGCGGTCTTTGCCGCAAGTATTTGGTCGTTTATTAAACTAATTGTAAAATATAACGCGTCGCCGCAGCTATAAACTGGTAATATTGGCAAGTGTACCTGGCAACATAACAACTTGACCACAACTGGGGAATCTTGGCTGGAATCACAATTTATACTTTTATTTAGTTTAGAAAGAACGGGGAATTGCGGAACATTATCACGAAATTATATAATAGTTACGTGCTTCGGCGGGCTTTGTTCTTGTGATATAAGTTTCCGTTTTGTGATATTGTCAGGTGGTTTAAAATTTTTTATTATTTAATATCCTATTTTAGGAAAAGGTAAAGATTTATAATTTTATATTATTTAGAAAAACTTACCGCTAGTGGAAGAGTGAAGGGCACCAGATCTTTATCTCCTACTTGCTGGACCGATCAACCCTTACAGGTCTCCCTTCCAGAAAATCACCTAGGCGCAAGAGCTTGCCAAAGACTGGGGAGAGTGGAGAAGGTTGGGCGGCGCCACTAATATGACCTTCAGAAATGAAGAGCTCTACTGAAGAAGACAACAATTATTGTAATATACTCAACAGAAAAGCGTAATGCATATTTATCCAAACATGCTAATATTAAGAAAAACTTCCTCATCACGGGCCTACTGCGACCAAGATCAACAAACTACCAATCTTTGCTCTATGTTCTTTGCAACTCTGACTGAAGTTAATTTTTATTGTTTAATTATTGTTAATTATTTGCCCTTTTTAATTTTAAACCCTTTATTACCCCATATAGTTTCCATAACGCCAGGAAAATTAGGGTCCAGCCATTCAATCAATTCGTCGCTATTCATTTCAACCCTGCGTGTGTTTTCATATTTGACAATTTATGGCCCCTTGAGACGTTAAATCTAGGAAAAGACACAGAGACATATTACCTTCGACTAATTTTATGGGTAGTTTCCAATATACTAAAAATAAGGGAATACTACCTACCTATGCTCCTAGCTACGTTGACAATTCATTTTTTAAACAATATGGACTGTTAAAAAGTCGGCCAACGTTGGCCTAAGAATTTGCATAAAAGCTATATAGTAAATAGTACTTAGGTAGAAATGCAAGTAAATTATGCGGTCGCATAAAGATGAGACTTGATGTATGCAAAGTTGTAAGCTCTAGTACTTAGACGAGCTTTATATAGCGCAATAAATGTTCAACATTGACAAGAAAATGTATACAGATACATGTGTGAAACATATAGGTTTAGAATTATGAATTAAACGGAACCAATTCGACCTCCCCTCAAGAAAAGAGCGTACCAATTCTTAAAAGGCCAGCAACGCACTTGCGACAATGTCCATGGGCGGCGGTATCGCTTCACATCATGTGAGTCTCCTATTACATAAAAAATAAATAAATATTTTTTTATACTTAAAAAAAAATTTTTGAATTTAACAGGTACTCTCTGATTAAACTAAATGTGTCTCAAATAAATCGGATGAGCCTGTTTGCTCTCTATAAAAATACAGTTTTTTTAATATTATTACGGGCAAACGAGCCTATGGGATGTCCATGGACACAGTGGGTGCGTTGCCGGCGTTTGAGGGAGGACTATACTCTTTCTTTAAACAATTCGAGATCGTATATCCACAGCGGGAGTCGATTCCACAGTTCGCTTCTTCTCAAAAAAAAGTATCTTGTGGAGCGGACCGTGGAAGACCAGTCCAGTTCCAGTGAAGTTTGAATTAATACGGCTCGTAGGGTGTTGAAACGAGGCATGAGGGATCGACCGAAAAATTTCTTCAGAACACTCTCCTCTAGAGAAAGTACGCTATGTTAGGTAGATTCAGAATAAGAGATAATATTACGTTTAATTATATTACTGGTTATATCCGAGATTGAGTTACCGCCTACATCTTGGGTCAGTTTCGAGCGAAGCAATAATTGTTTCAGACTAAGAAACACAATATCGTAGCATTAGGTCTATTCCAGTCCCATACCCCCAAATAGGATTTCTAATAACGTGTTAATGACTATTATAACAAAAGTAAATATTAGGAATCATTTTTTATAAATTACTAGCGCTTTAAGGAATACAATGAATTATGTCTATTTCTATAGTTTTATTATATAGAAGAACGTTTATCCATGGATACATATTCTGATATAGAAATCTCTAAAATCTTGAACGGGTGCTACTTGTGGTGACTGGTCGGACTTGAATTCGTGTATGCGGTGATGTTAGTTATTTCGACTATGTATTTGCGTGTTGTTCCCACGAGATTGTAAGTGCGTGCTCCTATTTCACCATGCCTACTGCTGATAGAGGACAAATATTTGTTTTTTATTTTAATATTAATTAACTAAGAATATTAATTACTTAAAGATGACATGTGGTTACAGCTCCTTACAAACATTTTGTAAACAAAAAACGGAGAGTTTATTGCCAGTTCTTCTCGTCCGCTCTACGCCCTTGATTTGAGAACTGGCAGTAAATGTAAAATTAGAATCATTCAATATGTATTACTTTATTGACGTTCATAAGTGTGCATTGTGTTAACTTTATGAATACATCATTTTGAATTTGAATTTAAACTAATATGCCAAAATGATGTGGTACAAATAGGAACCGGGGATCGCTACCGCTCCGTATATTGCGGCATTAGTTCCACGCATGTACTGACCGTGTACCTGGATAATGCTCATACAGAATTTCATTACGTAATGCTTGTGTACTGTGTTCTATTTTGAATACAGAACTAAAATCTTGGACAAATTTTGGGGTATACTAGAGCTTCAAAATTTAATTGAAGTTATATGAAGATATCCAAGAGACTGCAGCATTCATAATCGGAAACACTTGCGCATTATCTTATCTCAATCTCTTAGTGGTCATAGCGTAAAACCGAGAGGTGTACGATTTCCAAATGGAGTCCAGGTTGATAGACAAGATGGCTGGTCGCCTTCTTTTAAAAAAATATTTATTACCGACCTAGAAATGATTCCCTATTTTGTGTTTACGAGTATTCTAATACACAACATGAACATTTCGGCTTCTTCAACAACGTTTTCACCTTTCATAAGTTAATACTTTAACTTTAATAATACAAAGCTACCAATAAATACTCACTTGAACAGTTTCGAAAACGCTTAAGGAGTTTTTCACAGCAAATATTTTCATAAATAATACATAATAAATATAAATTTTCATACATTAAAGGGGCAATTAAAACTAGCGATAAATATACTTGAATATAATAGGTAGATAAACTCTCGATAAAATTTAAAACTTCGTAGAAACTTGTAACTTTTTAAAAGGAAAAACCATTAAAATATCTTTTTCAGGCAAAAACTGAGTAAACCACTTTAAAAAACGTTAAAATTCCTTTCCTAAAAGGGAATAAAATTACACAGAGTAATAACTATTAAGTGAGAGGCAGCGATCTATGATTTAGCAAAGGCAACCCGAGCGAGCGCCACTCGACGTCAAAGAAATTACTTCAAATAAAATCAAGCCGCAACCATCTAGTTGCCGGCCAAAATGTTTCATATAGAGGTTCAGCCGTTTAATTAGAGTGATTCTTGATCGGTCCAGGGTAGCTTTTTGTAGCATTTTAGCTTTTATATGAAGAATATTTTTGTTAAAACCAGTGTCTTGTGACATGGGAATTCACGCGTGTCGTGTTAATTTGTGATACAGCAGACTAATATCTCTTTTATTGGCGTAAAAGAAAGACATTTTTAAACAATCTTATCTTTGAGAAGAGCTTTATGCAGTTAAGTTGTACGAGAAAAGTATTTTGTGATAAATTCCTTTCTAACAAAATTACGGAGTTCAAAATGCACTAAAAATTATTCAATAATAATTTTTCTTATATTCAGATCTTTATTTAGTTATACTCGTATACAGGTATAAAGATGGTATTAGGCTATTTCAGTGCCGTCAATCTGATTAAACCTGCCTGTGGGACCTATTCTTGCAAATCTGAAACAAAACCATGACAAATCGGTCAACGGCGGAACTATGCTTGAACATTTAAAAAAAATATCCTTTGGTATTTTGAAGTTGGTTAAAAATAGTTAACGACAGTGATTTGGATGTGGATTTTCTCTAATTTTTCAGAACGTAATTCACGTATTACATCTTTTATCAAACTGTTTTATTTATAACACAAGTATTTAAAACAAAAACCGCCAAATTTCTTGACGTTTAAATCTGGTTTATAGTATTTTATTTGCGTAAAAGAAATACATTTTCATACAATTTATTCCATTAAATATTAAATGTTTTATTACTTAAATGCAAATTAATAAGCACATATATCCAAATAACAACCAGTTTAATATCTAAATAGCGTAGTTGAAATCCTAAAATCCAATGTGTCTAGATAAATAGTCCCTGTGGAGTAATTAGTTCGCGCTGATCGCGTATAAAGTGCGCCTAAAAAATAATGAGACACGTTGCTAGAGAAACATATTTACAATATGACTATATTATAGTCTTACTAAGAATTTCCCTACACTTATATATTTTAATATCCAGAAAATTTATAGTCTCTCCTTCTATTCTATTTTATTCGTTTATATAACCATCGCATCTCTTACGACCTTGGAATTATCGTAATCCTTTTATATAACATTTCTTTAAAGTTACCTATATAGGTTAGCATTTTCAATACCTTTACGATTATATACATGAGGTTACTTATGAAAACCTTATCGCAATGGTTTTTTAGTACTAGTAATAATTCTAATTTGTTAAATAAATAGTGTTTTTCATTATCAGATCAATGCGGAATAAATTATTAGACTCAAGACTTTTATAATAATTTGAGTTGTTGTATACAAAATGGGAGTTCAAACACATTTAAAAGAGCTTTAGTTTAAAGTGCGATAAACAGAAAGTAATAGAAGACACGTTCAGGTGACATAATGCATTTTAAAGTTATGTATCAGAGCTGGATATTAAACTAAAAGTTTGCTATTTATAAAATATCGTAAAGCATTTTCTGCATTTTATTCGTAACTTTATAAATTGTACTTACATTTATACTGCTTGCTTATAAAGAAATAAAATTGATTTTGTATGTATACACAAAGAAACGTATCGAAAAAGCTACTCTTTTGTTTTTTTAATTCCTTTAATACTAACTGCTGCACTTGTGTCATAAACTGTACAATATTTCACGACTGAAATTATTTCGCTTAAAGATACAAGATATAAGAATATAATAAAAAAATGATAATAATACAGCTTTATTTTATTTCAAAAATACAAAGACATATACGACACAAGCCGTTAAAAGTAAGTAATATAATATAATAAAATTTTGTATTTATATTTATATACTCTACGGGTAAAAGTCTCCTCCAAGTTATTCCACAATTTTCTAATTTTTGCTATCTTCATAGATAGATACTCTATTAGCGAGTCATATAATAGATCGTTTTTCTCTATAAAGGAATTAGTAATCTTAACAAAAATTACAATACTAACATTATTTGCACTCGCGTAGAGTCGTAGCACCGTAGCGTCAAAATCGTAGTTTGGAAAATGTATACAATATCAATATGTTGAGAAAACCCTCCAACTGGAATAGGGCAGACAAATTTCTGCTTATGCCTTATACCTATTGACTTTTAAGGCAAGACAGTTTTAACCTAAACAATGTTTTGCCGGGAAGCAAAAGTTGAAGATTTGAATACGCCGTGTGCATTAACCATTTACGACGACGAATTAAAGATATACGAAATTATTATTTATCATGTGTATGTTATAGATTCTTAGTAATAGTATAAAAACGTTAACACACATAAATTAGATAGTATTATTCTTGCTTTCAGTAAAATAGTTTTCCATTTATAACTGAACCTTTGTTGCTGTGTGGCCGCAGAAATACATCAACCGTGTCAAATCTTCCTGGGGCATCACAATTCACACTTTCACACGAGTGACATTAGGGAAAACCTCGTAAAGTATTTGGAATCTCTGTCTAATGTTTGTTTGGAATGGAATAAAAATGGATTTGAGTGGATGAAAGTGTAAACAGAAGTCCACTTAACGTCCGCATTTGAGATACTTCCTGATTCGCTATACTAAGCCAACAAGCGAAAAATGGTTTTTATATAAGGTAAATATAAAAACCATCTGGGGTTGATTTCGGATAAGAGGTTAAATAGATATAGAAAGCTTATTTGCCCTAAAACAGATGCTGGAATGTGTATTGCTGGGTTACGAGGCTTTGTGAAACACTTTTTTGTTTATTTATTGTCATAGATTTAAAAAAATAGTTTGGATTTTATATTAGTATGTGTGTAATGTGTGCCAACGTTAAATTACACTTATATTACACGTAAAACGTATATAAACACTTGAAACATTTTTTAATTATTAGTTAGGTGTTGCAGTGTTCTATGTGGCGGCGGTAAGCACTACACTCCAAGTATTTTTATTGCCTAAACATTTTACATTAAGTTACAGTACAAAAACACCAACTACCTTGGCAACCTCAGTAAAAAATCCTTTACACTTGAAAGACAAAGATAAAAATTAATACATTCAATACAATAACAAAATATATACATATAACATCTATTTTTAATTTAAGTAAGTATAACCTGCTCGTTTGCTGTCACATAAACCTCTTTTATAATTAATCCAAAAAAACATTGAAAAAGCATTTATCTTAACCAGCCACTATTCATTAACAGGAGACATGGCCACAGATAAAAAGCAAAAATCGCAATTCCAAAATTCCCGAACGCGTATCGTCCGCGTAAAGATAAAAGTGCTGCTCTCCGACCCGTCAGCAATTATTTATTGTTTACGTGTGGTGCCTGTTATACAGTAAAGCGTTATTCTCAATTCAAATTGTTCATTTGTAATATAAACCTATGTAAAAATCTAAATAAGTCCTTCACCACCATACAAACATTATTAAAACTTTTTCTTTAAATTATTTAATATAAATACTCACTCACTCTTCTGGCTCTGTATAAAATATGTATTGACATCCGAAGCTAACACCTTCCACCGTTCGCTGACTTCCCACCAGTTCCTGGCTTTCAGTTTTCTGCTACAGCTGTACGAACTGCAGTAGTAATTATCACCTTGTAATTATCCTAATATTAAAATAATATTTACTGGACGCATCTAATGTTTGTGTGTATGAACGCGATAAACTCAAAAACATAACGGGTCATTGTACGGTTTTCACCAATAAGAAGGTTCAGTGTGTAATTTATTATGGGTTTATATAAATTGATAAAAATGGAACATTATTATTGTAGAGATCGCAAAAATCTTGTAAATACACGAAATAGTTTCGGGAGCAGCTGCGGTCGGTGGCTAGTAGAGTAAAATATTATAGATAATTATGATTTTCTAAGGGTCGATTCGACCAAACTTCAATTTATACACGAGTAACTATACCAGGAATAATCTATTCCATGATTTTAATCTCGAGTAAATCCATGGTCGTTTTTCCACGTAATCGATAGTATAATTGCGCTAGGAATAACAATACGCGAATAGCAAAGAGAATGGTGAACGAAAATAAAACTCGGCAAATAAATGTTGTTCTACAACGCGATAGTTTTTCACACTATAATACGGTCTACTCGATTTGCCGTATTATAGTGTGAAAAAGTAGCTGTAGGCAGGTGTCAACTGTCAAACGACAACAAAAAAAAATGTATTTGTTTGGGAATTATCGAGTTTTGTCGTGTGGTTTTATCTTTTATATTTTTTCGTTAGCAAGTGGAAATGAGTGAGGATAAGCGTAAACGTCATCAATCAAATTGTTTAAACGTTTCATTATACAATGCCAGACTATTAATTTAGTGCGTTGCGTTGACTTGAAATTAAAACACAGAATACATATTTGTGAAATGACAGAAATCAGCTGATTGGACTGACTGACGCCATTAAATTATTCTAGGAATAGCTGTTATTCCGTGCGAAACGGCGGTATAGTAACAATTCCCGAATAGGCCCACTATTCTTAGAATTTGTAGATGGTTAAACGTTAAATTGATTTACTCTCGATTAACTGACGATTTATTCTAAGATTAAGATTTACTCTTGTTTGGTCGAATCGACCCTAAATAAGTCAAAGCATGTTTGAGTATTCGGAAATAAGAGAACAAAAGAGGCGAGCATTACGTTCAATAGTTGTAAATAGTATTCCTAACATTATATAAAATATACGTCTTCGCCTATCCTTTAGACAAATGCGCAGTAAATTCGACTATACACCGGTATATTAAGGGTTATAATTTTTATTTGATGTGCATTTTCTCATCCCTTGTTATTTATACCTCTTAGATGGGCTTCTATAGTCGATTGTTTTATTGGAGTTTACTCCTTAAGAAACGATTTGAGTTATAAGGCCCGGTACGGAAATTTTATGAGGAGTAAAATCAAGTGTAACAAAAAGTTGAGGCGTTATGTAGAAAGAGACAAACATTTATATCTGTAGGATTGAACGTGTAAAAGAATGAGATGGAATACATTACACAGACTTTTCTATTTTGAATTCACGTTTTGACAGCCACGTTACAACATTGTCAGTGTTGACAGGTGTAAAAAATACAAGTAGATTGTCTAGCGTGCCATAGAGTTTTGTCAATAGTAATGGTCAGTGAAATTAAAACTAAAAAGATTGTTCATTCTTATTCTTACTATAAAGGTAACTTTGGTCACAGAAAGAAAATCCTATTTGGGCATAGATGATGTAGGTACGTTTTATTACTACTACAAACATTTATTATTATAAAAACATATATTCTTACCACCTTTAGTATGAAAATATGGTCGACAGCCACAGAACATTATTGCCATCTTTGTTCTGCAGTGCATTTGACACAAGCCGAAACTATAAGCCTGGGAATCACCACAGCTTATAAAGTATGGAAGTCGTTCGTGCCGTTTTGTATAGAAATCAAGATTTATTTTAAATAACATACTTTATGTAATACGCTTTATTGAAGTAATATAAATAATCCGAATAATTACAGATATATGTTTGTTTCTCTTATCATTTTAACAGATGCGTTCATTTACCCTTTTTTTCCATTCGATATATATCATAATTATCGTTCGTAAGGAGTAAACTCCAATCGTGCGTCGTAGCTGACACACACACACTTTTTATTTTTATCACTAGAGAAGAAGGTTTAACCTTAACAGTGAGATAAATTAACAGTTACATACAGTTCTTTGAAATGAAATGAAATGAAATGAAATGAAATGAAATAAATAGTTTATTCTTGCAAGTAGGACTATATAAATCACTTTTACAATGTCTTCCTAAACTAGATGAAGTCGACATTTCCTAACTGACTAAACTCGGGGGTCTTAGTCTCTTTTATAGTCCAGATAATACAATAATAAATTAATAAGTTGGTGTAAACAAATGCAGAGTAATTTACTGGACTGGTCTTTGGAAGAAAGAACCAGATCGATCTGAGCAAGCCTGCGCCAGCAGACGGCTAGCATGCCCCGAATAGCTCATGCAGCTCAACCATTTTTGAGGGAGCTGCACAACCCGGTACACAACAATACCGCCAGAGGCACCATAAAGATATGTGGGGCAACAACTCACTCAGATCGCCAGCCCAAAATAACTATAGACTAAAATGTATCAAATTATAAATCAAGCAAAAGAGTTTATGATATACCCGCATAATGTTTACACTTACAATGGATACAAAATGTATATTTAAGGTGTACCTTAAAGCAAGGAAAAATAATTAAATTGAAAAATATAATCGTAATATAAACATTATTCACTTGGCATGTCAAAGTGTAAAATATTGTATGCAAAAGCACAAAACATGTCAGTATTGTAGAAAAAGAAAAAATGAATATGCACTAAGCACAAACATGTCAATAGAATAAAATAAAATGCATATGCAAAAGCACAAGACATGTCAGATTGTAAATATATAATACTTTCTAACTGAATACTGTTCAGTTTTCCGAAAGTGCTAAGTATTCCAATTATTCTATGTATTATGTATCGTTATTGTCTTATATAATATTACTAATAAATTAAGATCAATGTAAAAATAAAACTATTTATTGGAAGCTGTTTTGAAAAACATAGACAGCTCCGTATAATTAAAATATTGTTAATCTCTTATTAGTAATTTTTTAAATGCAGCAAGAGTAACAAGCTAGAACACTTTTAGGTTAGTTGTAAGCATTTATGAATACAGCCTTGCGATTCTGTAACTCACTTTTCGAACTCGCACAGCGGTTTTCGCAGCAGCCGTCGCGCTCAAATCAGTTGTGAAGCAGTCATTTTACGATTTGGCATTCTGATAAACAATAACCAGAAGCTGCGAAAACCGCTGTGCGAGTTCGAAAAGTGAGTTACAGAATCGCAAGGCAGATCTACATATAACCAAAATTGCTGACTGCGTAAATGTTGTTAGGAATCTGGACAGAAATCGAATTACCTGTATTTATTTACGAAATCCTTTACTCGTTATCAAGGCAAATGGAAGTTTATGCAAATTGCAATGGAGATACAAAATTCAGTTTCATAGATTTAGGTTACTCAAACAACGAGTTTCACTGCAATCTAAATGCTACGTATTTTTCAAATTGGCTCAATCACAAACTTGCGGCAGTTGAAAATCGTTTGGGAATATACAAAGAAAGCCTATTTGAATGATTCGATGAAACACAAACAGAAATAAACCATATTCTATTAGGATACGATTGAAAATTCCTTAAAATGTATTGGCGCTGAGATAAGACACTTCAGACGAAATTTGTGTTTAGTACAACGCAATACGGACCGAATTTGAATATTGTTAGGTCAGATGCAGTCGATCGGTAGCGCGTTGCCGCTCCAATACTCGGAGTTGAAAGCAAAGAGTCGTTGTTTTCTGGAAGAGACTTAACTGACTGTCTTTTTACGGAAGAATTGTATAGAGTTTTACTATTTATTTTTAAAACAATTGCCATTTTGGTAATTTTTAGAACGTGTAATATATGTATATAAAATATAAGAACATATACTTTAAAAAATATAGATGTACCAAAAGTACTTTTAGATCATCATAATATTGAATAAGGTGTCAAACTAGGCTCATACTCGTTACGTTACGTTTAGTCACAAGCAGCATTTACAGTTACATATTATACATATTTTAAAACGATGTCTAAGTATACGAAAAATATATATGTGTATTATATTCTAAAACTAGAGCTTAAAAAAATTAAATTAAAACAAAAGTTCATCCAAGAGAGATAAAATAGGCAGCACAGAATGAAAATTATTTTAATCTTAATCTAGTTAGATTAAAACTCGATTAAGAGATGGATTTCATTTATTTATAAGTATAGATCCGAATTCAAGCAATTTGGTTGTTAAATTGTAATGTTAGTCACTATATTCAAAAACATTCTGCAACGATTATACTTATTTCGTCTCTGAGGCGTATGTATAGGTCGGTTATCGAAAGCTGGCGCCTTCACAGTACTCACACTAATGCAATTTCACTATACAGTATGTTTAAAATATGACTTTTTTGCCAAGCTATATAGAGCGCGAGAGAGACGGACAGTCTTTTCATGATGCATATTCAGTGTGACATCACGCCTCGCGCTTATTCACAGACACTACTCAAGCACAAAGTATAAATGTGTTGAAGCCGCCAGCTTTAGATAACATACCAATATGTCGAAGTAATGGCGTTACTGTGTAGGTAATCCCACACTTTTTACTAACTATTTCTCTGTCTGTATATTAAAATCAAACGTAAAGTTTCGTCTGGAAATTTCCCATCGTAAAATGAGTTTTGACTCATAAATTGTTTATCGTTGAATTGTATACTAGTCTAGCATCTCTACGGCTTTGTTACCGGAAGTTGGAGAGCGGAACAAACGTTAAACGTTCACATTTCCGTTGATATCAGCTAATGTCCTCCCAGACGCAATCTTGTTTATTATTTACTACGCATTGGCACCATTTTTAGCAACTTTATATATACTATTATTTACCTAGTTCTATACTAATATTATAAATAACAAGCGTTTGTTACAAGAGCGCGGATCAGGAAGTACGTTCACGAATTGGAAACTATTTTCCTGTAGAAATTAACGCAGCAGTAAGCAGTAAACGTTTTATGTAAGAGATATAATATTTAAGGGAAATAACTTTGTTCGCATTCAATTTAATTAGACATTTTAGAAAAAGTTTGGATCTTGACTGTTGTCATTTGGACTATGCATGAAATAATCAGTCGTTTCGTCAAGGGAAGTAGAGTTGAGTTGTACTAGCGTAAAAACAATGTTATACAATTACTAGTCACAGCTTCCCAGGGCTAGATCTTTTATTAACATTTTAGAATATAGCTCATATTACTCTGAGATAATATAGCAATGGAATCTGTCGCTATGTTCGTTATAAACATACAAATTGCAGCTAGAGAGCGTTAAGGAAAACGTGTCATGTAATATTCCGTGATAAGATAAGCAATAGTCAGATATGTAAACAGTGTAGGATATAAGAGAACGTAGTGACAAGGATACGAATGGGAACGCTTAGGTCGTTTGAAAGCAGATACGATGAATGTGGATGTGACTTACGAGTATACTATACAAGGCAACGGTGGATGGTGAGATCGGGTCGGGTAGACCTTGTTGTACATACCTGGACCAAGTCCAGGGCGTATTAGAAAAGGGACAAGTCAAAACTACCCATAACCGACGAGCATACATGGTGTATGTCATGAAAGTGGATAAAGCGAGAGAGGCGTGTCAGGACCATAGCAAGTGTCCGAAGAGATCCATTTTTTATGGAATCTTGCTGTTGGCCTGTAGGGCCTTTACAGCTCAGCCCAGGCTGTTTTGGCAAGGTTAACTCGGCCTGCATGGGCGTTTTCCTACGACTAGCGCAAGGGCGTCTGCGAGACTCGGACCTCGGCTTCGGTCGTCGCGGGGTGGTCAATCGCCTGAAGAGCAGGACGGAAGCTCACTGGAGTGAGCGAAGTACGAAGTAGAGGTCCACGCCTTTCTCGGTGAAGGCGGTTTTTTACCCAAGTCTGATTTTGAATATTAATTGCCACGCGGGCGGCGTGGAGATCCGTGACCTCTGCAAACCATTTCGAAAAAATGGCGTGTATTTATAAATAAATTTAGAAATATTACCTCTCTGGTATAATTAAATAGATATCTCAAAAAGTTCTATGAAAATAGTTATTCTGGAGTTTATTTTTATCTATACATAACATACAGTCGTCAACGCTACGTTTTGCGACTCGTAAAACCTTACGACATCCCGAAACGGCTGTCGTTCAAATATCTATATAGCTTATAAATTTTGAGCGTCTACTAACTTATTTATGATACTTGCTGTTTTCCACTTCGTATTCACATTTCAACGAAAGGTTCTTTGCAAATAATTGATTAAATTTATCAATTAAGGGTCGTTTAAAAAAGAAAGCAGGGTTTTGAACTCATAACTATATATACTAACTGTGATCGGAAGTAAAGGATATCCGGTACAGTCCGGTTGCCAAGTCGAGCAAGAAATCCTTTTCTCGAAGCAGTTTGGCCATTTTCGACCTTTAACTTCGTTGTAAATACTTTTTGTGTTGTTAGATTTTTATCAAATTTCTCTAAGTCTATTTTTTTATAAGACTGAATTTGAATATAAAACATAAATGTTATTGATATGGGAAGTATAAGATGTTGTTAGGCTACCTAATTACGTAATAACTTAACACAGAAGCTAACTTAAGTAGCGACTGAAGCAATTAACCGACTTGGTATTACATGGCATTCACAGTAGAAGTTCTTTTTACGGTAGAAGAAATAGGTTGCAATACTTGTTTTTTTACAAGTTCACCAGCTTAGCGACCTTTGTTGGAACACTTGTCATATAAAGAAAACTTAATTACTAAGACCTGCTTCAATCATTTTCGTTGTACATAACCATATAGATTTTCAACAGGAATAATTTAATATTATCACACATTTTTACAATCTTCATTAAATTTATGACAGGAAGACTGCAAAAACAGTCAAGAAAGGCCCATGGTCAGCTTACATCTATTCATTATATATTTTTTCAAGAACAAAACTGGGTCATCATCTTTTATTTCAACAGTATCAAATAAAAAGTGATAAAGCCATCCTTCTCCTGGGCCTCGTTCCAAGTCTTTGATATAGAACATCTTATGAGGGTGGAGAGAGCAAGACATGGTAGCAATTGGAGGTTTATGGTCTCTGTCTACCCCTTTGACAAAATGGCGTATAAAATATATGACATATGTCTAAATACTGCCAGTTATACTTTTCTACGTAATCTAACCTTAAAACAGAGCGGGATACCGTTAGCTTTCCGTTGTATGCACATTTAATTTTAATCAAGACGCAATTTGTAGTAGCGTGCCCGTGACGTCATCGTACTAACTCATTGTGCTTCTAATGAGTTACCTGCCTTGTTTACCCGACGACTACGGCGAAATTAAATGCTCTTTAACTTCCTTGTAAATATTACGATATAAACTTTATTTTGATGACTTTACGTATATAAACTTTATCTTGAATATTTTATCGAGTAATTTTGTTGTATAATGAACTATTTAGTAAGTTACGTGTCTAGAAACGCAATGTAGAATTCAAAGAAATTAATTCTCATTAACAAATACATCGTTACGTGAGATTATTAATACAATATAAATACTATTGCAGACTGTTAATAATAATTAAATAAACTTAAACGCAAAGTTTCATAAAAGCATGCTTTTAGGCGAGAGATATCTTAGATGTACCTAAGAACTTGTAATAATTTAAAGTATATAATATATGTTCCATAAAGCCAAAGAAAACCTCAAAGTTAATTTTAAAATGCACAATTAAACAATTTAAACATCATAAATTTTAAAGGCACGCAAAACGAATAACCAAATAACAAGTAACTTTTAAAGATTAATTATTACAAATTTAAAATATATATTTATAAGATGAATGTAGGAGCAGTGTAGACGCTAGAGAGTGCGAGTCTCACCCCGTCGTAGGTTCGAACCCCGTTTTCCAATGGACTCTTCTGTCTAGGTGCTCATTTACTACTCGGCGTGCCTTAGACCCAAAAAGTCGGCGCCGTGTGTCCAATCTTGCCTGTTAGGAAAAGCAAATAATCACGAAACAGAGTCAGAAAAAATAAAGGCCATGACTGAGGATTGTAGCGCTTTAAATATAAGAATTGAAATGTGCCACTTTCAAGCATTAGTGCCCTTCGTATGACAATATTTAAAGACTAAAGTTAGTAACAGTATTCTGGAACTTCCAATAGGATGTCGTTCTTATAATATCTACAGCGTTGAAATCTTGGTACCACGCGGTAAAAAAACTCGAATGAAGTCAGAATCCCGTCACTATCGATATTCGGAGTAACGTGCTGATATTCAAACTTAAGCGCTAAGTGTGACTCCTGTAGTTCGCGCTAAGTTCTGTTTCAGAGTGTTAGCCACAGTCTTAAAGTTAAGTTCTTTCTTAGTTCTAATGAACGCATGGAACGTCTTTTTATTATAATGCATGTGGCACTATTTCTTGATTTAAATACGATTCTAATAATATTATTTTAAATATTTATTATCCATAAAAAGCTTGATAATATTGAATCTAAAAATTTAGAATACCTTTACAATTTTTTGTAATTTTGTCAAACGTATGGAAATAAAGGACAAAGTAATATTAAGCTTTTTGTGTGTTACACGAGAATTGAATATTGTTTTGACAATGAATTATCTAAATATTTGGAAAATATACCTTTATACTAACCTTCATTTTAAAAGCGTTCCATACCCCCAAGGGTATTTAAGTTATCAATCAATAAACCTCACTTTTTTCTTTTAAAAAGACCTATTTTCCGGCGAAACAATTATTGTTTCGGGTTGGTAGGCAAAAACACTGATATAATAAGTATACAGAAATGTTTCTCATGCTCCATTCCGGAGTTGCAGGATTTCAAAGAACGTTTTAACCCTACACCGAAACATACAAATAAGTATGCGAACTTACATACAATAGCAACAATACTATGTAAATAATAAATATAAATTTAATTGAGTAATATTCCGTCAATACATTCTGTAAGAAATATTTAAGACAGGACTAAAAAGTGTAAAATGTTTTAAGTTAGTCTTCATTCGGAATAATTAAATTAAATAAGTCTATCTTTATTTTTGACTTCAATAAGGCTATCAAAGTTTGCGTAGGTTCAAATACTTGGAGGTGGAAAACTAGTCAGACTGCTTCGAACCAAAGAATACTAAAATATATATTATTGTTTTTAAATCATTTATAAGGAATTTGATTAAATAATTCACAGTAGAACTCGGCGCTTAATGATATCCGATTATATCTGCGTTTTAAAATCAAAAACCCAACAAATAATCCGGTAATCCCATCAAAAGTAATAAAAACGGACAAAAACGTCGATCGTTCGTTCATTCGCAATTCATTTCGTTCATTCATTCATTCATTCATGATTTATTCGCCGTAATGCCGATATATGAGGCGATCGGCCGCCGCTATAAAATTTAAGCCCAGTCGCGCGGGAGGCCAATTTTCGCGCGAATGGTTCACGGTTGTTATTTTTCTACGGAATTAAAACTGAAATGTACACCATATGCTAAAATAAAGCTACAACGTCAACAATTAATTATATATTAACGTAGAGAGTGCTGTTGTAATGTTTTCATTGTATTATTTTCTTGTCTGAAAAACTATAATAATACACAGAAATCATAATTATAATATATTAAGTAAATAGACACACATAGAGTATGTGCACACGCACACATATAAACACATACGTATGCACATACACCAATACAATAGTATTTAGTAGGTCGTTCAAAGCAATTCTTTGATAATTATTATACTTTGGTTTAATTTGTATAAATCTGTTGGCTACCTAAATAAAATAAATAATTCATGGCATAAACATTGTTTCCTTTAAGATGTGAATTAAGACAAACTTTGGCCGTAACGGGATTTAACATCAAGTTTGGTGTTAAAATAGTACCTATTAGCTTTAAATAGCTTACACCGAGTTAATTCTTAAAAGGCAGGTCGTGTCATAAAAGTTTCCTGCACAACTTTGATACACCTTTTGAATTAGAAATCGATTTCCACCCCGTACTAGTATAGCTCATATATTTCCTTTTTTGACATTTAGCAATTAGCATTTATTGGTACTAGAGATTTTATATTGATTTAAGTTAGATTATAAGTCTTGAGATACTAACATAAAATATGACATAATAAATAATTTAATTTGCTTTTAATTAGATATGAATGAGCAATTTTTTTAAATTCATAATACCACTTTCAAGGCAAATAAAGGATTTATTATGTTTATTATAAATGGACCTCAGCCAGTAGGTATAATAATTTGTTTGGGAGATTTGAGTTTCAATTTTTTGTCGATTTGTATAAAATAATAATGTAACATAAATATTTGTTCCGTCTTTAGTACTTTTTTATAATTTTATTTTCGTAATTTGACGCAGCCGATGGCCAAGTCTAATGTTCAATCTCTTGGTTCGCTATCGCTATCGTTTCGGTATCGCTTGGTTAGAGGCACTAGCAGTTATTGTTTTAATATTTCTCAATTTTGATTTTAGTATCTATTAACTGCAGAATCTTATATCGTGAGTGTTTTGTGTTTATATATACCGCTGGAGCACTGTCAAATATGCCAATGTTCAAATATAAAAAATGATTTGACAGCTCTAGAAAGCATTATTGTCTTTGAGTGACGTTCTTGAAAACGGACCTATGATATTCCTTTGTTTTTTCGTCTCATTGAGGTTAGGATGCTGAGGAATGTATTGAGGGCTTAATACTTATTTTTAAAACACATTGTTTATCAACAGCACCGAACTGATGAACATATTAGATATGTAAGTAAGCTCGTAATAGTAAGTTCTTTTGCGCCATTTGCATTTTATACTTCGTGCACAGTTTGTGGTTATAGATAGAAAATATTAAATGATGACATATAGAAAGTATGAAATAATTCGAGTATTAATCCCTTTTTCGCTACATAAATTAGTATCCGACCACCGCGGTTGCCACACGTCGTAAAATTCGGCACTATTTAAATTATTAAACTGTAAACAATAATTATGAAAATGCCGTTTATTTACGACTTCACTGAGGATTACAGTTGACAGATGGGCACTTCGCTGTTTAATAACTTTTATAAAGGCTTAATTGTTATTTACTATTATGTGTGGTTTGGTGACGCAGCTGGTCTTGGGTACAACTGAGTTTCGGCTTGGCAGCGAAGACTGACATAAAAATGAATCTACCCCGTGCCCTGTTAGCGTTACCGCGATTAAAACACAAAAAACGGTGAATACACAAAGCCATTTAACTAAAGTTTGCAATAAGTCAGGTATAAAAATAAGTTCTGGTTCGGGATATAAATGCCTGGTTATTTATCGGTACCTAAACTGAATAGTATCTTTTACGACCACTTATTCATTGGAAAGGGCTAATTTTCTTTTATGAGTATTGAACAGGTCATATCAATTGAAGCGTAGTGGACTTTGTTCCAGTTTCCACGATGGAAGTGGAGGCCGTGGTGGGGAGGACGGGGTCGTTGCCCTGCGACATCGAGCCGGACTCGCACGAGGACAGGGTCTACATGGTGCTCTGGTTTCGCCACGCCGGTGGCAAACCGTTATACAGGTTAGTTGTCTATAGCATGCATTTTAGAGGGCGGAAACCCTTTAAGTTCAACAGGAGACGGAGAAGAATAACAGACGATGACCTCGCAATATGGTTCTGGGACCCAAACCTATTACTGTTTAAACTTTTATTAGGTTTATCACCTAGCACCAAGCATCATATACCTGTGTTGTTTGGTGCTATAGGCGGCATGTATTTCCACCTTTGCTATTCAAAAAGACTCGTTTAGAGGTTCCACAATAGTCTTATAAACAACTTTAGATCGCTTATCCAAGACTTAGCTTCCTAAAGCGTCCCTGGCGCGTTCTTGAAGCATTGATTTATTTTTACACTTTCGGCAGTACGGGCCGGCACTAGGCTAAGACAATTTTTTAACTTCCGCAGTGAATTTCTTCACCGTAATCAAGAGAAAGCTAGACTTTAGTTAAATATAAAATTTTACTACAATATATATATGAAGTCATGGATGAATTAAATGATGTTCAACTGATGTTGAATGGGATTTTGGGTAAAGGGAGTCTCAATAAGTATCACTTCTATATGTTTTTTATTTAACAGGGGGCAAACGGGTAGAATGCTCTCCTGATGTTAAGTGATATCCATAGAAACTCACATTGCCTGAGGATTCGCTAGTGCGACCTTATAAGAACCGGTACGCTCTTTTCTTGGAAGAGCCCTTGGAGTCAAATTGGTTCTGAAATACATTGGTGGTCAGCTAGTTCCACATAGTGGTAGTTAAAAATTAATAAAGAGAAAATTAAAACAAATTTAAAAAGTTTTGTCCCTATGGCAGTGTACCTTTAACGCTGGCAACATTTCCTCGCTGTATTGCGATACTTATTCGTTGAGCCAGGAAAGCACCAGCTCTGGGGTCACCGGTACTATATACCAGGCGGCAACTTAAATATTTAATTAGCGCCTGTGCACTTGAACCCCACGGCCCAAAAGTCTCTAATCCAAAGGGTACAAAATGGAAGTTGAAGGTATAACAACTAAGAAATATTTGACGTAAATAGTAAAAAAACATTGTAATTTGTACGTGTTACTTATTATCCTTAAATCTTATCGGAGAACTGTTAATGATGTGAATTTACGGTAATTAAGGCACGTTTTACAAGTCTATACAGAAATTAGTGAGGGCAAAAGGGGGGTGTATACACAATAACAATTAATCACAATTCGATTAACGATAACATCATTAATTATACGATCATTCGAACATAAAATCGATGGCCGAGTTTATATTTGCGAGGAACTTTAAAGTTTAATGTTCATAGTTTATTAACGTGATTTTAATTAAACTAATGTGTGTTTATATAGTAAAATAAAGTCCTGTTTGTAAAGTAATTTAAAAATAAATCAGGGGCGCTACAACCTTTTTAGTTCGGGCCTCAGATTTCTGTATCGGTTTCATGATCTTGTTATTAAATAAGTAGGTGATTAGCCTCCTCTGCCTGACACACGCCGTCGAATTGTCTGGGTCTAAGGCAAGCCAGAAGGTAAATATCGTGAGGGCTTTCCTCACGATATTTACCTTCTGGCGATGAATATCGAGCGAATGTTAAACGCGCACATAGAAATTACAATGTACAATGTACAGTAAAATGTACATTGATGCACAGCCGATCGAACCTACGACCTCTAGAATGAGAGTCGCACGCTGAAGCCACTAGGCTACCACTATTGGTAAAGTAAACGTTAATTAAAAAATATTATAGACAGGCGTAATCGGCCGGGCTTACCTAATGCTATGTAAGAACATCCGTCCATGGGCACATTGCCGGCAGGCACCCATCACTGAAGGCTATGCTAAGATTCACAGACAAGACTTAGTCTTAAGTGTGACCATACGTTACCGAAATACTGGAGTTATTCCTTATCATCGTGGATTTTGCTTGCTTGGCTTATAGCTCTGTCATCTGGGTTCAGTTCCCATAAAACGATTGTTAGGTGTCATCCCAGACACCGGTACACAGGAGACTTAGATTGCTCTAATAATACAAAGTCAAAGTCAAAAGTAAAAAAAATCATTTATTCATATAGGTAACACAATGTACACTTATGAACCTCAAAAAAGAAATATATATTGAATGCTTCTAATTTTACAGTTATCAAATCCAGAGCGTAGAACGAAAGAGAAGAAGTGGCAATAAACTCTCCGCCACTCGTTTTAATCGCCAAGTTTATTGTTTTACACAACGTTTGTAAGGAGCTGCAACCATTACACCATGTTCCAAATGATATCTTAAGTAATAAATAATAATAAAATAAATTAAAAACAAATATTTGTCCTCTATCAGCAGGAGACATGGTGAAATAGGAGCACGCACTTACATACTCGTGGGAACAACACGCAAATACATAGTCGAAATAACTAACATCACCGCATACACGAATTCAAGTACGACCAGTCACCACAAGTAGCACCCGTTCACGAGTATAACGCATGGCCAGCCATCGGCCCACTCGCCATATTTAAGGGATAGAGACAACCCGACGCGTGGACGCCGCCGCACGCAATACAACTACTTAGTATACCTATATAAAGGCTTCACTCAAACGAATAATGATATGTTAGCATGGTCACTTTAATAATAATAATATGTATTTGCTACTGAATCATACATAATATTCAACCTATGCATTCTATGTATACATTAAAAAGTCTTTTACACTCAATAGATTTTTTTAGTCCTACAAGTATAATAGATATTATTAAATACTTAATTGAAATCTTGTACTATATACGACTATATGATGACTTGTAGCAATACAGCTGAAGAGACGGTATAACATGTCCGAACTGACAGTCTTGAATGTATGGATATGACAAGTACAACACTGAACAAATTATAGGAATGAACGTAACTGAGACGAAATTTAAAGAAATAATGTTGGACAAAAGCTTAAGATGTCTCTTTCTAAAATTTGCTCTAAATATTATACAAAAATTAGTTAAAATAAATAAGTTTTTCATCTTCATAAGCTACTTAATGCCTCTGATGACAATATTAGAGAATTAGCTAAAGAATATATAAATTTAAAAAAAAGATAAACAGTACTCGTTCTGATCGCAATTTGTCGAAGAAATTTAGAACTCATTTATAAATTGAAAGATTATTTGTTTAAAAAAAACGGCTGAAAAAGCTAAAGCTTGCAAATGGGATCTAGGCTCCGGATATGATTTTGTCCCATTCGTCGACATCACAGGAGCCGGAAGAGCTGGCAGCTACCTCGGACAAAGAATTAGTCTAGCTATTGAAACTGGGAACGCTGCCAGTATAGTATCTTCGGAACCTTGCTTAAAGGGATTCCTTTTAATAATATATTTTAGTTATTATGTTATATTTATTAAGGTTTTTAAGCATGTTATTTTTATATAATGTCTAAATCATTGTATAACATTTTAAAGTAATGTATTAATTCTGTTTCTTTTCTTTAACATATGTATTTACTAATTCCAAGCTAGATTTGGAATCGCCTAGTGGCTTGTTTATCACCGTATCGTCTTTTATATATTTTTTGTTAATAATCTCCTTGCCTTAAAACGATCCAAAAAAATATTAAGATACTTAAGAATTTATTGATATCGACTAAATTCACATCATAATAAAATCATATAAAATTTACATTAATTCCGAAAGACCCTCCTGAGCAAATTGAAAGTAATTATGGTGAGGCAAACCTTGAAAGGTAAGCGTAGTATATTGCGGCAAAGGTAAAAAACTTTGATCTCGCGAATATTCGCTATTAAGGAGCGGCCGTCTCGATGTCGTGTGTACACATCGTTAGCTGTAGGGCTGCCGCAAACTAAATGATAATACAATTAAGGCGTACTACCAGGGTTTTCCAGTTTAATAAGGATTACCTAAAAAATGGTACGTTCGAATAATAAAATGATAGCTATATTAAGATTGTGTATTTTAATTCCCGTGATCTACACATATAAGTTGTGTATAATTTTCAATTGTAATAAACTAAATTAATTACCTATGACTTCATTCCTAGCCACTTATCATGAATTGTCATGTAGTGTCGAGCATAAAAATACACGGAGTACTGTCGTCACCCAACGCATTTGATGGCATCCAACGCAGGGCGGCTCGAACCGTCGACGACCCTGATTTTTCTCATCATAGGCTTTACCAACAAGCCTCCTTTGGCTTTGCGCAGAGATGTTGGTCCCTTCAAGATCTTCTACCGCATTTATCATGGGAAGTGCTCTAAAGCATTGTACGGACTGAACTCCATCGTCGGACGTCGAGGCAAAATGCGAAATTCCATTATTTCCACCTCGACGCCTGCCGTTCCACAACACAGTGCCTTTTGAGGTACTTTCTGTCGTGAACCATCTTATTGTAAACCAGCAATCAAGAATATTCTTAATCAAATTATGCGAATCTCAAAGGAAGGTGGGGAAGCTTAATATAACCGGGAACTATAGCTAGAGACACTGATGACCAGAGTCGTACTAAAAGAGGTGCCTAGAGATTGAAGATGAGAAGGGTCTTCAAGAAAAGACCGTACCGATTCTTAAAAGCCCACACGAGCCCTCTGTAAATGACAGGGGCCATGTGTGGCGGGATGACAACAAGTGATAACAAGTGAGTCAACTGATCCTCCTGACAGTTCAAGACAAGTTCTATAAAAAAAAGATGTTGGCAAATCTCACAAAGTCGACGACTTAATTTACAGAGGCTCACCGGTTGATGTACGAAAAAATTATAATATATTTATTTTATTAAATGGCAACCCTACCGAGGTTAACGAAGCGCTCCACAAAATGGATTATCGACAGCCAGCGACACACGCTCGACAAATGATCGGCTCTCGAGGAGCATGTTAAACCGCCACATATATCCTATCATTTAATCTAATTATTCTCTTGCTAAGGGCTAATTTGAATACACTCGTTATCAGAGAAAGAAGTTTATGACACTATTTTGACCATGAAGTCAATCCAGTTGGTGTGGATCAAAAGTGAGGAAAGCTGGTTTGTGGGCTTGTTCGTGATTAAACTCTTCCCAAACTAGATAAATTTTGATAATTTCTTTGTGTGTTCAAATGGATTTGAAAAATTTGATTGCAATCATCAAATCATCAGATTTTTCTTTAAGATAACAGTAGGTTTGTCTAGTTATAACATTACCCGAATACAGTGTAGGATTTTTAAGAATATCCGAAATCTGTTTTCAAGTATATGAAACGAAGCCTTTGTCGCCACATAAACGTTGATTATAAATTATTACAAAACTAAGTTATTTGTTATGTAAAATAAATTCAAAACTTGATGTACTCTTTGCAAATATGAAATAGATTTTGCTTGAAATTTACTATCTTGTAATTGTCATACGTGATACTCGTTGAATATAAATTGTTGCTGTGTCAGCATTTTAGGACCGCTACAAATGCCACGTAGCGCTTAGGCCGTTTATGCACGAGTACATTTATGTCACACGCATGTAAATGTGTGTACATCATTTTCGATGCCATAATTTATCTTTTTTTAATATTCATGAACTTAAGCGGCAGTCGTGATGACTCCAACAATAAAGAGCCGTTCTTTTGAAAAAAGTGTCTCTAACGATCTATCATTAGAGATGATAATATATACGTCATCAGAAACATATTTTTTTTTAAAGTGTGAGATCCATGTAATACCAAGTCGGTCAATTCATTCAGTCCCTACTAAAGGCACCTTCTGTCTTATGGTAACGTAATTAGCTAACCAAATAACATCTTATAGAGACCATATGAATTTAACACATCAAATCACTCACATATAAAACTTAATTCACATTTAGTAAATTAATCAATCAATCAATCAAAATACGTTTATTCAGTTTAGATGTGTCTTAGGCCATGCTTATGAATGTCAAAAACGTTTACAAAATTCGCGAAAGAGCAAGACTACGCCATCCGTTCGCAAAACTACCGGAGGCCTTGTTCTGAGAAGAACGGGCAAGAAACTCAGCAAGTTCTTCCCTCGTAATGAGTTAAGAATCCAGTAAAAGATCGTAGCTTCTGCTTGGATCAATTTTTATATTTAAGATTGATGAGTAACTTACTAACCTATTAACTAAGATGCTTAAGTAACTCTTAATTAACAACTAATATGTCTGTAAAATTATAGACAAGAGATAGACTATTTCTGTGTATCTGTAATGTGATATCCACAAAAAGTATTAATCGGAGGTCAAATCTGGGACTTTAGGATTAATTAAACAAGCGCTTGTCTGGTCTTAATATGTTATTATAAACTAATAAATTTAAAATACATAAACATTTTTCTGACCTATGTATACTAATGTATATCGCCTACCTAAAAATTTAAATAAAGCGAATCTACTGTATCAACTATAAAAGGAAACAGAAATTGCTTGGACAAAAGCTACCGTGTATTTAATTTCGTAATATTGTTACCGAATAAAAATAGTACAAAGCTTTGTAAATATTTCTCAATTCAAAGATCGAATATAAATAATGTTTTAAGTTTTAACTCTTAATAACACTATTAATACTTCCATCGATTACTTTGTTCTAAGTGTTAAGGGCTGAGACAGTCTTCGCTTTACCAAAATAAATTCAAATTTCAAATAGAAAAATATATATATATATTTATATATTTTTAGGGAGCAAGATTTTTTTTTTTTTTTAATGATACTAAGCGATGGACTGCCTCTCAATGCCAGAAGGCTAGCAAGTGCGTTGCTGACCTTTTAAGAATTTGTACGCTCTTTTATTGAAGCACCTTACAGTTTTATATAAATCTCATAGTGAGTATTAAAGTACCTTAGCAATAGAGATCCAGATTATTAAATACACTTTAAGACAAAGAAATAATTCTGTCTATACAGAATACAATATTAAAATAATATTACTTTCTCAAAAAAACCACTGTGCTTTGAAGTAATAATTCGAATTTGGAATAAAAGATTATTTTTAATATTGGTTATGGAACTAGTATAGAAGTAGAACGCAGGCTGTATATTTATCTATGTGGGCAATTAACACTTGCTCATACGCTGAAAATTGTTCGCCGTGTGTTACGCAGATACACAGATCCACATGGCTAAACTGAAAAAAAAAAAAAATTAATAGAACTCAATTCGAGTCACATTTTTTGTAACGTTGAAAAATATGAAAACAAAACTTGTCAAAACGTGTACCAACTGTCGCGTGGAAAATCGATGAAAATTGGATAAAATTCAACTAAAAATTCTTGCAAAAAAATTCAATTTTATCCATGTCACAATTCTAGTAACCGATTTAATTAAGAACAAATACCAATTTTGAATGAAAATGTAACTGTTCAATAGCTTTAAGTGGCAAATTTCGTACTTTAATTCTACATCCTGGATTCAAGTTCTTCGAAAAAAAATATTTAATTAACGTATCATTTTCATAGACATTTTTTGACGAAACCCACATAAATCGCCAGTACCAGCTCCTTCCACTTGATCGTTCAACGAAGAGCGGTACGAATCGTCGACGACCAGTCACTTTCCAAGCGATTTGATCCCTTGGCGTTGCATAGAGATCTCTGAATCTTCTACTGCATTTAGCATGGAAAGTGTCCAGAGGAGTTGTTCAGAATTTTACCTGCTGCGAATTAAACATCGGTCGTCCGATTTCCGACGAATTTCACCGGTATCACCTCGACGTCCGTTGTTCCACAACTGAGCCTTTTTAAGGCAGTTTTTGCCGTGCACTACCATTTGGAACCAGCCAGCCACGAGTTCCTTCAAGAAAAGTGCGTACCTATTCTTAACCGGCAACCCTCTTGCAATTCTTCTGGCAATGTGAGTGTCCCTGGTTACACTTAACACAGTGTCACTTAATAACCGGTGAGCCTGAGATATATATTGCTCAAAACAATAACGGGAAGAAAACTTTAAAGTAGAACTAAACTTTTTACTTAAGGTTTTAATTATTACTGGCCACTAGATAATGTTAAGGCATTGTCGAAGAAAATAAAAAACAAAAGAGCATCGGTGTTTTGGTTAGTAGTCCTATAATAAAGTGGCAGTGTGTCTAGAAACACCTAAAAACAAAGTGACGTCTTTGAATTTTCATTACTTTCTAATCACAGAAAACACATTTTAAGTAGTTTTTTTCAATCTTTTGAGTATTAATAGAAATTGAAGTGAGCCTTTTGAGTATTGTTATTCATTGAAGCGAGTGAGTTTAGGTCATAATGCCAGATCTGACTGAATTGCATGTCTCCCGAGCTATCGCTTTGCTTGAAGAGGGTCGAACTATGCGTTATGTAGGAAATGATCTAGGAGTAGCCTCTTCTGTTATCTACAGACTTTGGAAGCGATACCGTGAGACGGGAGAATACTCACGAAGGCGTGGTCAAGGTCGAAAGAGAAAAACTACACGTTTGCAAGATCGCTACATCGTCAACTGTGCTTTACGTAACCGCACCACAACTGCAAGAGATCTACAAAATACACTAAGGACGGCTACTGGTGTAGAAATTTCCGACCAGACGGTAAGAAATAGGTTGTTGGAAGCCAATTTGAGATCACGCCGACCAGTTCGGGCTGTGCGTTTAACAATTCAACATAGACAAGCTCGCCGACAGTTCGCGCAAAATCACGCTAATTGGTAACTTCGACATTGGAGGCCAGTGCTTTTTACTGACGAATCACGATTCCGTCTAACACGTTGCGATGGTCGTCTCCGTGTTTACAGACGCCCAGGCGAGCGATACAGTGCAGCAGCAGTCCAGGAATATGACAAATTTGGATGTGGCTCTGTGATGGTTTGGGGCGGAGTTAGTTTGGACGAGCGCACAGATCTCGTCGTTGTTCCCGGGCGCTCGAAGATCATGTTTGGCCCGCAGCATATGGTATGGGCCCAGATTTTCTTTTAATGCAAGATAATGCCAGGCCGCATACTGCAGCCATCACGTCAGATTACTTACGACAGCAGGAAATCCGTGTATTGGAGTGGCCTTCCATGAGCCCTGACCTAAATCCAATTAAACACATTTGGGACTTGCTTGACAGGCGCATCCGGAAGCGTCCGATTGCACCTCAAACACTGCAGCAGCTCACTGAAGAGTTGATTGAAGAATGGGAGCGAATTCCACAAGAAGATATTCGGAGGATCATACGAAGCATGCCGCGTCGTTGTCAAGCCGTGATTAGGGCTCATGGAGGCCACACACGTTACTGAAAGTCACTAAAGACGAATATTCAAACGATATAAGAATATTTCTTTGATGGACCTTTTTTATCACCAATTAGTTTTTCGTCCACAATGCACATTTTAATTTTTTTTTAATAAAAAAAATACAAATTGATTTTTTTTATTAATTGTAGTAATTAACAAATTTACAAGGTAAAAAATAGCGTACAAGTTAATTTAAATCTAATTTTAGTTTAAGCAGCATAAAAAAAGTGCAGCGACGCAAATACGCGATTATAGACGAAGTATAATCAATTTGCTTGTACTACTTAAATTATCAAATAATTTACCGCTTAAATCATAATTTCTATATAATCAAATTGATGAAGAATTTCATTAGCGACATTTACTAAATTTACCATAGACTTGTAATATTTTGAAAACTAGCTCTACGATGTTTTACTGGTCCTTGCGCATCGCTAATCATATCTTTCTATATTTTGTCTATGGAATTAAACAAATTCCTTGCTATCGTGAATGACACGAATCAATGTAAAAGCCGGCGTCACATAAATCACGTCTCGAACGGTATCGATCGCATTCAACATCAATTAGTATTGCAATTTCTGGAGTTAAATGGCTTCGAGTAAGCTGCTCTTAGAAGCCAACTATAATGGGATGTTTGCTTGGAATTCAAGTAATTGTACTATGTTCGCAAAGGGTCAATAGTTTTCCTACGATATCAAGAACAGGGAGTGCAATACTACTTGTAATCGTCACGATGACTCATTTGCTCTTTGGACCTATGGAACTACCTTGGTTAATGGACGGATAGATTTTCTTAATATGATTTCACTCTCGATAAACAGTTATTTAATTATGGCACAATTTTTCCTAGTAGTGTCTACAGATAATAACAACTACTACTACAACTTTTTTGTAAGATAAAAATAGTATAGATTTATTTTATAAATATAATTCTGGTTTAATATTACCGTTACTTAGGGTTACCGTTACTTAGGGTCCTTCAAGAAAAGAGCGTACCAATTCTTAATACACAAACAAACACACTCGCGAACACACTGACATTGAGAGTGTCCATGGGCACTGTGTCATTTCACATCAGGTGAGCTTTCTGCCTGTTTACTGAGCCTCCTGCCTGTTGTTCTGTAAAAAACCGTACTAAAGTCAAGAAGGAAATGTAAAATATATTTATTTGATATGCGTACTATTTTTTATAAAAGTTTTTGCAATATTACTGCTTTGCAATTGAATATCGTTAATAAATTAAATGAAGAATAAAAGCTTATTTTATGTTCCTTGTATTGTAATCTGCCTATAATACTGTTTTTCATGTGTTCGCTCATAGTTAGTTTCTGTTTATTTTAGTTTGATATCATTTTTTTTTAACTGTAAACCAATTTAAGCAGATTTCACTAATTATGTTTTCCTTGCATTTCTTTTTATCTACCCCCCCATTTGTTATATGTCTGTTTTCTTTTTGAATAAATAAATGAATATCACAACCAGGAGATCTATTGAATAAGCTTCTTCTATCTACTTCCTCATTAGCCTGACTGGTATATTCGACATAACGTGCTGATTACCGGCGTCTTCAAGTATCTATATTGGTGTGTTCCACAACTTAGACACTTATGTCAAACAAGTGTCCACTAACCCATTGGATTTCCCATACACAACGTAAACGCGTGTCCGTCCGTTAAACACAGATTGTATTCACGGAGGCCGCTCAAGCGTTTCGATCCACACACGATATTGAAATTTCATCGAAGCACCGACCGGGACAAGTGTCTCAATGGTTCGTTACCTGCATTATGCTGTATGTCATAAGCTGTAGCGATAACATATTATTGCAACATATTAATAGTGTTTTTAAATGCATTTGTACTGCAAAGTTACGATGCTTAAAGTAATACCGTTTTATACTTATTCATAAAAATAAATCAGTCTAAACTAAACAGCACTATTCTTTTCAAATTATTACTCCGCCTCTTTCTGCCAAATTGTGTTTACGTTGTGATAAACAGAGACAGATTGGGTTAAAATGCTGCAATGGGACTGATTTATTTTT
Source organism: Pieris macdunnoughi (assembly GCA_905332375.1). Lineage (NCBI taxonomy): Eukaryota > Metazoa > Arthropoda > Insecta > Lepidoptera > Pieridae > Pieris > Pieris macdunnoughi. The sequence continues at coordinate 1,971,307 of CAJOBZ010000027.1, read as the reverse complement.
TGTCAATACAGATAACTTTAATGCAAATATATAAAATACAGATTAAAATATTAGGCATTTCAGATTCATTTATCTGTGTTGCCTAAGAGCTATATGAAATTATATTTTTTTATAGTATTAAGCTTTTGCGTATTGTTTTTATCTGTGTGACATATCCTATATCAATTAGTACACTACAACTGCTCACGTCGCGCCAGCGTCGCGTCGCCGTCCCGCCCCGTCTGCTGTTTGACCAAACTTATGATAGCTTAGGTTCAACACACATATTTTTTGTTCTTTTTTGTGAACTTGATAGTTCACTGCGACTTTACTTAATCTAGCCTTATGCCTAATAAGTAAATATATTATGTTGACTTAATTTTCTACAGTACTAATAAATAGCTGTTCTAAAACGTTTTGACACTATGTTCGGTGGACACATGTCCAAGATACCGGGACTTGCGCTTTTATTCACTTCACTAGGTTTTTAACTGTTGTGTCAAGAAGTTTGATTGCCTCAGCATTCACATGACTATGAAGGTATTCGCTTATAACTTATACCACATAAAATTCGTTTGCTAGCGAAGCGTTACATCGTTTGTCGAGAAGACTGAAGGTTGCGCTCTAAGGAATGGTACTGACTACGCGATAACACTTTGTATTCCTTCAGTCATTGCTAAAGCCTTTGTTGTTTCCTATCTACGTTTACTTTTGACGCAAAATTTTTAATCGGTATTGTAAGCTACTCATTATTTGCCTAACTTACATAAATATTTGACTAAGCGGTAAATATATAGTCAATGGTCAGTTTGGTATAATCTGTGGACATTAAGACGTTAGGACTGATTTTGTAGTAGGTACAATAATCAGTGGACATGAAGACATAACTGTAGATACAAGTTACAGCTGAATTAAAATGACATATAAAGTTATATTAGTTTATAAATTGTATAAACCAATTTAATATAATTAAATATTTAAAGAAAATGTATTATATTTTTATTCATAATTTTTTTTAATACAGCGAGGAAATGCTGCCAGCAAAGGTACATTGCCACAGGGACCAAACTTTTTAAATTTCTTTTGATTTTCTTTTTAATAATTGTTAATGTTTTTTTATTATTACTTTGTAGGTTAAGAACATTGTAAATACTGTGTACTTGATTGATATCAATAAAATCCTAATAAAATATAAATTATTTGATTTAATTAAAATAAAACTTATAATGTAATTACAATGTGTGGCACAGATGCTGCGCCTGAAACACCAAAATTCTACGTAACTTATACTAAAGTGTCCCACGGTCTTCATTACGACGAGTATGCACAATTTGATACCATGGAACTACTGGTACTAGGGCTATACGTAACAAATTTCAAAATATACATGTCAAAGCATTCTCCATCAGGTTTGATGCCGTCAATGTTCGAAACTAGTCCGAGTTTTGAAATACGTATTTTTATATAGAACAGTTAAGTGATACCGTCACCCTGAACACACACATAATAACAAAGTTTATAAGTGAAATAAAAAAAAATAAAAAAAATATGTTTATTATGGAACATAAGATACATGTATCACTTATTCCACGTCATTAAATTTGAATTTGTAGGCATCCCTACCCATCGGCAAAAAAGACAGAGGGTGTAGGTGAGTGGGCTTGTTCCATATGCAGTGCCTTAAAAATATTCGAAAGATGACATTTCGATTCAAGCGCAGTAAAATTCGTAGTCAATTCCAGTATTTTATCATTAAAATACAGATGATCCGTGTCGCAACAATAGTTCTTACCCTTCGCCAAAATACCATTTTTAATTCATATTGTATACAGTATAATATTTTTCAATTCACTTAAAACTAGACTATGCATAATGCATGTGCCTTGCCGCAAGCGTGCAACAGTACTATTACTTATTCTGTGCCCGTGCTGGATTCCATACGAAAATACTCTAAGTATATTTAACAAAATTACACAAAATCCTTTGTAAATTTAATTCGACCACAATTGGACTCGGTTTAAATAGATTAAAAGTATTTTAGTGTCACATGTAATCTAACTTGGATACTAAGACCATATATGACAAAATATGACAAATAAGCTTATTAGATTAAACAGATTTAATTTGGTAATGAACACAGTTGGCAGCAAAGTATGGAGCTGCAGCCAAAAATCTACTAACTTTATACCCTTTTAATTAATATCTGACGTTTAATCCGCGGTTTAGAAACCAACTGTTTTAACTATACGTATGTTTCTGCTCAGTTGTGTCGCAGGATATGTTGAGGTTAGAATCGAAATCTAGATGTTTAATCGAATAGCTAGTTATGAGTTTTCATATGTATTATGATTATTATACATTTTAAGTTATCATTATTACTATAGGTATGACTGTAAATAATCTAATTACCTTTAAAATTTAATAAAAATATATTCGTTAATATAATTACAATAAAATAATAAATTATCGGTAAAATAAATAAAATTAAATAATTAACATAACGGTACAAACACCGTCACGTTATAACAGACAAGAATAACTAATAACTAAATGATATAATATAATGTTTGTTTTTAGGAATTCCAGTAAATATCTATACATTCACACTCTCAGTAACATAAGACGTGTATCGTTAGAGCCGTGTAATGAAGCGTTTCGCAAATAGCGGCATTCGCCAGCTAGAACATTTTCTGTTTGTTTTCCGCCAATTATTCATTCGACTTTTGTGATGCAATAATTGCAATTATACGACTGTCAAGATTTAGGTCTCTTGCGGTAAAAGCTAATGGGAGAACGATTTGACTTTGTTATCTATTCAACAATCCTTAGATTTTCAATTATTAATCTGTGTTTTGCAAAAATTTGTTCATATTGGTACACCTTTAGGCTTTTAATGATTCTAAATTTAAATTTACTAACAGTTGTCAGAACAAATGCATAATAAAATAAAATAAAATATGTTTATTTTGGAACAGAAGATACAGGTATCACTTATTCCACGTCATTAAATTTGAATTTGTAGGCATCCCTACTCTTAGGACAAGTAAAACTAGTAAGACTACGCCATTCTTTTTATTAAAAAGATTTTTGTCATGTAAGCAGCTGCTTATGATTATGATTTAATCTTGTACACATGAGTCTTAACAACTTTTTGTTTATAGAACAGGGGGCAAACGGGCAGGAGGCTCATGTGATGTTAAGTGATACCGCAGCCTATGAACACTCTCAATGACAGAGGACTCGCGAGTGCGTTGCCGGTCCTATACGTTATTGGGTAATTCGACGTATTCCGGTGAGGAGGACTATTTTAACACTCATTTACATGATGCAAAAGTGAACCATTAGTTATCATGTTTTTTTACCATTTTTGAGAAATAAGTACAAAAATTATAATCAAAAGTTGATTGATCAGTATCAATTTAAATCTCATTTTCCTTTCTGATTAGTAAAAACGATTAAACATTGGTTTAATGTCAATCAAATGGCATTTATCTGACAATAAAATTCACGAAAGAGATTGCGACTTAACACGAATAACAATCTAGCCTATTCAATAATTAAGGCTAATAAGTAATATTATATTGACTTCATTTTCTACAAAACTAGTGAATTGGTTAAACTAAGGTAATGCTCATTAATAGTCTCTATGTTCTATAATGTTTTGACACTATGTTCGTGTGTCCGAGATACCGCACTTGCACTTATATTCACAAATTTATGAACTCAAAAGGTTTATTTCACTTTAGGCGTCCCTGTTGTATTAACACGTTCACTGCGCCATCATTATCAAAGAACTTTCAGCTGGTGCTTTGGAGACCTAAAAGATCTCGTAACAAGCCTATCCTTTGGTGCGTTGGAGATCTAATCAGTTTCCTAAACATACAGTTTTGAAAATAATTTATATCTTCCAAAAAAACAATGACATATATTTTGAAGCTTTTGTGGGTGAATGATAGCTTATTGCTTTATATTTTGCTAGGTTCGCACGCAGTTACGACATTTGAATAAACTACAAATACCAACAAAAAAATTAGATATCGATTGTATCTCGTACCGCATCCGAAGTTAGTTCAATATGTGTAGTAAGTAGTGATGGGAATAAAATAATATCTCAGTTATCGATTCTAAAAGTTTTATTTATTATGCAAAGTCTTTTACATTTAAACATGGTAAGCACATTGATTGCTTGCACATTACGCGCAAAAGTATAACAATTCGTTTAGATTTTATAGAAGCGTCAGTGCTGTTTAACTGCGTGTGCTCCAACGAAAAAGGTTCATCGTTTTCTTTGTAGGTACGTCAAATATTTCATAATCAGAATCACTGTCATTATTAGCCAATGGGGGGGCAAATTTGGAAATTTACCAACATTTTTATCGACTTACCATGTCGATTCTGAACAACACTAAAAAAGAGTCACGCAGCGCCCGCGTCGCCCATCCTCCCTCTTTTGCGTCTACGAGGCGTACGATTTTACGAGTACCGACATATCTCCTAACGCAAGGAATTAAAACAATTACAGTACTGTGCGTTAGGGACCTAATCCATCTCTAATTTATTTTTTAATGTCCTTTAATTCAGCTTTAAGTAGGAAGCAAATATATATATTTGACCTGCTTATACTACTTTACAAGTTAGATCCTCCCGCAAGGAATGAAAAAACACGATTATGTTCAACGCACAATACAAAAGTCCAGAAAGAGATCTGATAGATCTCGTAATGCAACGCACGTGTTAAGAAGTTGGATTGCCTCAGCATTCACTTGGCTATGTAGCTCGTTTATGTGAGCTTAGGCAAACCATTTCAACGTATTTATTTATCAAAATTAAAACAAAAATTATCGCTCCAAATTTAAAAATAAACGAAAAACGATCTTTCAATATTTTTTTAAAATTTTCATCCACTAAAATGTTTAACAGTTGAAAAATCTAAAAATCCCCAAACGTAAATAAATATATCGATTGTCGCAAACAAATGGTAAGTAATTAACGCCTAAGCGTGCACTTTAGCGCCAGCTAAGCTAATCTCATAGGTACTGTAATTATGTACACATATAGCCTAGATTCTAGACCGTTTTATCACACTTAATGAGAGGAGCTTGCAAGACGAATCACTTCGCTCCCTCGTACTTAGTTTACTTGTACTGACGTTATTCCTTGATAGCTGACTTGAACTAATCCCTTTTAGTACTGCCAAAATACCAGCTGACGTTCATCCAAATAAGGATAAGTTAAAGTACTCATAGAACAGACACATTTCTGTCTACTTCTAGAAGGCAAAATAGGTGATTAAAAAGTGCCTGACATATTCGTATGAGATAATCGTTTCCTTACGACGTTTACCTTTTCTGTACATATAGAAAAGTCCCTTTAAAAGAACGGTTGGAACGCTATGCTTACATTTAAATGAAGTAACTTAATCATGAAATTATTAGACAAAAATTATTGCTCATCAATCAAATTACATGCACATACAATTTAAGTTCTGGCTCTACCATTTTGCAAAAGAAATTACGGGACGGCAGTATAAAGCATCAAAATTAATAATAATAATAATAAAGCCCGTTTTACTTACAATCATGACAAAAAATCTTAGATTATTTAACATTTTTATAAAAAAAAATCTTTTCTTTTGCTTGTTATCCTAGCTTCCTTCAGTACCGTCGATTGGAACCCCTTCCCGGGTAAAGCCCTCCTCCAGCTTTTTCCAACTGACTCTGTCTGTGGTTCATTTTCTCCATTCGTTTCCTGAAGTATCAAAATTGCATATTAAAATAACACGATCCTTAATTAAAATACTAATACATGCTTTAATATTTTTTTCATTAAACTTTATAGTAAACAAGAAGACGATATAATATCATATTTTTATTATACCTATACTTTGTATTGTAGAACTTTAATTTTATTATAGCAGAATTAACGGAACAGAAATGATTAATTATTGGTTTTATGTATAATAATTATTTACATATTTAAACAATAAATACTTCAAAAACTTATTTCTTTGTGTTTTTATTCCTTTCTTAATAATTTTAATCGATCTGTATTTTACGAGCTATCACTTGTTTTCACCATTTTGGGTATCGAACTAAACTCAAAACCATCGCAGGTAATTTCGCAATAATCTAACGAGCGAACTCCACATTTGTGCTTCCATTCCGATTCGGATATTAACGTGTGGGATTATCGCAAATCGGCTTCAATATGGGAGTGTGCTGTGATACAGGGACGGATTTAAAACTATAGGGCCCTATGACTGGCCTCACAATTAGAGTATAGTAGCGATTATAAAATTCGTCTACTTTTATAAATTATTGTCTCTGCCTAAAAATAACAATGTAACATTATCTAGCCTTACTTAAGACTAATAATTAATTTACCAACAATAATATATTTACTAACCTAATTTACGCGATGGAGACTCACTGTGGACGCCCTATGCCCCCTCTAGGGGTTATAGGACCTTAAGTCAAGTAAAAGTAAGTCAATTTACTAAGAAGGATTTATTATTTAGGAGAATTTATTAGTAGTAGTAGTATATATATAAAATTATAATAAACGTAAGAAAAAATACTTCGCCAGGAATAATTTAAAGACATAACATTTACGTTTGGTGGTGGTACTGTACTCAATTTTTTGCATAATAATTGATTCAAGCTAAACAATTTGAAATTGCCATATTAAAAAAAACGTACCCCCGTAATTAGATATATAAGAGGTTTAGCTTCTGCGTTATTTTTGTTATGTATTCTGATTCTCCAACACAACGTTTATAATAATTTAAACTAATACATATATAAGTATACGTAATTATTTGATGGCTCCAATAGCAAATAAACAAAGTCCAACCCTGGTGTTTGCCGTAACGACGTGTGCTCTAGCGTCTGATAAACGGGGCATTAGATAAGCTGTTCTTTCAGCTTGGAAATAAGCTTCTGTTGCTAGTCGCCTGTAAATTGTAGAAAAAAACGTTTGAAGCTTTATACATTTTCTAGGTATTTTTAGATAGCTTTGAAAAGATTGAAAGATTAAACGAGAAATGTAAACTTTGATTAGCGTGTTTTTGGAAGCTTTATTGGGCGAGGACGTCGCATAGCTTAAAGGTTTCACAGAATCGTCTCCTTAATATACTTCAAATAGGACTATCATTATAGAACTATAATCTGTTATGCTATAAATAAATTGTACCTATTATTCGTTTTTTTTTAAATTTTAACTTTCATACCTAGTTTTGTTAGATAAATATAACATCGCGAATTAAGATACCTATTTATTTTTAATGTAATAATAAATTTTCTCGAAGATAACCATTCTTTGCACTAACACCTGGCTGAATTATACCTGTTTTAAGTCGTTTTCGTATTCTTTTTCGTAGTTTTGATGTGCGTGGACGCAGCTTCAACAAAGCCTTACATTGGAGTGACCCGCTGGCTTTCGGGAAGCGAGCCTACTTCGTGACGATGTCCAGGCCTTCATCCCTAACCGTGGAGGCTGTCCAGCTGGATGATGAGGGTATTTACAGGTGTAGGGTCGATTTTAAGAACTCACCCACAAGGAATTTTCAGATACGACTCAATGTTGTCGGTAAGTTTAAAAATTATTTTTAACAAGTAAACTTTATTAAATTCAAATAGGTGTATTAAGATAATTTCAAGCTAATACTTGTTATTTATTATAGTGTATTTTTATACCTATGTCTCATTTGATATAAAAAGATGACGCTACAACCTTTTAAGGTCTGGGCCTCAGATTTCTGTATCTGTTTCATGATCATTTGTCAATCTTATAGGCAAGTAGGTGATCAGCCCTGCGATTCTGTAACTCACACAGCGGTTTTCGCATCGGCGGTCGCTCTCAAATCAGTCGTGAAGCAGTCATTTTATGATTTGACATTCTGAAAAGGTGGGAGCTTGTAGTTTATTGCTTATTAGAATGCCAAATCATGAAACGACTGCTTCACGACTGATTTCTGAGCGACCGCCGATGCGAAAACCGCTGTGTGAGTTCGAAAAGTGAGTTACAGAATCGCAGGGCAGCCTCCTGTGCCTGACACACGCTGTCGACTTTTTGGGTTTCCTTACGACGTTTTCCGAACGCCGACCTCTAGGCCAACACTACTCTCTCCATCATTGTATCAGTCTATTAATTGTCTGTGGCTCAACTCATACTGTTTTTTTTTTCAATGGGCTATCATACGATTTATAAATTTTACTTTTCACGCAAGTACTGCACATTTAAATAAAATTTCAGCGATACTTGGCAACCGTCAAATCGAGTTTATATTTAATTTATTTATATTTCCAGTACCACCACATCAGTTGCTGCTGTACGACGAAGCCGGTCGAGATTTGGCAGGTGTCGTGGGGCCCTTAGAAGAGGGTGGTAACTTTACGTTACTCTGCGAACTTAGAGGTGGTAAGTAGCGTAACCTCTTCTGAAGTCAATAATAATAATTCACTTTGCTTTATCTGTTATAAAAACAGACTGTATCTGTTTTTATGAACATTTTTCTTATATACAAACAGTGTACCCTACTGGCAGGGGACGTAATATACTAACACTAGCTGCCCCCGCGAACTTCGTTTCGCCTTAATGTGATTTTACTTAGCCTACCTTTTTAGTACATACCAACATGGCGCATTTTGCTATGCTACCCCAGAGACTGTTCGGTTTTCCGGAATGAAAACTTTTTAGGTTTATCTGTGAATTTTCTCTATAGAGACCTCAAGTTCAATCAATAAGTTTTAATTAACAAATAAAAAATAGAAGTTGACCGACGAGGGGTGAAAATTAAGGGTTGTATGTATTTTTTAATGCCACATAATAAAATATATTTTTTTTTGGGGTGGACACTTTAAAATATAGATAGTAGCCCATTCTCAGACTTACTGAAGATGCATAAAAAATTTCATAAGAAGCGGTCGAGCCGTTTCGGAGGAGTTTGGGAACGAACATTGTGACACGAGAATTTTATATATATAGAGATTAGAGAAGATAGATATATAGTACAACTATAAGTCTCCGGGCGATGCGCGGCGGTTTCCATTTTATTTTAAGTGTTTACCCGCCTGCTCGTTTCCCTCTGTATGAAAAAGATCAGAATTTCACGATGTTTATCTTCACCGTATGAAGTTAATTACGCTCAGATAAAACAAAAATCTATTGGTGGTACGGCATTTGAACACACGAAGTTGGGACAGATTTGGTAAACCACATCAATAATTACTGTTTATTTATACGTAAACCCCAGTATAAATTTACATTAGTATGATACATAATTACGTCTTAAATAATGTACATATTATTTATCTTGTAAGCATGATAAAAACATTCTCGAATAATAAATTTCTTTACAACAGAGACGGAACGAACGTCAAAGTTATTATCATTACATTAGGCTGGAGAACATTAAAATAATTTTACAGTCCATTTCCTCTTTCTTTCCCCCAAATTCATAATCCTAAAGAAACAATAACATCAATCAAACAGAAAAAATACTTCAAAGGAATCATAACTTTACCGTGTGCACACAAGGTCGTGAATCACATACATAACAAAGATGCGAAGAATATGATATCGCTCAAACAGACAGGACAATAGGTACACTTGAAGTTGAAATAGAAGCGGAAATAGGTAGAAACAAACTATTAACGTTACAAATGGCACTTCTGTTACAACGGAGGGCATTTATCAAAACGTTTCAAGCGAATTTCAACCTTATCCGCGTTGATTTGCCAAAATAATGTTTACGTAAACATTGATGGAGGGAAATCTCAATTTCTATGAAAAATAACAGGTAAGACAAGGAATTTATTACAGCTGTATCTTTCAGCTTATTCAAGCTATAGACGACTCATTCATAAGGATTACAATGAATTTATTATTGTATAACTTAATTATTAAGTATTACGCACCTATACACGACCTTAACTAATAACAACTCTTTAAGTCTCACACTCCTTTCATTCTACAATAACTTACAATGTATGTATTGTTGTTTGGTGTGTATATTAAAAACTGATCTTTAAAAAAAACGGCTTGCCAACGCGCATTACAATAAAATCTTACATCTAGAAACAAACAATAATAACAAATTGTACGTCCTTTAACAGGCACACAGTATTATTTATACTTAATAACCCATTATTATTTATTTTTAAACTTTAAATATGTTATTTAACAAAGCCAGGAATTTAAACTATAATTTATGGTAAGTTTTGGTGGGTGGAAGGGGTCAATTTCAAGAGAAAATTTATAACTTATGTACACCCTTGGAATAGTTAAAGTTATAGTAAAGTCTGCGTTCAGCAATCATTCCCGTAGACCTTGACTGCTACGACGTAGCAGAACTGGTCTTGCAACTTCGAATAACGGTAGCATACTGACATCTGACCATTTTTGTATGCAATTTCCATCTAGTGGTAATTAAATTGTCTCTCAATACCCGTAGCACTAATGTTGCGATCTCTGAATCACTGGGGCTATATTTTATAGTTATTATAGAGGTGATGAACCCTTTTGAAAACATGCAGTATGGAATATTGCAGATATTCTACGTATAACTTCACACATTTAACAAATACCAATTTTTTTTATTACGAGTATATAGAACAGGGACAAACGGTCAGGGAAACTGACTAGACTAGAGGGCTCGCAAGTGCGTTGCCGGCCGTTTAAGAACTGGAACGTTCTTTCCTTGAAGGACCCTTAGTCGAATTGGTTCGAAGATGCATCGGTGGCTGGATTCAATTAGTGGAGGTGCGCGGCAAAAACTGCCTTATAAAACACTCGGTTGTGGAACGACGGTTATTAATATTGTGATGAATAATCCATTTTTTTAGTAAATCCATTCGCGTTATAAGCGGCCTGTGCACGGTTAGATATTCTAAATATTTTAGAAATATAATAATAATATAAGTTTCTATAATCAGGGATGTTTTTAAAAATATTTTTGTAATTGGCCCAATCTTTTTTTCGTAATAATCAAAATACAAATAGATTAGGTTATACATATTTTTTTTATTTTAATTTAAACTACGACAGTAGAAAAACAAACTGAATTGAGTGCTTGAAAACTTTGTACATAGTTCGGAACTTTAAATTCGAGATGAGAAATATTTTGTCGCTCGACTTCGGACTTGCGTTATGAGTTTTTTCCCGTGATGAATAAAAGATATGTGTCTCTGAAGATTTAAAAGCAGTAATTTTAATGAAAAGACCTATATCTAATTATATGGGTATGGTATGGGTAATCATAGCAGTAAAATGTTATCGTTTATTCCAATTTTCATGTTTATAAAAACTAAAATTATATTTTTATTTATTTATTAAAAGTCGCGCCAAAAAGACCACAACTATAAACAGGTTAGAAGAAGTTATAAATTTTGCACCCAATGTGTGCGATAATAGGTGCGGACGGTGTGCACAAACATAATGCATATAACATATTGTTACGAAGACGGGTCGACTGCAATGTTTTTAAATTTTTTCCACTAGTTAGAGAACTTTTCAGCAGGCTGAAATGTGATTTTTTTTTCAGGCATTTTCAGAACAAGTGTAGTCGAGTGGCACACTTTTCAGGAAACCCGTTTTCAGGCCTGGTTATACATACCCCTTTTATGAAGGAATATTCTAGACCGAATTTTCTAACTGTGGGACAAGAACGAAGCTAGACCGAGAACTCTAGACAAAGACGGAGCAGTGTGAGAAAGAGATAGCGAGTACGCACGTTCTAGAATTGTGCGATCGCTACTCAGTAGCGCTCCCGCCTAGAGTAAGAAAGTACTGTGTGAAGTGCGTGTAATTAAATAATTAGTGACAGTATTTTGTGTATGTGTATTTAGTGAATTTCTGTGCGTAATTTCCGGTTTTTAGTGTAAACAAATTCCTTGTAGATTTAATTGAAAATAAACCCTTGAATAAATCTACGGCATTTTCTATCCGATTCCCTAGCTCGTAACAATATCAATGTTTACAATCAATAAGTCTACACAGATAAACATTACTATACTCGTGTACAAAACAAAATACCTCAAATTACAAAACAGCAAAAATACGCATGGGCGGTCCGAGAAAATGTCGAGGAGATTGTTGAGGCCCTGCAGCCGATTGTACAGTCTAGCCATTCTGTTAAATGGAGCGTGGGTGGGTTATTGGAAGAACGGATCTGGTTAAAAACGTTATAAATATTATTATAAAAAAAATAAGCGCAAATGCCGTAAGAGATGTGAAATAAGGGATTCATACTGGACTGGACTGATCAGTTAGGTTAAATTCCATTTACAGTTTCCAAAATGATGATGGGTACTCGTTGCTAATCAAACCAAACCTCAACCTACTTCATTCTTTACCTAATTCCAGTATTTCTTATTAAACGAGACCCTTCTTCTCGTCTTCACATTGTTCTTTTCATTATAGCACGGCCTTTCCGCACTATATATTTTGAATAAAATAAGTTTAATATAACATAAAAGTATATAACGTACCGACAAATGTATATTATGTTAATCAGCATTTGTCGAAAATTTTAATTAAATCGAAAAAGCTCATACGCAGTATTTTAGATTGTGGCAATAATAAGTTATTCCGTATGTTTCGTTAGGGGACCGCAAACCGCTGACGTCGGTGTAAAATTTAACGAGGTGGCGTAAATATCCGTTATAGACTGAGAGTTACCGGTAAACCGGTTAAATTTGGATGTCTGCTAATCACGGTAAAACGGGTGGATTGATTTATGTCGATTTTCTTACAATATCTGTATAAAGTCCCGAATTTAACCAATGTACCACACCACGGTACATTGGTTAAATTCTGCTTAAACACATTTCTGCTTAGATCAACTTTATAGGCAACAATCCAGTCATTTAGTCTGTCACTGAAATGTCTTAAGTTAAGACTTAGCGTTAGGTATGACCCAATATATTTTTAACTTGCGAATGTTTTTTTTTTTATTGAACAGGGGGCAAACGGGCAGGAGGCTCACCTGATAAAGTAATACCGCCGCCCATGAACACTCAATGCCAGAGGGCTCGCGAGTGCGTTTCCGGCCTTTTAAAAAGCGGTACGCTCTTTTCATGAAGGACCTTAAGTCGAATTGGTTGGAAACACTTGAATATTACTCTATGTGTAACATTGTCGTTGTCAAGTTGATTTGCTTCGATGCGAGCATGTATTACTTGCGATCTTAGAAAAATTACAATTTATGTAATATACAGGTGAAACTCGGAGGTTATGGGCTTAAATTCCGCCTTTACACTAATTTATTCTTATTCCTACTATTGCAATTAACGTTTTACTCTACGTTTTTCTAAATGATAAATAGAATCTAATAAACTAAGCGACTACCTCTCGGCCTATTTTAACAGACTGTCTAAATACCTTTGCATGATGTAAAAATATTAATTAGTTATTTATTTTACTAATTTGGAAAAGCAACGACTTAAAGGCAGTTTTTTATCCTAACAAAATTATAGCGAAAAAAATTATTAATATTAAGGCGAGATTTCCAATAATACTATAGAATTTTTTTTATATTTAAACAGAACATGAATAAATATCTCTAAGACTATAGGTCCAACGTTATGCTAAGCTTATTTCTTTTGATGATATCTTTATGGAGTTCGGCAAGATTTTTCCAACAAAAGGCTTAAAGAAATCTCGTTTCAAGGTTGTGTTATTCCCACCATTGTGCAAAAGGCTCAGAGAAGATTGTTCTTATCTTTTTGTTTTCATGGATTTCATTCAGTTTCCTAAATATTATTATAAAAAAATGTTTATATTTTCACGCTTTTTCGAATTTAATAAATATTTTTAAATGTATATATATATTACCTTCCTTCCTTCCTACCTTCTAGTATTTTTACCTGAAATGTTAAAAAGTATGGTGTGTCTGAATATCTAAGTATATGTTTAGTGTTCTAAATATATCTAAAACTGATAAATAAATATATAAAATATCGAATTAGCTTGTAAAATATTTAGGAAAATAGTAAAAATAAATGCAATCTTTGGTAATAGAATCAAAAACCGATTTATTATTTCAATTATCTAAAATAAATAATAAGGTAAAATGCACTTTCCGGTAAAGTTTTCTCTTTTAAACGTAATACAAAACATATAAAAAATTTGATTCACCTTGGATCCGGTACAATACGAGTATATTTATTTATACGTAAGCGTCATTAAAACTTTAAAAATAAAAAATTACACAGCATCAAATCAGGAATTAGTAATAATAACAAATATAGTAATGTATAGTTATAATAATAACAAAACAAAGCCTATCTAAGGTAGGCATTTAGTATGCCTATATGAATGTATGGGTATTTTATAACATAAAAGTAATATTCTGTTACTTTGGAAATATCGAGGTAAAGTTAAAACTCGGTGCCGATGCAATATACCGTCTCGTTATGAGAAGTGCCCAACTTTTAACTGAAGGCCTTCACGCAGCACGTTCAGTACTTTCATACTTTATTCAAACACTTTAAGATATCGCTGATGGAATTATTGATTTGAATTCAGGTGAATTCTTTGGTACGTCTTCGGTAACTTGTTGAGAATTTATATATGCTTTATGGCTAGGAGTGCTGTAGTCTAACTTTATTCTTATTACTTTAGTAATGAGGACAAAATATTTACGGTTTACATACAAATCATTATGTATTTTTAGTGGTTTGTATCTTATCCAGTAGCAGAATTGTTTCGGGTTTCTCCATATAGATTAATATAGAGCCATGAAGTTTTGAATTCAGAACGTTAAAGTTCCAAATTCAAATTAAATAAGTACTTTTTAATCGATTTTTGGAGTATTGTAAACCTCCTTTAGTGTTGCAAGTTGTATAAAAGTATATAAATCCTTCATTTCCACGCAGCGTGTATTAAGCTCTCAGGTTTTTTTGCATAAAGTCGTAATGAAGTTATTGAAATTAAATTAATGAAATGGTTGTATTTTTTGAGCAGTGATTCAAAAACGCAAATGGGCAGTTAATAGTAATATTTGCGCCGGTAAGGTTGCCTTAAACCGTTGTTGTTCTAGGTAGTAGGTTCCTGATTATGTAATATAAACAAAACAATACTATCTGGGGGCACGAAAGTGCGCCCGCGAAGTCGAGCAAAAAAGCGGCACGGCCATCCTTTTCTCGAAGCAGTTCAGGCTTCGAGGTTATAGGGGTCGAAAATCCCCCTATAACTTCGTTATAGATAAAATTAGAAGCCAATATATATTTATTGACTTGGCAATCGCACTAAGCAATATAATTTGTTAGTGCATTTGCTTACATTTTCATTATGTTTCCATGTGATGGCTAATTCAATGTATTTATTAAAAAGATAAAAGATTTGTATTTTTGATATGGTCAGTACTCAGTATGTTGTTAGGTTAGCTTATTGCGTAATAACTTAAGACAGTTGGTCCCTTAAGTAGGGACTGAATAAATTCTCCGACTTGGTATTAGGTGGATCTCACAACTTTTACGAGACTTGTTTTTTTTTAAAGTTATGTTTTTGATGGCATTAATCTTAGTGTTTCAATCCATAGGCCGCCCTCAACCAACACTATCCTGGCTCATCAATAGCACACCCGTTGATGACCACATCATCCTGAAAAATGATGGCAAAGTTATCATCAGTAAAATCAGCGTAAGTGGCGCTGAACGAAGCTGGCTGAATAGCACAGTGAGATGTCAGGCGACGAACACAGCGCTGTTGAGTCCACACGAACGCACCGCTAGGGTGGAAATGAATTGTAAGTTTCCTTATTAAGCAGACGTGACGGGATCGCTATGGGTGTAATAAAATGGTTCGGTTTAAATCTAAGTTTATCAAAGTAGCAATACTATTTTAAAAATATGCGTCAAGTGTTTGAAATAGAGCTTTTGTAGATACATGTAATCAAGGTGTGAAAAATCTTACTCTGATGTTTCCTAAACATATTTAAGGGATGTACAATTCACATTGGTTTAATAAGTTGTCAAAAAATTTAAATATATATATGATCACCATATCGTCTAGTAGATTCCGATTGATTTAATTATCAGTTTCAAAATAAGCAGAAATTATATAAGATTGATGACTTAAGTAGGTGAATTTTTAAAAGTATTCTATTCAACTTGAAACGAGTAAAATTTAAACTTTCAAAGGAGTTTCATACAATTAAAAGTTTTTGTTTAGAACAAAATCACATATATATATATTCTACACTGTATACGATTATTGATTGATGCTTGATACCGTTGCTAAATTTCTGATATTCGACGAACTCAAGAAGCAGCATAAGAACTTTGGTAATCGTAAACTAATCCCTAGTGCGACCAACATCAGTATCAATAATAGAGAAGCCTGGCCAGCTATCTGCAGACTCTGAAGTTACACTGGTCTGCATCACACATGGCAGTAGACCACCAGCCCAGGTCACATGGTATCGAGAGAACAGGAAATATACTAGAGGAAAGGTATTTTAAACAAGTCATTTGAACATCTGTTTTGATACCAACGTCTTATAAATTTTACCCTACTTCTATAACATTCTATAGCAAGTTAAGTTTCAGTTCATCAATAATTATTATAAAAATTTAAATAAATCAGTGGCGCTACAAATTCTTTAGGTCTGGGCCTCAGATTTCTGAATCTGTTTCATGATCATTTTTCAATGTAATAGACAAGTAGGAGAGCAGCCTCCTGTGCCTGACACACGCTGACGACTTGTTGGGTCTATGATATTTCGGTTTCCTCGCGATATTTTCCTTCACCGTTCGAGCGAATGTTAAATGCGCACATAGAAAGAAAGTCCATTGGTGAACAGCCGGGGATCGAACCTACGACCTCAGGGATGAGAGTCTCACGCTGAAGCCACTGGCACAAAAGTCAATAATTATATGTTTGACTATTTGCAGAATAAAATATATAATATATTTAGTTAAATAATCGTATTAATATTATTAAAATACGAAGTGATAAATGTGCAATGAAAAAAGAAGGAAGTCTGCTTATTTTATTCATAGCATTTCTGGATGCAATAAAGTAGGTTTTAGATTGAATTGATAGAATTAAATGTCCAGACAACATTTCCGACTATTAAATAATCCATTATTGAATAGCATGCAAATTCGGTTACAAATAGCATTTGTTTTAAATTTTTATTTATATCTTATAGTTCATTATGTTCTCCGTTATTATTTAGGCGCACATCGAATGGCGAACTTCTACTTAGCTTTGACGAACTTTTTTTAACGTTGCATGGGACAAATTATACTTTAAGTATTTTTCTTAGTACACATAAACACATAATCTTGTATTTTCATTCAACAGCACAGCGAGTACATCAACGACACGTCTACTGTTAGTAAACTCAGCATGTTACCGCAACCAGAAGACGATGGTACAACAATAAGGTGTCGAGCTGATAATCCGATACTCAGAGTCGCTTTGGAAGACTCATTTAAAATGGGCGTTGTTTGTGAGTATTATATCGAAATAACAGGGCTGTTTGATACAATTCATTTGATGGTATGTCTACACGTGTATATTAATTTTTACAATGAAATAAAGTTTACGTAAATACTCCCATTTAGCATCACAAAATCATTAACTAGATTTGGAGGTTACTTGCTATAAAACAAATTTGATATATTTATTAAATACGTAATTACGGATTTAGACGATTCTACAGATGATATTTTCATTGGCTGTGCAAGTAATCAATTGTTTTAGGTTACAGTTTATATGATACTCATATGTATGAACAAGCACAATACTTATCAGTAATAATAATATATACTTTATAAGACTTTTCGCAAACGTCGAATGCCTCCTATAAAAACTAAGATGTTTGTTTACATTAAATTGCAAAAGCCCGTTCTAAATATAAATAAAACGAATCAACATAAAATAAGCGTAATGTAGCAAAACAACAATTCGACTACGTGAGATCTCTCAGATAGAAAAACTAATTTTCCGACTTTTATCTAAATATCCTCGATTTTCTTATCAAAACTAGACATTTTCTTCATTCAAAAGTGTTCTTAGTGTCACCGAAATAAGGCTGAAATTAGTCTGAATGTTAACAAAATCTTAACACACGGATATGAAATAAACACCTCGATTTCATACAACTCAATTCGAGAACTTTTGGGAAATTGCACTGGGTACTTGCAGTTTTTATTTCAAGGCATTTTAGGCTTTATGTGGGTGAAGTAAGGTTTAATTTCTACAGACAGGCCGGTCGTAACTATGTCCCTGGGCAGCACCCTCAACCCGAATGATATAAAGGAAGGCGACGACGTATACTTTGAGTGCAACATAAAATCCAATCCTAAAGAGCACCGCATCTCATGGTATCATAACGTGAGTGAGTTAAACATTTATTATAAAATTTTCTTTTTCATAAGGGAAATAGCCACCGGTGCAGTGTATTACTCGTATGATGGACTGTTCTAGAGTATGCATGTGATTAAGTTAATTAGAACAATAGTGCTTTTCACTATGTAAAAATATATCTTTTAGTTTTGCTCTTCGGTCTTGAACATACTATTACCTATAAAAGTGACATGAAGTTAAAGTTTAGATACAATAATGAATTGATTTTGCGTGAAGTAGTTTTGCGTTCGGAACACGGCGTACGCCACTACACGTGCGTCGTGTCTATGTGCGCATTTAACACTCTCTTGTACGATGAAAGAAATCCTCTTGAGGAAACATGCCTTATACCTAAAAATTTAAGGCATTTCTCGGGCATATACCGAAGATAACCTATTTAAAAATATATATAAAACGACAGATATAAAAATTTAAGAGTTTTATAACAAAACAAGCGCCATGGTTTTTTTAAGACAAATTAAAACAAAAGAAACTGGCGAAACTGAAATCCAACAATATTAATATTATTGTGCGTTTTTCTCACTCACTTTCAAAAGTCATTCAGAAGGAGCTGGAAATTTACATTTAAAAATATTATATTTGAGATAGAGCCCTTACTATTCGTTTATTTTGCTATTATTATTAAAGTTTGTTTTATTATTACTTTGAAATCTCGTAAATTGTAATTTTTGTCCTGCAATTTTAAGTTTAAGAAATATCCGTCATATAGCCTAACTAAAATAACTATTTTGATAAATTTTCGAAATCACTAAATACAGAATATTCTTTAAGAGCCCATCGTACAGTTTAAAATTCATAAAAATAAAGTTTAATTTCGTAAATTGTAACAAGGTAGCTCGAATGAAGAGTTGTTAAGAGAACATTTTAAAAATATTAAAAGTGGACGGTGAGCTACTTTCCACAACTTGTGATTAATTAGTACAATTTTATTTGGCATACGGGTTTTTGAGTAAGATATATCTCCGATTTGTTTATATTTTATAAATGTATTGTATACTATATATATTATATACTATGTTTATTATTTCTAGGTATTTTATATAATCTGTACAAAATACAAGTAATTGGTACGAGCCCTTTCTATGAAATACGAATAAAGAAGATACTGACAATAAGAACTCGTAGCAACAGTAACAAATTTTATAATTTAAAGAAAAAACTGTTTAACCGGATTGAAGTTCACCGTGACCAAGCACGCTGTAAAGCACGCGAAACGTCGGATAAATTTAAAATTATGTTAAATAGTTGTAAATTTATAATAATACATAACTTCAATCCGGTTAAACAGTTTTTTCTTTAAATGTGTAAAGGTTATGTAAATCAAAGACAATACTAAATTTTATAATGTTTACCATACTTTGGCAAGAAATATTAGTTACATGATATATTTTAGTTTATGTTAAGTTTCGTTATTTATTTCAATGTATATTATTTTATTATTAGTAGTTTATGTTTATAAGTTTAATTTTATTAATATTGTTACCATTACGATGTATGTTAGGAATATCGTAAATATATTTGTTTGTTGGAATTAATGTAACTTTACAAAAACAAAATATTATGTTTCTTTTATTAAAAAGGTTCTTAATTTTTGCTATACAATCAGTATTAATATTACTATTTTAGTATTATTTATTTTGATGTATTTTAACTATAAACTGTCAAACGCGTTAACGCGTATTTAATGCGCAGATTCAAGTATTATTATTTTAAAAACATATCAAGTATGACAAAAAAGTTACATTTATTTCCCGCTAAGTTGTTTTGTTTATTAACGTAAATATGCGAAATTTATTAGATATTGTATTTCCATAGTGCGACTAATTGAGGCTTACGTGGAGACGTTGTTAAAAAAATTAACAAAACATCTTATCTAATAAGTAAAATAAAAACTTATAGGATGAATCAGTCAGCCAGAACATGTCTTCTGGGGTCTTCATTAGTACCAAGTCGTTGGTACTCCAGCGAGTAACGAGACAAGACGTTGGTTTATATTCATGCAGGGCAGCCAATCAAATTGGGGAAACCACCAGTCAGTCCGTGTACTTGAGAGTGCAATGTAAGTATTTATATATATATTTATTTATTTGTTCAGATAAAATAATCCATCATTATGTTAGTATAAACTTACGGACTTAGTGTTAGTATATTATTATTAAAAAGCTAAACATAAAAACCCATGAAACATTCTATATAAAAACGGTCCGATAAAACATATAGCTGTGATGACGTTCCTCTCACTTTATATTCAACGCTTTTTATTCCTTCTGAGGCCAATGCCAAGGCAATATTCACTAACGATTCAAAACTTGATACAGTCACTAACAATCTTAAACAACATCTTCTTAACCTGTCCTGCTGAAACGGAAATTATTCTTATTGTGCAACAATAGTTTAATTATAGAATTCTAAGTGCTATATAGAAATTATTATGTCCAGTATCGGTATAATGTTAAATGGGTAGACAGCTGTCCACGACTCAGAGAATCCTAGGGTGGGTATTGCACATTATTTTTGAAGTGAAAACTTCTTTAGAATCGTTGTGATTTAAAAGTCGATGAAACGAAAAAGAGACACACGGAGAAAATGAGATAGGAAGCATTACATACAGAGTATAAACTTTAAATTAGTGTGTATTTAATCATTTTCTAAATTAAAAAAAAACAGATGTGCAAAGAAATTTAATAAGAAATAAATTATAAAATTAGATTAAATTTATAAATTTTATTTACATAACTTTAACTATAAAAATTTTTTGAAGTTAAAACTGTATAACGCTTGCTATCTCATTTTCTGCCACGTTAAATCATATGAATTTATGTGTTCGTCTCTTTTTCGTTTCATCGACTTTCAAACTTAAAAAAGTCTAATTTACATTCTATATTTATTTATTTATTAACACTTCGTAGCATATACTTTAATATAGTAGAATAGACATAATTAAATAAAAAGGAGTTTATATATTATAAAAGCTTTTTTAATATCAAAATTAATAATTATCCATTAAACTTAAAAAATAAAATTACATTCGTCTCATAACATTGAAAACAAAATGAATGTTTCACTTTTACCACGTATGAATTGCACACGTTTCTCCTTATTTATTATGTATACTAAATTCGTTTCTTTTTCCATATATGCTTATGTTCACCGTGGTATAAGCAAGGTATATTTTTTAATATCGAGAACTGCAATAGAAACTTTATCGCAGTTTCTTATAATTTCAGTAAATTTTTAAAATTTTAAGTTTTATTTTTATTCGTTTTGGACATCACTCAGTAAGTTGATGTAAGATCTAATTATTTTCCATCAGTAAGAAGAAAGCTTTGAGAAAGATTGCTTGGATGTCAGTAAGAAAAAAATAATTTACACTTGTAAAAGAAATATTCAAATGAAGAAATAGTTTAAATTTATAAACTAAGGTCCTTAAGACGTCTGCAGAGAAACCGCAAACTCGTGATTGTGATGCAAATGCAAAGAGTGACCGAACTCAGCTTGCTTATTTGCAAAGTACTTCGTTTAACATTCTATTCTGTATCTAAGTGTTTTAAATTGCTCATTTTCTTCACACTTACCGACTATTTTGGTTTTTATCTAATAACTAGCTGATCCGACTAACGTTTGCTTAGCCTTACAGTATATTATCTCTAGGAAACATTTTTTTAGTTTAATAAAAATTTATATCTTTGTTGTATGTATTTTTGTATGCTGTATCATAAGTACATATATGTATAAGTTACCTGTGGCCGCACATATTTCCCGCGATATTGTAGTTACATTAACCGTTGAATTACTACTTTATCATGTCTACTGTAACGCAATTTTTTTTACAATTACATAACCTACTTTTTCATATAATTATTTTTTGTTTTTCAGATGCGCCAACTTGTGCTCAGTCCACACCAGTAATAATTGGAGCAAGACTTGACGAGTCTCTCCGTGTGAGGTGTACAGTCAGCGCTGACCCGGCCGATGTGGCATTTTACTGGCAGTTCAATAACAGTGGGGAAAGCTTTCAAGTCTCTCCTGCTAGATATGGTGAGAATTTCTCCCGGTTAAATATTATTTCAGGGCATTTCTTTCTGACCAATTTCTTTGGGAATGCACAAACAAGAATAATTCTTAAATTTTTTCTTCAGAAAACAATAATATAGCTATAGATTGGTTGTTGTTAAAATAAAATAAATCAGTGGCGCTACAACCCCTTTAGGTCTTCGCCTCAGATTTCTGAATCTGTTTCATGATCATTTTTTAAATCTAATAGGCAAGTAGGTGATCAGCCTCCAGGGCCTGACACACGCCGTCGACTTTTTGGGTCTAAAACATGTCGGTTTCCTCACGATGTTTCCCTTCACCGTTTAAGCAAATGTTAAATGCGCACCTAGAAAGAAAGTCCATTGGTGCACAGCCGGGGATCGAACCTACGGCCTCAGGTATGAGAGTCGCACTCCGAAACCACTAGGCCAACACTGCTTTTTTTGGTTGTTGTTATTATGGCCTATAATGTAAATAAATAAATTGTAATAATTGTATTTCTAGTAGCTACTGGTGGTACCGCAAGCGAGTTAAGATATCGAGCGGCCAGCGAAAGGGACTACGGCGCGTTACTATGCAGAGCTACAAACACCGTGGGCACGCAGCATAAGCCTTGTGTCTTCCAAATTGTTCCTGCTGGTATGTCAGTTAATTTAGAATATATAAAAGTCAGCTAGTATTTATGTTTACTAGCTGTATTATGTGGCACTCGTGTTGTGTTGACCGTAGCATGTCGTTTTGCTCCATAGATCAAGATACAATAGAATATTCTTTTTTTAATTCGAACTATTTCCTGAGATAAGTGCGGTCAATCAAACACACATTAAGTTTACAATATTAGTATATATTGCAAATCTTTAAGGTCTTAGTCCACGAATAACTTCTCCGTTTATAGTAGATCATTGATATGTCAAATTATTCGGTTGTGAGAGGGGTTTTGAAA
The DNA here is from genome assembly GCA_905332375.1 of Pieris macdunnoughi. Classification (NCBI taxonomy): domain Eukaryota; kingdom Metazoa; phylum Arthropoda; class Insecta; order Lepidoptera; family Pieridae; genus Pieris; species Pieris macdunnoughi. The sequence goes on along the minus strand of CAJOBZ010000027.1, from coordinate 1,947,972 downwards.
TCCGGTTTGAAGAAATAGTCTGAGAAAAACCGACAAGCACATCTTCTATTAAATCACAGTTTATTATAGCTGTATTACGCTAACTGTGAATATTAACCAATTAAATAGACGTATTAAAGTACGCACAAATTTTAGTATATTACGTTACGTGCATCCCACAAATCAGAACATTAATATTCAATATCTATTCAACCAAACATGTATGTCTGGTAGCTATCTGTATTCCGAACATACAGCCGCACCAGTTAAGCTCACTGTGGTTGCTTGAACTATGTAGTCATGTAACATTGTAACCTATGTAATGTATAAATGGTACATTTTATAGTAGTATTTATAGAGACAGCACTTATACTTACTATTCTACTGACAATCGGTACTTATAGCAATTAAAACTTGCTCGTACGCCAAAACGAATAGCATACGAATATTTTCGATTGAACTAAAACTTGTATTTACTTTAAATTAACCCCACAGAACGAGCAGCTCGAACATATTACCTAGTTGGTATAGAATTCCCAAAGTTTTTACAGCGTTGCTACGCCAAGCTTTATAAAAAAATATTTAAAATTTTTATAACAAATTTTATAAAAAAATAAATAACAAATTTTATAAAAAAATAGACAATAGAAATTGTATGGAAAATCGATGCGTGCGAACTGTCAAAAACTGACATACAGAGTTGAGTTCGTGCTAATGCCACACATAATTCATAGTCAACGAATATAGTTCATTGCCAAACATTAGTCAGTCATTACGTCTCGTAAGTCATACGCCAACTTTATTCAATATGCACGAAAATTGTACTAACTAAATTGGATTATAAGCGAAAATCATCAATCTTCCCGAGTTTGAAATAAAGTGAATAGGTTACGTCAGAACGTGAAGTTCCCGGGCTAATTCCAGGGTTTAAGTAAAAAAGTTTTTATTTCATCGTTTCGACTTGAGGACATAAATCGCGCGCAGGGCTGTCGTCTTATAAAAGAAAGTGTTGAAGTTCGTCTTCATAATAGAGGAAATATAAGTTAAATATTCAGATATGTTTTTTTCATTATCTTTCGTGCGGTGGTATAATTTTGTTATATATAATAAAAAAACCCGTTTGCGATACAACTTACATGTATTTTAAATATTTAAATACATATTAGTTTTCTTAGAAAAAAAAAATAGGGACCCTATAAATAGACGAGTAAAAGGACACTAAGGATATTAATTATCTGGAAGCTTTCCTATCTACAAGGAATGTGAATTTCCCCCCACCAGACAAAATTTAGCCTAAATACAAAGTAAATAATAAAATAAAATAATATAAATTTATACCAATCGTAATCATCAAGGCCTATCTCTATAACCCGGAGGTCAGTAAACAATAAAATAGACATAGGAATTGGTTGGCTCCTTTTCTCAACTACCTTACGGGACTTTATCAAACAGATTAATAAAATTTTATGCGTGGCAACCCTAATCGCTCCTGTGTCGAGCTAATCCAACTCGCAACGTTGCGTCAGTTTCTGATATTGCTAATATTTACTTTATTACTGAGATCAGTCACTGGCGTATTGATAAATTGCCTACTTTCGCGCCTATACACGCGCAATGTGTTCATTAACGTAATAATTGGTTTTGGGATAGTAATGAATATTTAGTTTGAAATTTAATTATGTTTAATAATAATTAATATGTCATGTTATAAGTTGTACCGGACAAAACTATTGTTTTGCGTAATAATACACCTGAACCTGGACAAGATGTCCAGGTTAGCCGTGACTGTTACCAAATAAAGAACCAGCAGCATACACTCCATATAATACAATCATTTTTGCTCAAACATTTTGCGAAATATCGAATCCAGGACCTCTGTGTTATAATTTACATCTCTCTCTCTCTCTTCTGACGGTAGCTCATGAGTGAGCGTCGTGGTCAGCAAGGAAACATCTGGAGCGGACTATCTATTTCCAACGTCTACGTAATCTTTTGCTTTCTGTGTTACCAACCACGATCAGTTTCTCCAAGTTCTCATCGCCTGTACGCATTGTAACTTATATTTTACATACATTAACTATGAAATTTATCTATAATTCGTTCAAGGAAGGTTGTTGTGTCTTATCGAAATCAAAAGTCTTGCCGTAATTTTGATAAAAATTGCAGTATCGGACAATTATAAGCTGTTTTGATCAAACTAAATGTTTCAAGACTGAGATTTTTTAACAACAAAACATTGTTACCACTAAATATTACAAAATGTGAATTAATACTTAGTGCAATTACAAAAAGAGCAGTGTTGGTACAACTTCCGGCTCTCGTCCCTGAGGTCGTAGGTTCAATCCCCGCCTTAACACCAATGGACATTCTATGTGCGCAATTAATACTCGCTTTGACGGCGAATGAAAACTACGGGAGGAAACCGGCATGCCTTAGACCCAAAAATTGTACGGCGTGATAAGCTCAGAAGGTTACCTACTAATCTATTAAGCAAAACCAAATCACGAAACAGACACAAAAATCTGAGGCCCGGACCTAAAAGGTTGTAGCGCCATTAGTATTAATATAAAAAAATACACAATACAGTTTGTTTGCAGCGAGCGCTTACGCCTTCCATTAGATCTGTTTATATAAAAATGTTTAAAAAAATTACATTACCTTTATTTAATCATTATAAAAAATTTATAATCTACAGGTTTTTTTTCTATTTGCTGTTAAATTTTTCTGTTTTATGTTGTATTAAGTTATATTTTGACTTTAAGAACAGTTAATAATGTGTGCCAGTCACAAAAGCTTGCCATTGAAAGAAAAATGATTGAGAAACAGAACATGAATATCAAAACAAATATTCACGAGCACGAGTTCTATTTTTAAATAACCGTTTATTGCTACACGTGATAAATTTTTCAATAGAAAATGCATTTTATACTTCCATTTACGCTTTGGTGTTTTGTTAATATAATCATCACAATTAGCTAGTGTTTTGTACAGATAATCAATCACCAGCTTTATAGATGTCGATCTATTCACAATCAAAATGGAATGAAGTTAGGAGTCGCTAATCGAGTTTTTACAAGCGGCACTGGGTAATGACAGTCGACAACTTTCAGAGTTTAATCTATAAAAACTTAAAACTTCGCAACTTAGCCTTACTTCATTTACATTGGATTTTATGATGAATTTTTGAATATTCAAACTTGAAGTAGGGATTTAAAATAGTTTAAGCCGGGGTTAGTTTGTTCAAGCGGAGCTGTTTATTTTGTATAAGTCAACACTGATCGACTTTAGAAATCAGTTATTTGTTTCATTAGGTCTGTCTGTGTTTGTTTACATAATCTATAGTTTATTTTTTGTATATTTTTTGAAGTTATACTTCTTTAGACGCGTTATGAAAAATTGATGAGAGTGTAATTTTACGATGCGCGCGCACCGTGACACAAAATTAACAGAATGAAGTTGCCCACGGAAATTGCTACGGCATTGGGCATAATTTAAAAACAACATTCGAATAATAATAGAATTTATGTTACACTTAATGTAAGAGAATAATAATACATATTTATTTATTTAATTTTTCAAATGTAAACTGAACTTCATTGACTATAATGACTCCTTTTCCAGTCTTTGATTATTTAATTATAATTAATTATTTGCATGCAATCAAAAACTATTTTTAATAATGCCAAAGAAGTATAACTTCTTACGCGCGTACATAAGTACACGCACCCTTTTTTTTCTATGAATACTTGTGTGGAGAGGAGAAGTATATATCTTATAACGAAGTAACACTCTCTCTTATAACTTCGTTAGCGCGTTTCAGATGATCATACGATATCATAATGTGATTTTAGATGTCGCTATACTTGTTTACTTTTCTATTAAAAGTAATAAATACAGATAATAGTTTTTTTATTATTATTATTTTTGGTAAACCATAATTGTTGCACATTCTTGTTTTTTTTAATTATTTAATTCGTTTGTATGATATTATTCGGTTATTTTATACAAATAATTTAAAAAAAAACTTATTTAGTGCACCTTATATTCGACCAATATATATGTATCGTTATTGTTTGTTTTTCTATTAGGGACATAATGAACTTAACAATAAAAGAGGTCCAGGCGTCTGGCCTGCTTCGTGATAATTTATGTTTCTAAATAGACAAGTAGTCGATCAACCTTCTAAGCCTGACACACGCCGTCGACTTTTTGTGTCTAAGACTTGCCAGTATCCTTACGATATTTTTCTTCACCGTACGTTAAATGCTCAAATAGACTATATGTTTATTGGTACAAAGCAGGTTTCGAACTTACGGTCTCAGGGTTGAGAGTCTCAAGCTGATGTCTAAAGGCCAACCCTGTTAATCCTCTATACCTATTTAAATCGTAATCCTTACTAAGTTCCTTTGTGCCAGCCCTGTACACAAACTATTCCTACATAAACCATTAATATTCTATGCCTTTATTAGCGTCCTGAAGACTTTGTAATTTAGTGAAATGTTAATAATTCATCAGCCAAGCCAATTCATTCCAATTCCAATATAATGATTGTCGTATTTCTGTAACTAAATGTACCAAAAAGTTTATTTTTAAATTATTTACTGAAAGCGTTTGAATGAGCGGGATCTGAGCTAATCGCTTTTATATGAAGTTGTGCGGACACATTGTACCTTGAAATAATATTTCGCATTTTCATGGATAAAAACAAATTCATTTTCTATACTATCTGTATGAAAAATTATAAGGAACCATATATTGAGAATTCATCGACACACACACGTCCCTATGGATAGCATTTGATCAATGCTACCAATGCAAAAGACCGTCTTTTGTGTCTGCCCCAATCAAGTTTCCGTTGAGTCATACTTACTATTATTATTATTATTTAAAAGGCTGATTAAAACCTGCACAGCGTACAGCCGGTGTATCGTCAGTGCCACGTCTGGAGACCCAATAACCCTAAAGTAACCCTAGAGGCACTCACGTCACCATATACATATTTATAATTGTAGTCTATGTATTCGTCGTATCCTGTGGTGTAGAAGGTTCGATGTAGGAATACTTTATCACCAAGCACTTTATTGGTTGTGGTTGAGAATGGCAGCCTTTTTTAGGCCATTCTCCTAATAAGAAATTAATTAAATAATTAATAATTAATTAATTAATTAATTATTTCTCCTAATTATAATTATAAGTCTACAGAGGCAATTTAATTGTTGAATGTATTTAGTAATACTTTTTGCTACTATTCCTGTTGCGCCGTACTAACGGTTACTAATGGTATGACACCCGTTTGGGTTTTCCGCACACGAGTGAGTTCTGTTTTAAGTAGATGATATTTGCTTTTAGTTTTTCTATTTCTTTTGGTGCCATGTCGTCTATTGGAACTGTTATATGTATCAAGTAGGTTAGTTGAATTACTATTACTATGATTTTAATAATACAAATAGCAAAAACGACGATTATTTTTATAATAATAATATAAGTAAACACACTAGATGTGTGTATTTGGGATAAGAATCCATCTACTCTTTTAAAATTAATTCAGTAAATCGGCCAGAACGACTTTTTCAGGGGGTTCATTCCATAGTGGCATAACCCTGTTTGGGAAGTTCAATGAGGCCACCTAGATTTCATTTCACATGAAGATTGTACGGGAAACCCTACGGATGAAGCCACGAGCGAATGCTTGTATGAAAACTTCTTAAATGTTACTTAATCGATACATTATCTGGAAATGCGCTCCGAGTCGAAGTTAATCCGTAAATTACTAATTTTACAACTCAATTAAAGTCTACCCCGATTTTCCGATAATCAATTAGGCTTTTTATACGCGATGCTACGATTTCTGTTAACATTTTCTTTTTGTAATAATATACAGGAAATATTTGTATATTTGTAACAAATTAACTCATATACTACAAAATTTCTTTCATCATCAAGCTGTTACATATCTAATAAATTAGAGACATAGGCCATATATATTTTCACGATATTAAATAAAATAAAATCAAGCCAGGACAGCCTGTGTGTTAAATTTTTTATGACAAATTAAAAATACTATTTAAATGAAACTAAGTTTATAATTTACAAAAATGTAAAATAATTAATTAATGTAAAAACTTTGTTTCCAAATTACTTCATATAAATTAATTAGCTGTACCTAATTAATTAGTACTGATGAGTATATAACTTATATAAAAGGGAATACATAACTATATTATGTTACATTATTGATAAAAAAATATAATTAAAATAATTGTATTATTGTTTACATTAGATAAAATATTTAATTAAATAATCAATAGAATCTTAATCTTAGCTACAGCTATGTATGTACACATAATAATAATTTAATAAAAAAACTAATACTACAGCATTTTCTCACTATTCGTTCATTTGTTTTTTACATTATTTTAAAATACAAAGCTGTCTCAGTATTCGTTTAGTTTGCAGCAACAAACATAGTGTCGGACTAACCCAATTTAAATTCGAAAATTGGGAACTTATTAATCTTAATAATAATACTTATTAATTTCATTTAAAAATCCTATTAGCAAAGTTTTGAAGACTTATTCGGTATTAAAAATTTCATTTTTGAGTTATATTATTAAAAATAAGATTTACATAAAGTAATATAATATTATATACTTTATTGTAATTTATCATAAGTCAAATTTTTCTATTTTACCTTAGTGTATTATTTTAAATGAACATAAATTATTCAAGGTTGACTTTAACGGGAACATTTTTGTGTTTTCCTTCTAATTAATACTCTGCACGTTTTTATCTCATTAATTATTTTTTTCAATCTCAAGTTCAGTGCAAATATTTTAATTAGCTATGTAGCATATTATTTAAGCTCTCTAGCTTACGGCCATATTAACGATCATTTTATAAAATTATCGCTAATCCCTAAATTTTAGGGATGAAAAATAGATGTTGTCCGATTCGCAGGCCTAACTGATATGCACACAATTTCACGAAAATCGATTGAGTCATTTCGATGGAGTTTAATTACAAAAATCCGTGACACGAGAATTTTATATATAGATATATAATGCAGAAATATGTGTGTCTAGTGCCATATGCAAGTCTAGGTATGTCTTTGTATTTCATTCCAGCCTATATAAACTGGAAAATTCATAACAATATTAATTTAAGCGCGCAAATTTAATAATTGGAAACAAAACAAAATACAGCTCGAATGCGAACTATAAAGTTGACTTGCTAAAATTAATAAACTAAGCCTCTTACTGAAATTTCAATTTCAACTTGGAATTGCTCTCAGGGATAGCCTTTGGATTGAAATGTTTTACGAAAATAATCTATTATGCCCTAATATTATAAAGAGGATTTTGATATGGCAAATTATAATTATTTTCATTATAACGTAAAATTGCAAAAGGTTAAAACTATTAACTATTTTACTCGTAATTTCAAAACTTGAAGTGTTTTCTTACCGATGACACATACTTCAGTTATTCGTAACTCGATGAAATAATTTTTGCATACCCTTTTCAATGCGACATTCCCGCGCGTGTTTAGTAATTTTTTATTTTACTTATTGAGAAATTTACCATTTACAGCTCAGAAATAACTAACTTACTTGTTTTATTATAGTATTAAGTTCTCTAAGAAAGCAATACACTAACTAAAAATTTGTTGAGGAACACTTAGATAACTTAATATACTACAGTGTACACTTGTAAAAACTTATGATACACTATTTATAACACAATCTTGATATGTCTACAATGTGAAATAATTAGTGTTTCGCTAGTCGATTCCGAGATCTTTATATACACCACTTTCGGTAATCGTTTAACAAAATTTATTTATTTACTTTTAAAAAAATACAAAAGTTTGTATGACGGTGGATCATCTTGGTCACAATTTCTCAGAAGCGACAACTTCGAGAATCAAAGATAAAGAGAAGATTATAATTGGTTTGCAATTGATAAGTACAAAGTTTGACAGTACCTCTTATTGACGCCCGTGCTAAAATACCACTACTAGTCTTCGGCAAAAGAACCTTGTTAATAAATCTTATATAACGAACCAATTTGATAGTGTGTATTAATTTCAACTAGTTCCAACGGCAGGGTCAATAGTTGAAACATATTTTAAATATTTTACGTTTTGAAACTCGTATTACACAGCTAAGTGCTTAAAAGCCTTAATTTTAAAATACGGAACTCGAGTCAATAGGAAATTCGAAACGAGAAAACTTACACGCGATTTACAGCTTATCCCAAACTTTGTTTATTTACAGTACAAATGCTCTCGTAAATACGTGGAATCGAAACCTGATATTGCTTGGACCAGTGTTAACAATTATAAATTAATTAAGGGTATAAACTTTTATAAAATAATCTGTGTTTTTAAATATTGTCTACTCACGTTAGAGGCAATAATACTCGTAGAAGCCTAATGTTGGTAATATTGTTACATGTCAAACGAAATGAATGAATATTATGCTGTTAATTGTTTTGAGTTTCAATTACAAAAGTAGTTTTTTTGCCATATATAAGCAGGCTATATATCATGGCTTAAGGGTTAAATTGCGGACAATCCGGAGGTTCTGGGTCCAATTTCCGGTGGGTTAAGTAGAATCAACAGATACTGGAATAAGACTACCTCATGCCCTTTTGGGAGTTACTATATTTCAAATACATAAATAGCTCCTAAACCTTTCTTCAGAAGCAGGACCTATATAAATAGCTAATATATACGTTATATATATATATATATATATTGTTTATTAAAACAAGTCCCAAATGTGACGCTGTCCTATATCAAATTAATGGTATTATATAAATGACTAGCGACTCGTCCCGGCTTCGCACGGGTGGACATTTATTTAAAATAAAAATTGTAGACATTGATGTTCTTTAATATTGTGGAACATTTTTTGGTTGTATCATCAATAGTTTTCGCAGCGCATGCGATGAAAGATATTTTTTTACACCTTGGGTAATTGTAGTTTTAGTAGGGATCCTGATTTTTTTATCAGTGATAATGTAGCATTCAAATGGTGAAAGAATTTTTAAAATCGATCCAGTACTTTTTGAGCCAATTCGTTACAAACATACTTAAGTACAAATTATTCCTCTTTGTAATATTAGTATAGATAGTATGCATTTTTATTATCAAAAAGATAAATACGTTTTATATACTAACTAATGGAATATTTAAGCTCTAAGTACTTTAGTATATACGTATAAGCGACCCGCCACAGCGCTTTATCGACTACAGTAAGTCGGCTTTTAGACATCCTAACTGTTTAATCGGTATAGGTCAGAAACGTGTTTAATTCAACAAGCTTACAAAACAAAATAAAAGAGGAAATAAATAGTTTTATAATTAGCGTATACGTATGTAATTACGTGTTATAATGAGTTCATTAACTTACTTTACATACATGAGGTTCTTCTTTTAGAATAAAATGATAACCGCCGTCTATGGAGACCTCCAACGCTGGGATTTGCCGATCTTGAGGGAATGATATGCTCTTTTCTATATTCAAAGTATATATTGTGAATTTTAAGAGCCAAAGAATAGAAGCAACTATGTATTCGGCTTGAACTTTTTGGTTCTGTAGTTTGCCGATGTGTAATAGAGAGATGAGTGAGTAAAGTAAATTTTGTAATCAAGATTCACAGAGTATGGCCTTTCATTTAGTGACCGAGGATTCGCCAAAAATATTTTCGCCAGGCGTGACTGGCTATCTTAATATAAAATTGAATTGTATTGAAGCCCGCGATAATAATAATAAATCATTCATTTGCAAAGAAAGTCGTAAACTCTGATTGATTAATTATAAAAAACCGCACTATCAGCCATATAGAAAGATATAAAGGCCGACTAGGGCTTCCGGAAAGTGAAATCAGTACACCATCTTTGAACTCTTTTAAAAATAGATTGGATAGTAGTAGTAGTGTGTTTATATACATAATAAGAATAATAATAACAATAATAATGCAAATGTCATATTAATTATCATAATGTAATAATAAAGAATTCTCCCACATTATAAAGGCACCTTGCCTAAAAATCTGAAATGAAATCAGTACACCATCTTTGAACTCTTTTAAAAAAGATTGATAGTAGTAGTAGTGTGTTTATATACATAATAAAATAATAATAACAATAATAATGCAAATTCAATAATTATCAAATAAAAAAAATTATCTCCCAATTAAGACCTGCTAAAAATCCGGAAAGTGAAATCAGTACACCATCTTTGAACTCTTTTAAAAATAGATTGGATAGTAGTAGTAGTGTGTTTATATACATAATAAGAATAATAATAACAATAATAATGCAAATGTCATATTAATTATCATAATGTAATAATAAAAAATTATCTCCCACATTATAAAGGCACCTTGCCTAAAAATCTCATCACTTTCCCCTTGAAATCATTACACGACAGGGATCTATAACTTCTGAGAAAGTGATTAAATAGTTTTATAGCCATGGCGCAATAATTTTTTAAATACATCGTGGTGGAGCATGCAGGGACCGACAGCCGTAATGGATCCCTCGGTAGATACAGGCAAGTTTCTTAAAATGTTTTGAAATTTTTTGGATAATTTACTTTACTCGCTTGAGAATGACACTAGTCTAAACACATAATAATTCCGATACAATTTCATCTGGCGTGAGCGAACATTCATTCCTTACAGTTTCAGTGTTCAATAGCATATCGCAAACGAATGAACTACTCGTATCCAACGTTATTAGAATTAATCCCATTAAATATAAAGTTAGCGGACGTACGTGACAAAACGTCGTGGAAAATTCATTTCGGCATCACTTCGTCCTAACTGTGCACTATTTCAATGCAACAGTTCACTGACGACGGACACAAATAAAAGTTCAAAATGGCAGAGAAACTGCGATGCCTTTTGTTCGTGTCGCTGCAATTTTCCATAGTTTTATTTATGCTATTTTGGGTACGTTGGGTAATAAAATGTTGCTACTCGTGAATGATTTTATATATTACTAGCTGCCCCCGCGAACTCCGTTTCTCCTTAATGCCTAGCCTACCTTTTTAGTATATACCAACATAGAACATTTTGCTATGCTACCCCAGAGACTGTTCGGTTTTCGGAATGAAAACTTTTTAGATTTTTCTGTGATTTTTCTCTACAGAATCCTCGGAGTTCAAGTTATAAGTTCTTAACTAACAAATAAAAAATGGGGGTTGATTGTAGAGCGGTGACAATTAAGGGTTGTATGTATTTTTGTATCATTAAAAAAATAAAAACAAAAAAAATTGTCTAAAAAATAAAAATAAAATTTAGGGGTTATTAACATTTAGGGGTATGAAAAATAGATAGTAGCCGATTCACTGACTTACTGAATATGCATAAAAAATTTCATAAGAATCGGTTGAGCCGTTTCGGAGGAGTATGGGAATGAACATTGTGACACGAGAATTTTATATATTAGAAGTATTGACGTCTTGAAAAGGTAGTATTAAATAGCCGCCTATTTCTTTTATCAACCTCTAATACTAAAAATACAGACTTAGTAATTTTGACGCAATGTATTGTTAGAAATGCAACAAACAAACCATTTCTACCTTGTTTAAGTTAATGGTAACACGTAAAATAATATTTATTAATTTTTTATATAATACGGGCAGCAAATAATTAATAAGTTAATCTGGCACTCGTTAATATTACTACATTTTAAAATTTGATCTTATTAAATTGCATATACTACGCACATAGATGCGCGACCGTTGCGCCGCGGTGATTGCGTTTGTCACTAAAGCGTGTGGAAGAAGAGGCGCGGGCGAAATCATAATTTTTTCTAGCTTAAGGCCCGCTCTTAGCCTCAGCTATCAGCCTAAGCTATATATGAATTTTATTTGATACAATATTTGTTGCAGCTCGGCCCTCGTCGCCACGGAACTGCACAGCCAAACGCATTGTATCAAAGGATGTGTTCCTATCAGTGAGGTGTTTAGCAGGATACGATGGTGGGTTACACCAGCACTTTCTACTGGAAGCAGTCGGTGACAACAGCAGGGTGCTTGCTAATGTCACTACTGGGAAGGACGGTAATTATTTCATAATTGTCGACTTAGCACAGAATTTAAAAGACTAATCGTTAAAAAAAGAAGTTTTAGTTGTATGGGGACTAAAATAATAAACTTTCATTTATACCTGTTAAAAAGCATACAATTGCGTGTAGTAAGTAATAAATCTCTAGAGCTAGAAAAGCTTAGGTATCTTTAGTGAAATTCATCTAAAACGCTTTATACATAGACACTAATTGGCCTTATTATATGCGGGTACAATACCCAGATTTTTACCATGGTTACAATATTTTGGCATTTAAGAAATGGTTTTTTAATATATTTTACGACTCACATGTATTGTCTGTGGTTTACGAGAGCATTTACCATGTATTTAAATAATACAGAATTATGTTATTATTATTTTGACGTACATATTCATTTTATAGTTTTGAGTTACGGTTATATAAGATATTAGATAATAAAACCTGTGACTTATTTATTTTTATCAATACTAATGTACTTATTATAGACCTGGTGGTATTATTGAACATCAGCTGGTCGGTATTGGAAACCCTGACTGAAGACGAAGTGTTAACAGTCAGCGCGCGTAATACCAAGGGCGTGTCAGACCCAGTAATGCTGAGTGAATTGGTCTTCAAAGATGCTGCCAAGCAAACAGGTAAAAATCTAATGTAAATTGTCACTGTCATTAATTTCATCTGTACATTACTAAGAAATTTCGCGATAATGGAAGATACTTTGCACCTTTAGTAGCACAAAATCTAAAAACGTTGTATAGAGTTTGTGGAGTTACAATTTGGATAGACTTTGCACAGTAGATATCAAATGTATCAAAAGGCCTGAAACAAATTTTTCGCATGTAATAATTAGAATAAAGGATAATTAAAATATACGTATACGCATAACTAGGCAAGTTTGACTAACGCCCTTTGCCAAAACGCCACAGACAGAGATTCACTACGTGTCTATACCGTGTGTGTTACAAGTGTAATCATCCAAAACGTTTATTTTATATTTTTTATAACTACAAAACATATTTTTTAAATAGTTAACTCATTTGCAACTTACATAACTTACCTCAGATACCAGACCTAGTGCGATGTAAATTCTAATCACTATACGAGAATAATTTTTGACACTAAATCTCGACTATAAAAGTCACTCAGAGTTAATGAAGTGAACCAAACTTTATATGACTAAATTAGTATGATCATCGCTCAACATTATAATCATAACATATGTAAGAAATGTATAGACTAAGTAAATTAAAGAATTATCATACAGACACAAAAATGTTTCTGTTGTTACGACCTATTATCATAAATATACACTTCTCCATAAAAACTCCGTAAAAGAAATTAATAAGTTTAAATGTCAGAATTTTTCTTACATATTGCAGAACTTTTAAGTGCCATCCCAACTCTTTACGGGTCGTTACACACGACGTCGTTGAACCGGTCGTTTTAAGTAGATTTAACGGAGTTTTCTCTGATAAAAAAATCGTAGTCCTTCTTACTTAATTTTGCCAAAATTAGGGAGTATTTGAAAATCTGATAACAGAGAATATGTTTAAAGGATACTCTCAAAAGCTTAAAAACGTTGTCATTAATTAAACAAATATATAAATATTTTTTTATCATTGTGTACCAGATTGTTATAAATGGTCCATATTGCTAATTTTAATAAGGGTATTGACCGTTAATTTATATGAACAGACCTTTATCATAACTACTATTATCAAAAATGCTTTCTGAATTGTTATAATCACTGCGTTGAGTATATGTATTTTAAAATACACAGGTAATTAAATATTATAGTGACAATGGTTTGACGGTTAGAATACATTTTTGAAATACGAAACGATGAAACGGTTTGGCGATTGCTTGATTGTGATTGGTGAACTGCTTCTCTAGATCACGAACACAGTTATCGATTTCCATTTTTAAAAAACAATCTAACACTGATTTTGTATCTAAAACATCTGCGGTTCTGCAAAAAATAAATTAAAATTAGTATTATTTTTATTACAATGTGTTTGTCCGTGGTTAAGATGTTGCTTCCATGTAAAAGGACTAGTACCATGGTAACAAAATCCGCATTAACTTTAATCCTCATTATGCAATAAGGCAAACATTTGGAATTCCAAATTCAAATTTTATTTCAAACAAAATTTATATTGAATTAAGTAATTTAGAAGCCCATTAAATTAAATGTTCATAATGGAATAAGGAAAAGATATTGTATTTGTTAAATTGATTTATTCACACTTAACAGAGGAAACGGATCGTGTAATAGCGAAGTTTCCACTCGCTGCTGCGTTTGCTGGTTCTGCTGCTGTTGTCACTGCTATTGGAGCCATCATAGCGCTTGTCTTTAAGAAGTAAGTAAATAAAAAAAACCAAAATAAAATTTAAAAAAATCAAACGCACGTACATTTTCCGTTTGTTGTACAACAAAGAACTCCAGGCCGTTCTATTCTGCTATTTCTCGTCACACCCTTGACAAAACCTTGCCTGTCAACAAGAAGTAAGTGAAGTGCCTTAAATGTGCTCAATTACATTGTTACAGAAAAAGATTTTTTATCAGAGCTGATTTAGGTTTAGAATAAAGTTTTGATCTGATAAGTTAGTCTTACTTTTATTAATACAATTAATTTCTGCGTATGTTTTATTAATATTTTTTTTTCATATTTGCCTACTTTTCAGTACAAAATCATTATTATTATGTGACTCGTATCATATTTATCTTTAAAATGACATTTATGACAATATTTAACAACCGACAGCAAAATTAAATTTCAATAAGAATTAATAGTTTAAAATTCAAAACCTCGACACATCGAAACATGTTCATTTATGAAATAACTGTACGCGCGGTAAATTTATAAAATATTGTGTCGTGTTCAAAATATAAATCGTAAATTTTCAGTAGTTTAACCTCAATATTATCTTATTTGTGTTTAAAATGTTTTATTAATTCCGTGGAACGTATTTTGATACAATATAATGTTATATTATTTTACGTATAATACGTCTGTTATTACGATTACGAAACATACGAATTAAATCAATTCTTTTGTTAGCTCAAAGCCTCTATGCTGTAATCGTGAAGATGTCGAAGCCGTTTATTCTTTGGTTTGCGTTTGTTTTCATGTAAGACTATGTTATCGTATACATTTCTTCTATGTGATTTTCTTTTTTGGTATAGAATCTTTATTCCTTTCCTAGTTTAATTTTTTACAAAACGTTTATATATATGTTTATAATTAATCTTTGCCCGACAATAACAGTTACAGAACACAAAAAGAAAACAAGATAAATGAATTCAAATAAAGAACAACAATGAAAAATTAATAAAAGTCATAAAGCACGCCAAACATCTCTTAAATGCGCCAACTGTTGGCGCTTGTAATAGACTCAGGCAGGCTATTAAGTAGTTCCGCACTCTCCCCTAAACGATATATTATTTTTTAATATAGAACATTAAAATATAAAGGTCCAGAAGGAAAGTCTTTGGTAAATCGAATACGAATCGATGACATCACTTAATTGTGATACGTCAAACGGAAAGAAGATTGCGTCCCGTGCGATTTTTTGGGTATAAAAACTAACAAGCAGACTCGGCCAAGCGTTGCTGTGGCTAAGGTTTTTGTTATATTACATATTATGTTGTAGTGAACTACTCAAGGGAAACGGTAGAAGAACACGAGACATAGGACCACCATGCTAATTTTTGGTGGTTATGCAATTAAATTGTAGCTTATGTGAAACGTTGGTACTGTCAACACAGCACCATCTTTAGTTAGAATTGTGCCTGTCGAATAATTTGCAATAAAATAATATCGCGGGTATAAATTAAGATTAAAGCTATCTTTTAAGTTAGATCAAACTGCGCACGGTGTGCAAATTTGATTAAATCAGTTAAGTAGTTTAGGAGTCCATAGCGGACAAACAACGTGACGCGTAATTTATATATATTAAAATAGTAATTATGTAAAAAAAAATTCGAATATGAAATTTATCCTACCGCTGATCTGTGATGTTGTAGGGTTTTTAGTGAAATAAGTATATAATACGTCATGATAGGACTAGATTTACATTTATATTCATAAATTATATGTATCTATGTAAATAAACTAATAGAAAATTGAATTTTAATACGTATCAAGGCGTCACGAATCTTCAACAACGAGCAAGAGGCCATGTCAAAGTGTGGTGCAGGTTGACGCCCAGGGTCGACGCTACCTTATAGCCTATCCCACGACACACAGCCAGGAGAAAATGGAGACTAAACCGGATATACTAAACCCCAAACACAGTAAGCATACTAACACTTCTTTTATAGTCTTGAAGTCTTTTTTTTTATAAGACTAAGTGCGTATAGGACATCCATAAAATCCGGTCATCGCTTAGACCCATTTTAGTGGGTGCGTTGCCGGCCTTTAAGGACGGAGTTAATTCTCTTTATCACCCAGGGAATACCTCCAACGGGAGCTGATACCATATTTCGTAAAAGAAAATGACAACGGAAATGAAACGTGGAAGACTTCAAGCCATCAAATTGGAAAGAGTAGACTTAGTTTACGATCACCATTTTTTACACGCTTTATATTAGCTTCAGCTGTATGTATGTATGTATGTATGTAACCGACTCCTTCGGACTCAATTTTTTTCATTAACATGATTATTTAAATTAAAAAAGTACATCGCATATATTTATATAAATCTTCTTTGTTGTAACTAAACTCCTCCTAAGTGGCTGGACCGATCTTGATGAAATTTTTGTGACTTGTGTCAAGTGGATTCGAGTATGGAAATTTAAAAAGACGATTTAATTTTTTGTATTTAAAATCGGTGTATATGTATGTCCAGTCCGCTAGTATTATAACAAAAAACTAAAAGTGTGTGTGTTTGTCATGGAATTCTCCCATTTTTCTTCTAAAACAAGATCGCAGTTATTACAATTGGTATTTACGCAAGAATTCATTAAGAACACGCTTTTGGTTGGTTTCTAAACCTTCTGTGATAGTTTAACAGTTTTATTTTTACTATGTTTGATTTTAAACTTGTTTGAATATTCTGAAAAAACCTTTTTTTTAAGTGATAATTTAAAAAAAATCTCATAGGTGAAGCTGAGGGTCCCCGAGTGGTTCTAGAATCCAGTGACAACACAAGTTACATCATCCGAGAAGCGAACCCACTGCCTCACTCCACTTGTCTGCCGCACACACCACACGGCGATATGGTATTGCAAATGTTTGTTCCTCGCTTTGTTCCACCAGTTAGGTATTAACATCTTTTTTATAAAAAAAAGTTTGCAATTTTTGTATGTCGAAACTAATTTGGGTATTTTTGCACAGGCTTAGTGGGAATATCGATAAGTAACAATCTACATACGTTGATCACGGAATAATTTAGAATGTAAGAATCTATAAAGAACTTCGACTCGTAGCAAAGTTGGTGCAAGCACTACTGCATTTTCGCATAAACTTTAATTGATTTTTGATTAAGATGAAAGATTTGTATTCATTTCTATAAGACTAGAAATATGAGTATCAAATAACAAATCCTACATAACAGTTAACACTATTTAGTATTTAATATTTAATTATTAATTGAAAACTTTAAGATCACATTTGAACTTTGAAGTCTTTGAAGGTCTTTAGGAATTAGGGATGTTAAAAAAATAATCGATTTTTATTTAAATCGATTATTATTTTCTTATAATCGATTTTCACTTATAATACCACAAGAGCTTCAAAATTATCGGGTATTTCCCGATAGGTTCGTTGCAAACAAATGAAGGAGTCAAGTTTTTCAAAAACTTGACGACTTTATTTGTTTGCAGGGAACCTTGAGGGAAATGCCAGATAATTTTGAAGCTCGTGTGGTATTCGGGGGATTATTTTTCCGACCCAAATGTCGGCCAATAGAATTGCACCATGAGACGAAATGTACAGTTAACAAATAAGAATTTCATAATGAATAAAACAACTACTTAATACTTTTCTTGAAGCAACTACCAGAGAAAATTTTCAAAAAATTATCAGTATGATAATACCATGTAGGTTGTACCACGTGACGTCGAATGGTGCAATTCTATTGGTCGATATTTGGGTCGGAAAAATAATCATAGTAATATTAATAGATTTTTGATAAATCGATTATATAAATTAAGCGTTTAAATCGATTTCATAAACAGTGCGCTATTTAATAAAAGATTCGAATTTCGATCCTAGATTTAAAAAAACATTTAGATGATGACCCTTTATCCTTCTCAAAGACAATAAAATAAACTAAGAAATGTTTAAACTTGAATACTAAAAATGATGATAATTCTGAATCACCTGTTTCATCAAAATCTACGGTCAACGGACAAGATATATGGAGGTACATCACGAAACAATAATGCCTTGCATCTAACCCATCAATGGTCAAAAATACGAATTGGACCTATACATTCGGCACCCTATCGGATCTTATGGTAGATCCTCTCAATGTCTGGAAGGCCTCTGAAAGAACTTTTCCTAAGCTAACCGAATTGACTCTAAAGCTCTGAGATGGCCACATCTCTATAAAATTATTTTTAAAGGAAATATAGGAAAAACAAACAGTATTTAAGGAAAAATTATCAAATTATTATTTATAAATTAACTATTAAAATTAATATATATATAAAATAAAAACGACCTTCACAATTAAATAAACTATTTAATATTAATTAATATTAAAAAAAATCCAATATAATTTATAATAAAAAATTAAAAAAATTTTAAAATAAAAAAAATTTTTTTAAATCAATATTTTTAATCAGGGTAGTATTATATATGTATCACTATAACTTTATTTTTTACTAAAGATACATACATATATACTTTAGTGTCACATAAAAAATATACACATAAATAATTAATTGATTAAAAACAACCTAACGGTTGCATATTCTATGGGCTTCATACTTTCGATTGGTATAGAATTTATCTAAAAATCATACCGGTGAAATGTTTAAAAAAATATTTTTTTTTTAATTAATTCAAATACTCTGGATTGGAATTTGCTAGGCAACCCATATGGATTATATTTATTGACATATTAAATTAAATATAAAATACGTTTCATTAAATAAGCATCTCGGTGAAGGGTGTTGTATAGCGGGATCTTAGACCATTATCGTTTCATTTTATTTTAATACTACTCTTACGTAAGACGAGACTGAAAATTAGTGCCAACAATTATGTTTCGTCTTTTGATTGTTTAAACTCCAAAATTAACGAAATATTTGTTTTATATTTTAGTTTTTAAGACCATAACGTAGTCGTTCAGTTTTTTTTTTAATTATCGCTTTAAGTAATTTATTTTAATACTAGTCAAATGTAAAATAAGACTAGACATTTGTGACAATAATTATTTTGAATTGTTTTTATTGTTTAAACTTAAAGATTAACGAAATATTTGTTTTATATTTTACTTTTTGAGACTACAACGTAGTCCTTAAGTTTTTTAAATATTGTTTTAAGTACTTTATTTTAAAACTAGTCAAATATAAAATAGTACTGGACATTTATGGCAATTTTTATTTTAGTTTTTGAGACAATAAGGTTGTTATTATGATAGGATGCTCATCATTTCATTTTTATTATGATAAAACGTTTAACGGTACTGAAAATTTGTATCAATAATGATATTTGATTTCCTTATTCCTTATCTTGAAAGTTTAAACAATCATTCGCTTTCATTTTTAGTTTTGAATTGGTTATTTTTTTATTCATATCGTTTTATTCTAGTTATAACCTAATAAATTGTTAAATAAAATAAAATGTAGATTTTTAAAAATAGAAAAAAAACGCAGAAATTGATTATTTATTTCTAATTAAATCGATTATTTTTCATTAACCTCACATGGGTGTTGCCAACTCGGATTTTGAAAATTACGTAGGCCAGATTAGAAAATTACGTAGATTTATTAAAAAATTTGTAGGAAAAGTTCGTAGATCTACGTACTTTTTATTATGAGTGAAATGAATAGGGAAGGGTAGGTAAAACGAGTGTTTTTTTTAATATTCATTATTATTTTCTGATAAATTAAATTTGTACATGTTTTTTTTTAAAGTATATTATGATCTTGCGTTGGCTCAGGCTTACTTTTCAGACCACTTTTTGTAAAAAGTAACCCTGTGAGGGTTTCAGTAGACAGTCTCAAAAAAAACTCAAAATATCTTTATTCATGTAGGTAAACAAGTACACCTATGAATTGTCAGAAAGCAGTTAAATTAATTATACATTTACATTTACTACCAGTTCGCAAGTCAAGGGCGTAGAGCGGGTAAGAAGAACTGGCAAGAAACTTTCCGCCACTCTTTTTAATCGCCAAGTATTGTCATACAAATTGTTTGAACTGGAGCAAATCAATCCCAGTCTGTTTCTGATGATAGTTTTAATCAAGTTTATTGAAGAAAAAAGTCGTTCAACATTTGCGCTACTATGAGGTAATGTTAATCATTTTTGTGATAATTAGGCCAGGAGGGGAAACGGTTGAGCTGCATCTCCTTTTTTTACTTTGGCAATATGACGCCAAAACTCATCAGCCCTGCGATTCTGTAACTCACTTTTCGAACTCACACAGCGGTTTTCGCATCGGCGGTCTCTCTCAAATCAGTCGTGAAGCAGTCATTTTATGATTTGGCATTGTGAAAACGTGGGAGCTTGTAGTTTATTGTTTATCAGAATGCCAAATCATAAAATGACTGCTTCACGACTGATTTGAGAGCGACCGCCGATGCGAAAACCGCTGTGTGAGTTCGAAAAGTGAGTTACAGAATCGCAGGGCTGCTTTGATTAGCTGATCCTCTTGTAATGGAAGATTTGTAGTATCGTCTTTTATTGACATAACTACATATAGAAAACACTTTTTTACCGGATTGAATTTATGTATTATTATAAATTTACAATTTTTTTACATAATTTTAAATTTAACCGACGAATTTTAAATTTAACTATGGAAGATTTGTGTTTCTTAAAGTTCTCCATTCCCGGTCGGATTGTTTTTAACTTTTTTTTCGAAAGTAATAGATATTATGCCTATTCAGCCTAATGAATTTGGGTATTGTGCAAAATTTTACAATTTGATTAAAAATACGTAGATTCTGTGACTGAACTTCGTAGGTTTTCAGGAAAGGCCTAAAATACTTAGATCTAAATTACTTAGATTAAAAAGACGTAGAGTTCTCATCCCTACTTTAAAATTTAAATTATTTTGTCTTATCAGTGTTCTGTTATCATTTCACAATAATTATGTTACTGTCTAAGCCATAATCAAAGCGATCGCTTTAGTATGGCATCCAAAAATTAAAGAGTAAAGACTGCTGTCTACTTTGCTATCTCTTAATTTCAGGTCTACCTGATTAATTCCAAAGCAATCCGATAGCGCGTTTCAAACGTATAAAGCGCCATCTAGTATCAGACCAAAGACATAATATAATCAACATTATTTCTCGATACAAATTTTACAGACATGTAAAAGAGAGTTACATTTTTAAAATGTCTTTATAGTTTTTTTTTTAATCATTTATGTATATGGTCTTTGTGTCTTTGTTAATTCCAAAGCTTTTATAGCCATACGAGTAAGGTTAGTACAAAATATGTTAAATAATCTGTTACTTTCAAATGTTTAATTAATCTTACCAGATAAAGGTTCAATTGTATCGAATATCTGAAGAATGTAATCCCCATTGAGCCATAACTGTCTCGTCACGTCAGTCCGTATAATTATTTAGCCTGGTTAAAGCTCCCGAGTTGATCGTTAACTTTACACTACAATGTTTTGGTCTAATTTATCGAGTTGAAAGCGTTTGCTTAACGTATTTACAGTTACTTTATAATATATTATTTACTTTACTCCACACCAAATATGGACTTTTATTGGGTATTAATAAATATATATAGAGCATGAAACTGCAAAATAAATGTTGCTACGGACCTATAAAAAACAGTGGCGCTACAACATTTTGGGTCTGAGTCTCATTTACTTCACTTTTTTTAAATACGCGAGTAAGTGATCAGCCTAATGTGCCTGACGCAAATCGTTGACTTTTTTACTTTTTATAGGCTTGACGTTTTTCTCACGATGTTTTCCTTCACGTGCATGTCTTAAATGCGCACAGACACATATAATATCCTTAGCCTGCGATTAAATCTACGACCTCAAGAATGCGAAGGCCCCGCGTACCTACTATAAAAAACAAAACAAAGCTAGAAAAGCTTAGCGCCTCTATTATTACACTATTATATTCTCTATCGAAACATTTTGGTCGGATTTAAAGATACCATTGGGCGACATCACATCTGTGTAAACTTTAAGCTTTTACAAAAATATTAAGTTTAATTAGCGGATAATAAAATTTCAATGTTTTAATTTATATTTTATTTCAGATGCCGCAAAGATAACATACAAAATCGGATGTCAGGAGCTGTAAATAAATTTATGTAAATTAAATCGCCAACGCTTAGCTTTAAGTGAATATAGACGAATTCTTCCATATCATAAATATTGGAAAAATTAAACATTTGTTTGAAATGAACGAGATACAAATGTCAAATTTTTCTATCATTAAAATAAGCTATGTTAAAATTACAAATAATTATGATTAATTAATGTTGAAATAAATGCTGGAAACTTTGTGTTTTATTATTGTGAGCCACACACCAATAGAGTTTAATTTCCTCAGAAATAAATATATTTTTCATGGACTATAACGTATAAAGGCATTACTCTCCTCACGTTGTGCTTACTAAAGAAAATCCTGTTAGGGCCAAGCCTGCGTTCGAATGAACGACTTGGCAATCATATATTCGTATCTTAAATGAATTAGAAAAATTTAGCCTTTGGCACAAGTAGAGCTTAGAATACCTGAGCTGCTAGTAATAAAGTAATTTAGAACCCAATTTACGAAATAACGAAGCTTATAATTACAATAAATAATGAGCAAAACAGAAACAACATAAATGAAGCTTTTAATATCCACAAAATACAATTAGAATTAATTTGAATATTAATTATTTATGATTTTCATGAAATTTTAGAACCATGTACGAAAATTAGTTTTAAGGCTTGATCGCCGATGACATTATTTCGTAGCTCTACTATGCTCGCTGGCTCTTGCCCCCTGGGCGGTGTCCAGTTTTTGGTTAAACCTCTTATAGCGGAGTGGGAATCACACTTGCCTACATAACCCTTGGCATCAGGAACGCGAGGAGATGTGTCCGGTGAAAACTTAATTTAAAACCATTAAACTTTTAGTTGAAAAAAGATAGTGCGGTTCGTTTTATTCAGATAGGTCAAACGGAATGGCGGATTGTGTGCGTATTTGAAATAGCGATGCTATAACCCGTTACTATACAAAAGCACCATTTTTTCTCCATTTCCATCGTCCTTGATAATACTCTTATTATATTGCATTCATAGTTACTGCGCAACTACACAAACAGCGTAGCTATCTAGCAGATTGACGCTACCCTGCGCTCGTGTGAGAAGGAGATTTTCAACGGAGGAATAACCCCAATCTGGGAAAAATTGGGATATTGTGTTTTGCCTTAGATTTCAGAGAGGAATTAGGCTGCTGGAGTGTATTCAGCATTTATAGCGCAGATAATAGACATTTCTGGGTTTATTATGCATACATAAATATATGCTTTTAACGAACACGAAATCATAATGAATAACAAATCCCCTATGGACCAAATTGACAAATAATCCAAGGCTCTCAACCCTCATGTCGCACGTTCGATAGCACTACTGGATGTTTTTTTCTATATTATGTGCAAATACCGTTAGCGCATTGCATATAAAGAGCGGTATGTGAAATGTTAAGTGTTAGAAAACGATGTGTCTCAGGCATTCCTATGCCGAACGATGTGTATTATAGAGAAATGAAACCCTGAAACAAACATTCATTCATTTTTGTGTGGGTTATACCTAACGTGACCAGACGTCCCGTTTTGAACGGGACTGACCCTTTTTCCAATTACGAGTCCTGGTCTCCCCGAAATGGGACGCAAAATTGGGTTTTCAGAGAGCGCGCAAAAATTAAGCAGCAGAATATAAAAAACGAGCCAGAAGTTTCATTCATATCTGAAATTGCACAAGCTATATTAAACATTTGTTTCTGATAAATTAAATTTCATTTTGGGTACTTATATTTTGTGATTCGTAACTTTTATGCCAACTAACTTTTTCTAAATAACAAAAAAATAATTTTTTTTTCAATGATTACTTATTATTTGACCTAAATTAAACCAATGTATCATTTTGAGTCAAATAATAAATGGTCAATTTAGTTATACCCGATTGGGCCGATACAGTTAAATAATGAGTAAAGGATTTTTAAATGGTTTAATGAAAGAAGTATTTTTCATTTAAAAGTCTGATCCTAACTATGCACAAAATCATATTTTAGGTTAAAAATTCATTAATGTGTAAATAATTTAAAGGGCTATTTAAATGTCACAAAGGCAATATCAAAGGAACAAGGACAGACAGGGATCCGGTAGGACGGACGCCAACAAATTGAATTGTAGCCTCCGGGGACAACCGCTGATTGGTAAATTCTAGACAACTATGGATAATACGAGTATATTTCAACTAGAAAGATGTTTTGGTTAAACACTTAACATACTATTTTCCAAAATAGTTCGTTTGTCAATTTTATTTTCAATCAAACTTTTTAACCATATCGTATCGTATCGTATAATACGTATGAACGTCAATATAAAAAAAGAGTGCGTGTACTTAGCACGCGCGTAAGAAGTTATACTTCTTTGGCATTATTAAAAATAGATTTTGATTGCATGCAAATTATTAATTACAATCAAATAATCAAAGACTGGAAAAGGAGTCATTATAGTCAATAAAGTTCAGTTTACATTTGAAAAATTAAATAAATAAATATTTATTATTATTCTCTTACATTAAGTGTAACATAAATTATATTATTATTCGAATGTTGTTTTTAAATTATGTGCAATGCCGTAGCATCTTCCGTGGGCAACTTCATTCTGTTAATATTGTGTCACGGTGCGCGCGCATCGTAAAATTTCACTCTCATCAATTTTTCATAACGCGCCTAAAGAAGTATAACTTCAAAAGAAAGATCTTAATTTTCATTTACTACCAGTTCCAAAGGGGCGTAGAGCAGGTGAGAAGAACTGGCGAGAAACTTTCCGCCACTCTTTTAATCGCCCAGTTTTGTTTTACTAGAAATTTAGACTTTGGCATTTACTTGACATATTGAAACAAAATGTCGTAATAATAAACAAAACACAAACGCGTAGTTAATGATCAAACCTTTTAACGACTCGTTTTGTCCTTGATTTCGTTCAAGGTGTTAAGTGACTGGTTCGAAAAATAATACACGAGTGAAATCACTACCAGTCATCACAAGTAGCTTCCATTCGCGAGCGCAATGAAACTACTTAGTAGAAGTCTTTCCGACACCTTAAACATAATTTTGCAATTGTATTGATTTCTAATTTATAGGAGTATATTTATTTTAAAGTCTTTCTCCTGTGTACCGAAAGACTAACAACCCTGTCCAAATCAACGAGTAAAAAACACATTTTCCAGAAAATATTTTATGTATTAAAGTACGCAACGGTGAGACATTGTTTTATATTATGGAGATTTCGTCCAAATATCTTCCTTAGCTAGGTTTCCTCTAACTTCCCATAACAGAAACAATTAAACCAATATCGATTATGCACATAATGCTATAAGCCGAACGGATCATAAATAAGGGTAACAGTTTGTCCGCCGATTGTTAATTATGGCCGCGTTTGCCCCACATTTGTCATGGATGAAATATTGCTGAGAGATCATTATTAGCACAACGTATTAATGACAATAATGGCTTCATTATAATATATAGCATTTTCACGTAAGTGATTTCTTAGGAGCGAGTGCTTTGTTAAAAGTGTACGTAAAACAACCCACAAATAATTCTAGTGTCTTTCAATTTTCATTAACTTTGTTTATTAATGAGGTTTAAGTTTTCATTTAGTTTTAGTTATTATTTTTTGGTTACTTGTTTAATTTTTTCCCTTGCTTGCTTATGTTCTAATATAATTTATGTGTATGTGTAATGAGTAAAATTTCTTGTATAATTGTTTTAGAACTTATTAATAAATAAATAAAAAATTCTTGGTGTTAAAATAATTATATAAACAATTAATTTGCACTATTATTTGCGTCCCAATTACAGTACAAAAGCTAGATCTAAAGTTAATACGGTACACGGCTTATTAAAACACGAATCACAGGCAGCGCAATAATTTAATTAATTTTGTTAGTACCGGACATTTGTGAGTATGTAAACTTCGTTGTTAATGTCTTACAGGTGTAATGTAACTTTTACGTACAAATTAGTTCGTGACATACGAAATAGGAACTAAATTTAATTTAGGCTAATTATAAGTTCGTACAAAACTTTTCGAAAGGAAAACTAATAATTTCTTAGCGTGTAGTTTGTTAAAATTATGACTCAACATTCGTACATATACTTAAGTATTATAATATTCTTTTCATGTTAAATTTTCTGTCTGACTCGTATCGGAAGAAGAAAAGAAAATTCACATATGAACGCTCAACGTTTGGGAATCATATGTGGCCACTTAGTAACTAACATATATAACTTTAGGCCTTAGGATATTATCTGGTAGGGATGTAGGCTAACTGGTAACTAAAGCAACATGCCCTACAATTTAAATGGAGATGCCAGATGGGCAGGCCACGTAGACCGTTATACAGTTGACAGATGGTCTAAAACAGTAACCGAATGGATTGGGCCAAAAGGAAAAAGAAACAAGGACAGACCAATGGAGCGATGGGCTGACGAGATCGAAAGGGTAGCTGGTAAAAATTGGTGCACGACGGCAAAACATAAAATAGAGTGGAAAAAGTTGGAGGAGGCCTTCTACCGGGCACGGGCCGCATCTTGAGTAGTAAAGTTCTATATATCTATTTTTGTATAATATGTCAATAATATATGGATGAATATAGGCTTATTATTGCTAACCAAATATAAACTTACATTGTTAACTCGTTCAGGCGTCAAGGAGAGTTGAACAGTAAGTCGAGAGAGCTTGTATACTTCAAGTATTCCCAATATTGGCTTTATCTTAGAGTAGATTTAGAACATTGATCTCCCTTGTAAATATTTTATAGTAAGCAAGTTATAATTTATCAACTAAATAAAGCGATGGAAATACTACTGAGAATGACAAGGCCATTTAGGCGAAAGATGCAAAATTAACGTGTAAGTTCAACATACGCTCTTTTCCGGAAATATACATAAAATATATATGTATAAAATTATCCAAATCATTTTTACTGTAATTAAGAAACAGTATATCTATTTTAAATTTCATTAAAAATATCACGTAAACAATAACGTTTCAGTAACGAAATATTTAATAATAACAAATTATAATATTCATTAGAATTTTTTTGAAACTTCTATTATATAAGGTAATAGAAGTCATTAGTCATTGTTATAACAAGTTAAAAGTAACATGATAGGCATTAATCGTTATGGTATATGTAATCATATGTAAATAAATAATTACCTCATAAATAAGTAAATTTATTGTCTGGCCGTTATTTAAACAAATTTAATTACAAATAATTGGTAACGAAAACTTAAGCTATATGGTCAGTTCTTCTGACATAGGCCTCTCCTATTTTAGCCATTCTGTTCTATCACGGGCAAGCCTGCTCCATCTCTTCGGCAACTCTGTTTACCTTGACGTCCTTTTGTTTTCTCTTGCATACAATTGTACTGCATCTTATGTCGAGTTCTCCTTTTTTCTTCTTATAATGTCAGCATCCAGTTCCATTTTATTTGTATTTATACAGGAAATAAATATTAATTACTTTAATTGTTTTTAAGTCATATTTATTAACATTTCACTAAAATCCTTTTGATTTTCCGTAATTATAAACAAACAAACTTTGGGTTTTCCTATCGCAAGGTTCCCTTTTTAACAGTTTTATGTGTGTTGAGCGTTCCCAACGGAACTGAGCAGAGCGGATAATAAATTGCCAATCAGATTGTTTTTAATTTATTGCTTGTTTTGGATGTACTGGACGTATGGACTTCTATACTAACAATTCGAAAGCAATTTATTAAGTCAAGTTTAGGTAGTGACAATAAAGTGGGCACAAAAAAGAACTATAACAATAGCCAATAAAAATATTATCTTATTCTTTTTCATGAACTTAACGTTCTATTAAAAAGTATTTTATACAAATGGGTCTTGTAATAAATATGTCACTATATTTCGTTATGTATGCTATACCGTACCGTATACCACATACGATGGCCGATACCGATATGACGTAATTTTTTTTATTTTTTTTTATAGAACGGGGGGGCAAACGGGCAGGAGGCTCACCTGATGTTAAGTGATACCGCCGCCCATGGACACTCAATGCCAGAGGGCTCGCGAGTGCGTTGCCGGCCTTTTAAAAATTGGTACGCTCTTTTCTTGAAGGACCCTAAGTCGAATTGGTTCGGGAATACTTCAGTGGGCAGCTGGTTCCACATAGTGGTGGTGCGCGGCAAAAACTGCCTTGAGAAACGCTCAGTTGTGGAACGTCGGACGTCGAGGTGATACGGGTGGAATTTCGTATTCTGCCTCGACGTCCGATGATGAAACTCAGCTGCAGGTATTAATCCGAACAACTCCTCTGAACACTCTCCATGGTAAATGCAATTCAATTCACATTATAATTAATTAATGGGTAAATTAATGATAATTAATTGCAGAAGACTCGCATGAGTTGCCGGCCTTTAATTCTCTACACTCACTACACTTCTTTTCTTGAAGGACGCTAATCCGAATGGGTTGGGAAATTCAATGGGCAGCTGAACAAGTTTTCTTTAAGGTTTATGTCAAACAAATTTATTATTTTCTATATAAAATTGTATTTTTAATGTGTCCATGTCGGAATACTGGTCATTGAAAAAATATATATTTAGGATATATTCCTATCTATCGCATGTTTATTTATCACAAACAAATGACAAATAAAAAACAATATTAGATGTATTGTATGAGCAGTGTTTTCGGCTAGTGTCTTCAGCGTGCGACTTACCCCTGGGGGTCGTAGGTTCTATCCCCGGCTGTGCACCAAAGGACTTTCTGTCTAT
Organism: Pieris macdunnoughi; assembly: GCA_905332375.1. NCBI lineage: Eukaryota > Metazoa > Arthropoda > Insecta > Lepidoptera > Pieridae > Pieris > Pieris macdunnoughi. The sequence continues at coordinate 1,918,735 of CAJOBZ010000027.1, read as the reverse complement.
GTGCGCATTAAACACTAGCTCGTACGATTAAGGAAAACATCGTAAGGAAACCGGCATGCCTTAGACCCAAAAAAGTCGATGTGAGTTTGTTTGTGTGATCACCTACTTGCCTATTAGAAATGATCACGGAACAGATACAGGGTTGTAGCGCCATTGGTAAAAATTAGAGATATCGTATTTAATTTGAAAACCAAAATTATTGGTTCGTTTTTAATTATTTACGCGCACTGTTGATCGGATTAAACCGTGAGAATGAAATTTAACTGTGCAGTTTATGGCAGGGATTAACTTTGTCACTTTTCATTATATATGCAATTCATCTGCTTTAGCTGTTATATTAATATTTTTGCGGCAGTTTTGATTATAAATACTAAATTATTTGAACCTACGGTATAAGCCTGTGTTATAGTCTCTTGCATAACAATTTTGTACGAAGATTACTTTTAAATATTATAAACGCAGTGGTAGATGCAGTGTCGTTCTGATTATAAACATATGTTGATAATCAGAACGACTGCTAGCTTCCTTTGATTACAAATTGCAAACGTTATATGTCCAAACAAAAGAAAGCTACAAGTCAAACTATTGCCATATAAAAAAACTACTAGTCAATTGAGGTACATAATGTCAATGTGACGATTACGGCAACAGAGTTTGGCGTTTATGACAATAAATAATAGATTTGTGTCTTATTTGTTAAATCTTTTTACCATTCATTGTTGTTGTTTCTTTGTATTTTTGTCTTGTTTTTTGTGTTGTGTAACTGTTAAAGAGATTAATTATAGGTATTTAAATGCTTCTGTGTTTTTTTTATTGTACCAGAAATAAAGATTCTAAAACCATAATGTAAGCAAGCAAAAGACGAAACGATTGTACTTTCCGTTCGATTGTGACTGGTCTATGTGATTCGTTTGTCCAATCACTTTTAAATTCTCGTTTCTGAACATAAAAATGAACATAAAAACTATAAGCATACATACAATGAAAATCTTCCCAAATGTAAGTAATTACCCATTCCTCTCTTGAGATTTCCTTTCAGTTCTTAGATTTCATGTATCCCGATCTTCCAAACTTCAACCAAGTTGGTATATGCGACACGTATACTGAAAACAGCTGATTAATTATTCATGAGCGGACTCTACTTCCGATGGCCGTTCATTGTAATTAACTTGCTCTACACACGGCTTTTCGAGTTAATTAAATGATTTCAAGGGTATTCAAAGGTTCGGCTTTTTACTAAACTCGCTCTTTCAAAGAGAACAACTTTTCAACAATATTTAACTAGTCCACTATGAACACCTCAAATTTTATTATCAGTTCAATCTTCTGACTGAACTGTATGTACTACACGCAGTGGCTTTTTAGTATAGCCGTTAACTAGGGTTTAGAAATGTTACAATTGTTGAATTAAACCATGACGGAGACAAATAAAATGGGTTTTTGTAATAAAATAAATGGTCTGTTATAAATGGGTTTGCAAAGTATAAAGCATGTAGTTTTGTATAAACGTTTTTAAAATAAAATTGTATTAAACAAACATTACATTTTTAAATTATATTAAACAAACAGCGTTTATGATTGTTCCATTGCTTGGCAGACGGGATAAAGCCACAGTCTATAGGGCTAAGTGCGTGATGGCTTATGAGGCATTTAAATTATATAAATAATTGAGGTTTGAATTTAAAAACTGTCCGTTAAAGGAACCTGGCTGAAAATGTAGTAAGTTTCAGCTATTGAATGTCTTGTCTTGTAAGATCAACGTTTATTTAATAATTTTCATATCTAAGTATACTTGTGATCGTTAATATTTAAAATAAGAAAGATTAAAATTTACTACTAGTTCTCAAACTAAGGGCGTAGAGCTGTCGAGAAAAACAGGCAAGAAACGAAGAGTTTCTTTTCGTACTTTTCAGATAATTCAGTCACCAAAATTTTTACTAAAAACAGTTAGATTTTTTTAAATTTATATTTTTAAAGTTTATATCAAGGATACAGCAGATTTGTAACAATAATTTAACTCGAGTTCATTAGTAAAACTCAACAAAATTAACGAAAAATTATTGCTACAAATATAGATATAGGAAATATTTAATAAAAATATGCAATAGATAATACGGTTACATGAATCAAAATACCACTAGGTATAAGACGTTTAAAGGTCTAGAACATATCAGAAACAGGAAATAAACTTCGTTTTCATGCGATATCTCTTTGAAAATTTTACCTATAATATCAGTTTTTCTTGACCGTCTGAAAAATATAATCGGCAAATGTGTGGGGTAATTCACGACACCATTATGTCCTCCCGCCCTTTCTTATGTCCTGGGGGAATATTTTTATTGCTACAAATAACAAATCTTACTTTACTTACCAAGAAAATTCTTACTAAAGTTTTTGTGGTGAATATTGTAAATTAGTTATATATTTTCCGGTGATTGTTTTATCATTTGCGAGACTTGATGATTTAAATATATCATAATACAAACATACACACGATTCTAAAATTTGGTAGTGTTTAATGAAATAAAATAATATTATACTTACCACAAGACTAATACTATCAGTATAATAATATTATACTTTTAGATAAAAAAAGAAATTAACAGATGATATTAATCTAATGTAATTTTTCATGAAAATTTTTTTAATGAAATTTTGGACTAACGTTTAGGAAAATCAAAACAAAATAAACTTAAATTGTTATATATACAGGGATTTAAGCGGCAGCAAGTTGTAGCAAAATGGTTAATTTTCTATGAGCTACGAGGGCTCTACAGGCCATCTACGGACCAATCGTTTATAAATTTATGTAACCCTATCAAATAAAATGTAAAAAAATTATATGTTTAACTTTAATGGACGATAATGGTACAGTAGTCCCAATTGTCCGACACTATTAACAATACATAACACAGAATCATACTTGCATTATATTACCCCAATAAAGACCGGCTACACATACGTACCAACTAGCCTTGTATGGACAATTGTTTATTAAGCTTCGAATATCGTGCAGCCTTTTAAATTGGTTGAATCCTTGCAACAGCTTAACGAGACAACAATAAAATTTGTCAACAGATATCTAATTTTTCGTCATATCTATTTGGACATGTTGACCCTAGTCTGTAGTCTGCCTAGACACTAGATGTATACACCTTAATAATAATAATAATAAATTATTATTATTATTATTATACACCTTAGTCCGTGTATGGTAGAAGATGACGAAATCTTCTAGCAGTCGAAGATTTTAAAAAGAGTCAATAATTCAAAAAATTCAAAAATCATTTATTCAAGTAGGTAACACAATGTACACTTGTGATTCGTCATTAAAGAAATACATATTAATGCTTCTAATTTTACATTTACTGCCAGTTCTCAAATCAAGGGCGTAGAACGGAAGAGAAGAACTGGCAATAAACTCTCCGCCACTCTTTTTAATCGCCATGTTTTCTTTACACAACGTTTGTAAGGAGCTGCAACCATTACACCATGTTCCACATGACATCTTAAGTAATTAATAATAATAACATAAATTAAAAACAAAGACTTGTCCTCTATCAGCAGGAGGCATGGTGAAATAGGAGCACGCACTTACATTCTCGTGGAAACAACACGCAAACACATAGTCGAAATAATTAACATCACCGTATACACGAATTCAAGTACGACCAGTCACCACGATCGCTGTCGATTGATATTAGCTTATTAGAATTTATTCTTTGAAGCTTCTTTTTGAATAAATAAACAAATAGACTGACAATTTTTAGATCAACCTTTAGAAGGAAAACGGTTATAGTTGAATAAGCATTACTAACAGGTGTAAGGGCACATTAATAGTAAAAGAAGGGTTTATGAAGCATCACTGGAGCCTCACTGGGATTCAGAGCACGTCCCGATTGATTCTTAACCGCAATTTACCTGGAGCTAGTTTTCTCTCTAATAGTAAGCGATTTTTTTCAAGCTTTATCTTTTCAAGATGAAGACTTACCCATAGAGTACCCAAGAATTACTTTTAACTATTTCGATTGAAATTCACACTCATTCACTCACTCACATGCACCCACACACTTACTTGCACACAGGCGTGTTGAAAACAGTTTAAAAAACAAAAATAGTTAAAAAAGACGTAATTAAATTATATATTTTATGGAATTTTACTATTAAGTTTGTTATGAAAGAGCGTACCTGAGACAGGTATTTTTTACTTAAAAGGTTTCCCAAATCTTAAACATTAAAATGCATTGTTGTCAAATGAATAAACACATTTTTATTTTTATTATTATTAAATTTCAATCGTTATCGTGACGTTTGTCAAAAAAATCTATTAAACTATGAATAATTGGGTTCTAAGTTTTCTCGTTCTCTAGTAAAATAATTGAATATGTTTTATTAACATTATCAATTATTGGATCAAGTATCGATATTATTTGAAATCGTATCGAACATTACAACTGATATTTTGAAAATTTATTGTTTACACTGATATATAGATAGATTTATATTATAAAGAGTTTAATCATAAGTTTAGGTCTGGGCTTGTAGTAGGTACGATTTATTGTATTAAGCATAATATAGCTACGTTATTGCTAACTGTTAGCAAAAGGTTTTATTCCCTACAAACGTTATAAGACATTTGTATTCACACCAGAACAGTGCTATCATGTACCGATATTCTTGTTTGAAATATGCGTTGGGTACAAAGATACGGAGAATCAGCATTTTTAAGGGTCAGATTTGATTCAGGACTGAGTTCTGGGAGCTTTACGAGGTTTTTCAAACCTTCTTAAAGTAAAACACAAAGCAACAATATTGTGAAAGTTTTTTAACTTAAAATCTAACGATAAGAGGCTAAAGTATATCCAATCTTTTGGACAAAAATATCCAGCAATGAAATTGCGTTAATTTTTTTGCATAATTTAAAAGTTATCGAGCTGAATAAAACCAGTTCTCAAATTAAGATATTTGTACGAACGTTACAGATTAAAAAATGTATAAAACTCGCGACAAATTGTATATTTTATTGAAAAGGTAGATACTATATTATTTTAAGTTACTAACAAAAAGTCGATATCATAAAGTATTTCAATAAAATAACCATCGCAACGAAAATGAGTTTCTTTGTAATCAAATCGCATTGGTGTCGGTTGCTCTCGCATTGATGACTTTAGAATAGAAGACTAACATTTATTTAAATTTTATATGAATAACGATATTTCAAACATCTTTATTTCTCGGCAAGGTGAAGAATAGATCGAATGCATCTAAAATTTTTTTTATCATTAACAACTGTCAATAAATAATTCAACTGTTTCATCTTATTCAAATAACTAACGTATTAGAATAACTTCTCAAATTCTAGGTGAATTCAAAAAGACAAATTCAAAATTGCTCCGCTTTAAAGAGATCACCCTGAAGAAAAATTTACCAGATATCTTTGCTGTGTTTCACTGGCTGGTACTTCTATGTCACAGCAAATTTCGAAAGTGAAACGCCTGTTTGAAAGTAACATGCCGACGTAAAGACGAATTAACTTTGAACCGTCCTTAAATGTCCGTGCTACTTAGTACTTATATAAACTAAATCATTCCAATGCCACTGTTTCATCACATGCATTGATCCCTCTCTTTTGACATAATGAATACAATTTGACAGAAAGAGACAAAAGAGTACTTTAGTTATATCAGCAATGAAACAGCTCTTATGAATAAGCGCGTAAAGTGCGTAAGCCGGGAAAGAATTCGCTGGAGTTGTAACTTCTAGCCTCATCACGGAAACTTGACATCAGGATCTCCATCATGCATGGTTTTTGTTTTGCAAGGATTCTCTGCCTGAAACATTTCGTCAAGTTTTCCTTCGCTGTCCAACAAGTTTCGTTCAAAAGTAGGAGCAAGGAGAGAAAGCACGAGCTCGAGGTTAAGAGTTGCACATTTTATCACTTTTTTTAACTCTTTCCGCCAGAAATATTACTGGTTTCCAAAATGAAGAGTAAAATTGGATAAGAACATAATTTTTATGAAATTTGAACTTTCGCAGGTTGTTCCCATTTATTTGGATAAACTGAGCTTATCGGCTTTACCTTAAAGCGCACATTAGTATTAATTTGCGGGAAAAGGGTTTCAGCCTTCAGGTCAAGTGCGGCTCGTTCGTGAGCAAATTACAATCATTTTTCATCCATCCGCGTATAATGTTTTATCCAATTGTAAAAGATTACTTTGAGTTTTATTAGCTTCGGAGAACCGATCATAGACAAAGATGATTGTGATGAATATGATCATTATGAGATTAATGTAATAGGGAAGCTGAGTTATCTACGACTGGGTTTTGATCTCCTTCGATTTCGTGTATTTTGGCAATATCTTCAACAATAATCATAATAGTTTTATTTATTTTGTATAAAACGGGCAGGAGGTTCACATGATGTTAAGTCATACGCTGCCCTTAGACACTCAGATTGCCGGAGGGCTCGCAAGTGCGTTGCCGGCCTTTACAAAATTGGTTCGCTCATTTCTTGAAAGACCCGTATATAAGGAAGGATAAGTTGAATTGGTTCGGAAATACATCAGTTGGCTGGTTCCACATAGTGGTGGTGAGCCCATTTGGTATTGTTTGATGCGTCCACAGACAGATAGATGCAGCTGCTCATTTCATGATATGTAAGGATCTTATGAGGACTAGCGCAAAATTAAAATAAGTTATGGTTTTCTTCTAAAACAATGTTCATTATGCATTTCGTGTACAAATAACTAGTTGTTAATGTTTAATATAGCTATGTAATTTATAAACTTTGTTTATTTTTTTTTACTTTAGTGACAATAAAATTGCTAATATTAGTATTATTCAAGCTTTCCTGCACCGAATCAGCTATATATAAAATGACATTCAATTGACTTTGAATTTGAATTGACATTGAATTGACTGATTCATGGTCAATTGAATGTCATTTTATATATATTTTTATTTATCTATTATAAATTTGGTAAATATTTATTGGTAAATATTATTATCTATTATAAATTTGGTAAATATTTACGTTATGATCACAAAACAGATATGGCATATATATATATATATATATATATATATAAACAGATATGGTACATATAATCGCAGACCAAGATCTATAGATTGTATGTTTTTCATACTTTTATATATAACTAACAAACATCCTACTCGATTTGATCATGGAGTTTATAATGCGCCTACAATATTTATTTAGCAAAGACGTGATTATGTGTTTTTAATCAGTGAAATTGCACAAAATTGAAAATACATCTTTACTATAGATTTTAACCCCTTCTGCATTAGTACTCATCTATAAGTTTTTATCCTAGCGTCTAACGCCAGAAACAATATTTATTTAATATAACTTAGTATTGGCACTTATCAATTGTATAAATAATCGTACCAAGAGCACTATAAGTTCACTTCACTTCACTTTATTTATAATGGCGACTTCTGTGTAAATCACAATTCCGCCAATGTCGCGTTCTAAGTATTGACACGGTGAGGATAGATTTGATAATTTTGATAGATTGAATTTAATCTAAGCAGAGTTACCCAAAACAAAAATGACGTCACAATAAAGACAACACACACAGACATCTAATAATATATACAAGAGGTTAACATTATACTACAAGGTATGGAGGGGAGAATCTTATTTATAACTTTAATTTATTAACAGAAATAAATTTCCCTAAAATTTTGACGATCGGGCTGGATGGGAGATAAAGTGTGGAGTTTAGGTTACATGGACGAGGGAAATCTGGAGAAAGATGGTCAAATAACGAGTCATTAATTAAGGAACAGTTAAAAAATATATGGTCTGTCGAGCCCTCATCCATACCACACTCACAGAGAGAACTGTCTTTAATTTTAATTTTAGCTAGGTGAACGGGATTTTAAAAGGTGGGAGTACGCAAGAGCTGATAGGTCGTGGGCCGAGATGTTAAGATGCTGACAAGATCCGCAGAAAATAGCACCTTTTGCACAAGAGTCAGCAGTTTCATTACCCGCTATACCACAATGACTAGGTATCCACAAAAGTACAATATGAATATCTTTTTTACTACACCTAAACAAAGCTTCTCTTATTTTTAGAATTGTATTATGTTTTTTTTTAGACCTGAATGGATTGGAAAGAATTGCCTGTAAGCAGCTGCGAGAATCGGAAAAAAATTTAACTTTATTCAGGCTGTGGGACTCAGCATACAAAACCGCTTCCAGGATTGCAAAAGCTTCACCTGAAAAAACGGAGGTCAAGCACTATAACTTTCCCTCATACAAATATTTGACACAGATGTTTTTAAAGTTAAGATACTTTGTCACTCACGTTGGAGCATAGATACAAAATATGTCAATTAAAAAGCAGGTATTGCTGAAAAGATTTATTTTCGTTAAGAGTCATAAAAGCAAAGTTTTATTGACTTTTATTTTTAGATTATTTTTTCAATTCCCAACTGGCTTACGGTTAAACATTTATTTAATTTAAACGTGTGGAAGTCTTATAAATTGTCAATCATTAAAAAACTATCAAGAAACGGGATTAGACATCGGGTTTAGTCTTGGGGCAGTCTTCTAACAGCATACACTTGCCGCTAGGCTTGTGCCGTACGGTTGGCGATTCACAGTAGCACGCGGAGTAGTCGCAGACATTGCCTTGCCCTTCTTCAGGATCGGGTACATCGCAAGTCGGCTCCGGCATCAGTTTCCCACAACCAGTTGTGTAGGCCCGCGTTCCTACTTCACACTCACGGTAACCTGGAAAACATAAAATTTTAACACGTAATTTCATACTTCTAACTTTAAAAAATCGTCCGTGTTATTATTAAAAATCTGTAATCTATTTTGAACTTCGTATTAGGAATTACATAGGTTAAAGGATTGTTTATTGTCAGTCACTATTTATTAGTGCTTAATAAGCTTTTGCATAGATTTTAGTAAGCGCGGCCGGTGCAGCCAGTACGCGTTAGAGTGAGACAAACTATATAGGCGTGTTAATCTGAGTCTGATAGAGTGGTAGATTGAAATAATATCAAAGAAAATAATAATAATCATAATTGCATAAGTTGATAAAAAATGCTATGCAATAGCTTTACCGCGGCAGTCCCCGAGTGCCACACGTTTTTTTTATTAATACTTTAACTTTTTCATTATGTAATTCTTTAGCTTGTTTTTCATGAATAGTTTGTTTGTTTTTATTTCAAGACTAATTTTTTTTTGGACATGCATTCTTGTTGATTTAGACATGATTGTGTTTTATGTATACGTAAATAAATAAAAACTTACAAAATATGCGGCGAATATTCAAAAATCATACCCTCTCAGTTCGTTAAGGAGTCATGGCTTATAACACGAACGAAGAGGTACAAGTTAAAGCGACATTCTTAAATTAATATAAGTAAGCGTTCCAATGCAATTAAAAAACATCTAAACAAATTAGTATTGTAGCAATCGGAATAAAAAAAAATATTTTTATTAACTATTCATATTTTTGTTAAGACTCAAGTCGATAATTTAAAATTATCGCAAGTAAATATAATTAGTTCAAATCGGTCAAAACAACACGATAACCTGTTTTTCTTGTTTTTGAATATTTATTTAAGTGCGACGCCGGAGCTCGTCTTAAAAATTACCGGCGAGATGAAGCATACAAAATACGCCGCATTATGTAATAGATATTATTGTATATTATTTTGTTTGTTCTCTCATCAGAAGACATTTCGTTCATGAACTATCAGACAAATTTCTATAAAAATATAACCGACTTAGAAATGAAGAATGAGATTAAAAAGGTTACACTTCGTGCTGTTAAACAATTTAAAATGTTAAATGTCTTTAGTAGCTTTCCGTTAATTTAATTTAATCCAAAGCCTGGTTGAAAAATAAACAGGTATCAAATTTTACCTTTAGATACCTTTTTTGATACATAGATAAAATACCTTATATCCCTGCACAGGTTGTCCACGTACCTAAGATTATATATATAAGATTTTCCTTAAAGATAAATATTAAGTCTATGGCAACTACGGTTACTACGGATACTGCCTATATATTTAAAATTTTATTGTTATTATAATAAGTTATATGGTGAAGTCCTAGAACTTTAGAATACTTCTAGTATGACCTTATTTGTTTTGGCGTAAAGAACAAGGGGAATATCTGCTCTTTAAGCTGCCTTTAATATAAAGCCAGAATTAGTTTGTAAAAACTTGGTCAATTTTATTTCTCAAGTGACGTCAAAGTGTACAAAACATAAGCTATTGGATGTTATATAGTCAGTTACTTGTTTAAAAATCAAATACCAACATAAACATCGCTCAAAGCGATTACACAAAATTGGAAACATATACCACGTACTCGTATATGAAAATTGAGATGAATTTTAGCAAGTCGTTAAGAGCACAGATTAGACAGTAATATGGTTAAGCAAAAAAATCACTTACATCTTCCCATCACGTAGATACATCCTCGAGGATAAAGAACTGTATTAGCTAGACATATCCCTACCACAGACAAAAAACTTATAGCAATAAGAAGTTTCATTATAAATTCTTGTTTCGTTGGAGCAACGACTAGTACTGACCTGTCTTATTAATCCGGTCAAGCTTTATAGTATAGACAGATAACATATACGTATATAAATGTTTTATATGACATTGGTTTTACCTCAATAAGGAATGTTTCATATTTTTATTAAACTTCTTAGAAATAGCTTTTAGATTTTAAATTGTATATTTTGTGATAAAAATGACAACCGTACCAAAAATATATTTACAAGATTAAAACGCTCATAATTATTAATAATTGGAAATGAAATTATAAAACTATATTTAACCTACCCATGACGATACCGATAAGATCCGACCAAACGTCAAGATATGACGTTTCTTATATCTTGACGTTTCGTCAGGTCTCAACATCATCAATCCATGAGGATCCAATCATCAACATCCATGAGGATGTTAACATAAATTTGTAATTCAATTATAGAAAAACTTATACCACCACCTCAGGGCCTCATATTTCTGTATTTACTTACTTGATAGTTTTTATATATAGACCAGTAGGTGAACAGGCCTTTGTGCCTGACGCTCGCCATAGATTTTATAAGACATGTCATTTTTTCGTCAGATTTTTCTTCACCGTTCGAGTATGTTAATCGCGTTAAAGTCAATATCCGAACCCACGACACTGTCACATGCTCAATAACTAGACAATTTCTCTGTACCATGCCTAAAACATGCCCTTTTTAATATCAACTACGTAAATTAATCAACTGATTTATATCTTATTATAAATAAACAACGTATAAAGTCGGATCGAGTCGGTAGTCTTTAAAACTTCAAGAAGAAATAACCAGTTATCATGTTGTGTTGACCGCCATGAACTTGTAATATTTACTGATGACACGATACTAATCAAGACAATACACAACGATGTAAATCTACTTAACATTTAAAATTTAGTATGAAATATTCATATGATCTTCAACTTCACTCGGTCTGCAGTTGTATGGTTATGAGACATGGATCAAACACATTATGCATATATACTTTATAGATAATTTTTCCCTTGGCAGAATTTCGTAACCCCTTTCGATTTCGGAAATTTAGGCTATTGCTTGTGGTTAACATCTTTGTGCTTCTTACATTTTGTTTAACTAAATTAAATCTCAAAATAACTTTATTCATATAGGTAACCAAGTACACTTATGAACGTCAACAGAAAATATGTTAAATTTACATTCTAAATCCGCAAGTCAAGGGTGTGGAGCGGGCAAGAAGAACTGGCAAGAAATCACAACAACTACCCATTCAACCGAATTTTTAGAACCGCAAGTCTCTGTAACCAATAAAACAGATTTCGGAAGCGATGAGCGATTAACCTAGGTACCTACTAGGTGCTATTCGCGAGGGGACGGAAACAAGTTTTTGAAAATTGACGCTGACGTTTTAAAGATCTTATTTATGTGTTTAAATTATATTTTACAGAGTTTTAAAGATTTTGTTAAATATCTCTTACTTTAGGTATAATATAGCGCTACATACATGGCTCGACTTTAAGTCTAATCGGGCTTCCAAACAATGTTTTTCTATCACCGTCAACTCGTAACGAATTAGCTTTATGAAATTTCAAAAAGGTTAGTCGACATCACAGGAGACCGAAGATCTGGCAGCTACCTCGGACAAAGAATTAGTCTAGCAATTCAAAGGGGGAACGCTGCCAGTATTTTCGGAACCTTGCCTAAAGGGACTCCTTTTAATGATATATTTTAGTTTATGTTAAGTTTCGTTATTTATTTCAATGTACATTATTTTATTATTATTAGTTTATGTTTATAAGTTTAATTTTATAAACACAAAAATATCCTGAGATATATTAGAATTATTTAAAAATTATATATATATACATCTAATATATTAATTAGCTTTATTATATACATCAAACATTTACTCTTTAAGCCATAAAAAACGACAGTGAGGTATCAACTGTAACTACGTGTATATCATAGAAGTGAAGGTTTTCTGATTCGTATAACATTTTACCTATGTTTACGTGACATAATTAACCTTCAACGACAGTTTTCTATATATTTAATGACGTCATGTGTCTCCACACACACTCCGGGAAACAAAAGAATATACGGATGCGGTCATGAAACACGCGTTAATAGTAATAGCTGTTATTGTTAAACTTGTGCTAAGTAATCTCTAAATGAAGACAAGAGTTACCCTATTCTTAAGTCTATTAGTCATGAAACTTTTTAACCGACGTCGAATTCCGCCGTAGCTCAGATTTTCCTAAATTTAATTTCTTTCTGGGTGCATCGGTTTGGAAGGTACTAAAGGCTGACTACGTATTATTGCATTAACAAATAAAGAAAATTAAAAATAAAAGTTTTCATACAGATGTAAAAAAAAAGGTAATCACTTCACACACAGCGGCATTCACTATAACATCGAAGATATCATGAAGCGTATTCAGGACGGATTTTATACGTATTATTATTTGTTATTACGCGAATAAGATGTTCGCTTGTTTATTGGGTGTATGAATGAGCTATTTAAACACCACTCGCCGGTCGTGACCTGTTTCCGATATTGTATTGTTTATATCACATTACACGTGATGCGCTTTATCTATATAGTTACACTATAATATTATATAGTGCGACGTATGTTATGTTTCGAACTTATACGTTTTTGTATCGAGTAGAGTAGCTGTCACTGGCGTTATTGTTTAAGAATTTCAGGCTCTCAAATAATGACCACCAGCTGTCAGAACATCAGGGGACAAAACGTACGTCATAAAAGCAATGTTATATTCACTTTTATTTTTAAAATTCCAAACCGAATTTCGGCTAACTATCACAAATAACCGTTTTTATATTATGTATCAGATAAATCGCTACAAAAATATAATTGACAAATTTGTTACCTACAGGTAACAAATCTTTACCCCTAGATATGCATTGATAATTAATAGACTTACCTGTTTTTGATACAGGTCTCACATACGTTTGTGCACGTAATTAAGATTATATATGTAATAGATTTAGTTTCAGTCAGTGAATCGATTAATTATTATTATTATTAATTCAATTAAAATCGATTTTCGTTTAGTTTTTATAGTTTAATTGTTTTTATTATCTCTTCGTTATATAATGTATGCCTATAAGTGCCACATTAAACATTGTATTTTATTGTTCTTCTACCAATGTATCAGTGTGCCGATCGTTCGCAAGCTTTTATAAATAAATAGATTTTCCTTAAAGATAGATAACAATACTCCGACATAAGTTAGATAAATTAATATTTATTGAGTCCTTGGTAACTACGTAAAATATTTTGTATATTTCTGTCAATTTCAATCAAAAAAATTACTAAAATATTTAAATATTTTACATTTGGTCGAGTAAAAACATCGCTGTAATCGATAGTGCCCATATACACAAAACATGAAAAATATGGTAGAATTTTAGCAAGTTGCAAGGTCACAGACAAAAAACTCATAGCAATAAGATGATAAATTCTTGTTTCGTTCGAACAACGACTATATCTTACCTGTCTTAATACGGCCAAGCTTTATAGTATATGGTATACACAGATAACATGTAGGTATTCAAAATTTTCATAATATGACCTTAATTTTAACTTAAAAAAGGAATGTTTGATATTTTAAGAACTGATAAACTATATTAGTTTTAGCTTATAACTATTATATATTACTTTATAGCTTTTAGGTCCGTGTGACTAAACTATATAATAGGTTGGGGAAAAAGTTTCTTCGCATTTTTTAAGAAAATTCACAACATTTTTTAATATAGTTTATTTACATTTAACTAAAGTATGTAGGTACCGTTTTGTTCGATAACTTTTTGCCATCTTGTAGGTAGGGACATGACCCATTGCTATAGAAATTTTGGGGCTTCTGATCAAAATACCGCGACGATTGGTTTTTGTAGTCCTCTCGTGATGTTAACCTGACACTGCCGAAAGAATTCTGAAGAGACCGAAACAGGTGGAAATCTGAAGGTGCAAGATCAGGACTATACGGCGGATGCATTAACACCTCCCACCCAAGCTCTCTTAATTTTTGCCGAGTGGCTAAAGATGTGTGAGGTCAAGCGTTATCATGATGAAAAACCACACCCCTTCTGTTGATTAATTCCGGCCGCTTTCTCTCAACTTCTTGCTTTAATCTCATCAGTTGTTCGCAGTAGAGTTCAGAATCGATGGTCCTGCCTGGTGGTAACAGCTCATAATGAATAATGCCCTTCCAATCCCACCACACACACAGCATCACCTTGTTGCGAGTTAACCCGGGTTTCGCCACAGTCTGTGAAGCCTGACCGGCCTTTGACCACGACCTTTTTCGCACGTTCTTGTCGTACGTGATCCACTTATCATCACCAGTTAACAGCTTCTTCAAAAATGGTTCGGTTTCATTACGTCGTAATAAAGAAGCACAAATGAGTACACGGTTCATTAGGTTTCTTTCAGTGAGCTCGTGAGGTACCCAAATATTGAGCTATTTGTGTACCCAGTTTTTTTCAAATGCGTCAAAACTGTTTTGTGGTCAATTCCCAGTTCTTCAGCTACATCGTAACTACTGATATGCCGATCTTGCTCTACTTTTTTAAAAATGGCATCCATTTTATCCGTAATAGGGCGACCAGAGCGACGTGCATCTTTGACATCAAAATTTCCGGATTGAAAACGCTTTAACCAAATTTGTGCTACTCTCACAGATACTGCACTAGGCCCATAAACATCGCAAATTTTTTTCGCGGCTTGCGTTGCATTTTTACCTTTTTTGTAGTAAAATTTTAAAATCTATCGAATTTCTTCATTAGATTCACTCATCTTGACGGTACGAAAAATAAATAAAATCCACACATTTTCCTAATTTGAATTTGGAATTATCTTCTTTAAAATTTAAACTTTTAATGATACCAAAACCAGCCAGATACAAATAGTATAGCCAAAGAGATTTTATTACAAGTTCATACATACTATAATGCGAAAAGACTTTTTCCCCAACCTAATAGTACCTATATAATTGAACTTACAAAAATAGATAATATTTACCGGTTATATTTATTATTGATAATTCGAAATGAAATCATAAAACTATCTACCCATGGCCATACCCTAAAGCAGGAGAAGCGTCAAGACACCAAGGTAGGGACATAGATAGTCTTTGATTAACATAACTTTTATTCATTTAATAAAACACTATTTTGATCGGATTGAAGTTATGTATTATTATAAATTTACAACTATTTAACATAATTTTAAATTTATCCGACGTTTCGCGTGCTTTACAGCGTGCGTGGTCACGGTGACTGAAGACAAAAGATGTTGAATGTCAAAAAGTATCACAGCTGCAGAGAAAGTTGCATTATCTGTATTTATTTCGGGTTGGTATCGACTAGATGGAGGTTGGTGTCGGGGGTGTCTTTTTTTTGGGGGGGGGTTTTTTTTTTGGATTTTAATTTGATATTATTGGACCCCGGGTGTTTGACAATTTTAGGCCGTCTTCTCTATTGAAATTGGGGTGTTTTTTGATTTCAATGGCTTCAAACATGTAGTGATTAGGCCTATCTATTAACATTTTTTGGGAATTTTTTTTTTTGTGTGGGGGGGAAATTGTGTTTGGTTTCCCCTCTGTAAAAAGAAGCAAAATCAAAGTAAGGGGTAAAAACCCCACAACCAAAAGGGGGGGTTACTTTTGATTGGTCTTAGGAATTGCTGAATCTTCTTGTGCGGCTTGAAAATTGTATAATAGAAGCTCGTTTTAGGGATCCGGCTAGTTCTAAAAAAACAAGACACAAACAGTTCCCCGCCAGCCAGCCTACTTGCCATATGTAAAGGGAGTTACAGATAGAATTAGCCGGATCCTAAAACGAGCTTCTATTCATACAATTTTCAAGCCGCACAAGAAGATTCAGCAATTCCTAAGACCAATCAAAAGTAACACCCCATTGCAAGATGCAGGTATATACAAACTGGATTGCGACTGTGGCCTGTCTTACATAGGGCAAACTAAACGCAATATGTCCAGCAGACTCAAAGAACACATTGCAGACATAAGACATAGACGACACACAAAATCAGCAGTCTGTGAACACATACTAGATAGGCCTAATCACTACATACGCTTTGACCAACCGAAAGTACTTGCGAAAGAGAAAAGATTCTTCCCAAGATTGGTACGCGAAGCCATTGAAATCAAAAAACACCCCAATTTCAATAGAGAAGACGGCCTAAAATTGTCAAACACCTGGGATCCAATAATATCCAAATTAAAATCTCAAAAAGAAACACAATCCGCGAAAATAGAGGACACCGTAAGCCATTTTTGCCAAAACCCTCCATCTTTTAGTCGATACCAACTCCGGGGAAATAAATACAGATAATGCAACTTTCTCTGCAGCTGTGATACGTTTTGACATTCAACATCTTTTGTCTTCAGTCACCGTGACCACGCACGCTGTAAAGCACGCGAAACGACGGATAAATTTAAAATTATGTTAAATAGTTGTAAATTTATAATAATACAAAACTTCAATCCGGTCAAAATAGTGTTTTATTAAAAGGGACATAGATGTTACCTACCCCAAATAACATTTTTGGAATAAAATTAACTTTTAGAACATATAGGTGTTTTGTCTGAATCGTTAGACCTACGCTAGACATACTGTAAAGATTCGTAGACCAAACAAGACTATAACGTCACGTATTAGAGTTGATAGTCATGTTTAAGAACACGCCATGAGCTGAGATCGAATCTATTATCTCAATGACGGTGAAAGAAAACATCGTACAGAAACTGGCATGCTATAGATGCTATATTCGACTGCGTGTCGCAGGCACAGGCTAATTGACACTATTACAGATACCAGATACAGAAACCCAGGCTTAAAAAGTTGTAGCACCCCTGTATTTTAAATTTTTGAAGGTCAACTGACAATCAGTGGCGTAACAATAGGGTGGCAGGGCTGACAAAATGCCACGGGTCCCCAACCTAAGAGGGCCCCTGCCCAAGAGATATTATGTTCTATGGATGAATGTGAAGTCTCCAATACGCATTGGGCTGGCGTGGGGACTACAGACCATTCCCTCTCGCCTAAGAAAGGCCTATGGCCATTAGTGGGACAATTACAACGTGTAATTGATTACGCTGAAGATCTCGAAGTTTATTCAAATTAAACTGAGTACAACGTGACGATTTTTACTGATAGAGCCCCATCAAAACAATTTTCCACGGGCCCCAGATGGTATAGTTACGCCACTGCTGACAATACACTAAATGGTTATTATTTGAACGTTATAGACCTAAAACGCCACAATTTTTAATTTAAAGTAATAAACTTGGACATGAGTAACAAAAATACGTTTCTTCATCTAGATATACTTGTTTATATTGGACCTCACTTTATCTTAAGTACATAAACTCAATCGCTTAAAAGAAATATAAATAAATCGAGAACACGATACTTCGCAAACGAGCACTTAAAAGTTCCGTTACGCAGATAAACGTCTGATAACACACGCAATTCCGAATATAAATAAATTGAAACAAAGTTTAACCTGGCCAATGACTTTTTTTGATCTTAAAAAGGTCTTTTTAAAAATTCTTAGTTTCATTCGTCAATTGTTTTATATGCACATCATGCTAAAGCTACTCTAATTAAGTATTTGAGGGACTAAGTTT
Organism: Pieris macdunnoughi; assembly: GCA_905332375.1. Classification (NCBI taxonomy): domain Eukaryota; kingdom Metazoa; phylum Arthropoda; class Insecta; order Lepidoptera; family Pieridae; genus Pieris; species Pieris macdunnoughi. The sequence goes on along the minus strand of CAJOBZ010000027.1, from coordinate 1,900,510 downwards.
TATATTGATATCCAAAAGAGATACAAATAACTCGCAAGCGTCAATGACATCGATAATTACGTTCTGTTTTTGAAGAAACCTTTTTATATGTACCTAATGTACCTAATGTGTCCATACCCGTAACATAACTATGTTATACACTGGAACTCCATTCGCAGTAAAATTTATTGTATTTATCTTTTATTACATTACATACAGATTAATTTAAACTATGTTAATTATGAATAAATGTCTTCTAAGATCTATTATGTCGAATATATATTTTTGTCGAAAATATCACTCGAAAGTTTTTGTCGCTATTTCAGTTAAGCAATTTTTTAATTATGAATAAGGAAAATTCTTCTTAGATCCGATATAAAAATATAAACTTATGAAACGGGCCAATCAGTTCGAAAAGAATTTTCTAAATCGATTTCTTAACGACCGAGTTCTTACCTAAAAACATTTTAATTATCCTTACCGTGTTTTCAAGTTTATTTAAATTTAATAAGAATAATAAAACTTTTTATATACAAGCTATTTTACATATCTATCTATGATCTAGATATTTACAATTATTATGCTACGTCTTCATGGTTAAAGTCGAAACCCGAAAGTCCTGAGTTCGTCTACTGGGAGAAACTAATTGTTTTGTATTAATAGGTATAGAAAAATCACATCCTGAATTAAATAGTATGAAACTGATGCAAATTGAGTATGTACCATTGAATTTTAACTTAGAATAAGTTCAATTCTCTGCCTAGAAGAATAAAATATCTTATTTTAATTTATTTATTATATTATGATTCCTTTATTATTAAAGGAATATATACCCTTTATTCCTGGATTATTTCAATAATAATAAAATAATTTACCTTTACCTTAGGTTAATCTTAATTGTACTCTAAACTTGATAAAATGTAATTATTTTTTCCCTACACTCTCTTTTAAAACAAAAGTATTAAATTTATACTTACATGATTGACTTAAAAAATCTTTGACCATTTTGCGTAGCTGGGCCAAATTATTAACATCCAATTCAAAACAGGCAATTCCTTCGGGTTTTTGAAGATATTTAAAAAATACTCATTTACATTCAGGCGCATCAATTATGTTGAAAGGAACATGCCATTAAAATATCTTAGAAATTGTAGCTTTGCAAGTAAGTTTTCTCTTAAGCTCATACATAATCTACTTAGAACTTTCTAATGTTGATATTTGTTTAAACTTTACTTTAGAATTTATTTGATACCTTTATTTAATCAACAATTATAGAAGAGAATAATATAATTAAACCATTATTTTATTATTCTGGCAGCAATCCTAAACGAGGCATTTATTCGATTACAATTTAGTCCTGTTAAAGATGGATAAAACATTTTTTAATATTCTTTAGATTTACAATAATAAGTAAAAATCTGTGTATTCCAAATTTGAACTCAGAGTTTAAGTCGTGGAGTTAGACTGTTTGAACTTTTAAAAAAATATTATACTATTTGTTAATCAGATAGCAGTTTTACAACAACAATATTGCCTTTTAAAAACCACTCATCTCGATTTATTTTTGCTCTGAATAAACCATTAGGCGTTATCTTTTACATAAATTCTACATTTAAAATGCCTAGACCCGTTTTATGTGCTTAATTCTAGTAAAAGTATTTTTATAGATTTAATTAAGCATACAAAACAGTTTCTAGAGCAATATCTGCGCTGCTCTATTTTGGGTGTGTTCTATAACGAACTTAATTATTAACAAGCGAAATCGATTTCTTTAAACTCTGTAATGTATAGTGAAAACCTCTTCCCTCATAAACTAAATTAACAAACAAATATGTTATAGAATAAAATCGTTAGGCATTATATCTTTACAACATTAAAGGTATTTTGTTTATGTAAGAAATAAAAACAAAGGCATTAGTTTAAATCAGTCTGTATTTTAATTTATCAATACAATCTACTTGAGACCTTAATAGTAACATAATACTAAACTTACATTTATCACAATAATACGATTTACGCAGGACTGTTACCTAAAGCCATGTTCATTGCGTTCAATATGTCACCGTTATCTGCGTCTATTTCCCACGCGAACAAACCACCTAGGTAATTCTTTCTTACGTATTTACCTTTCTCGGTAACAGATCTCGCGTTGTCGTATGTAACAAGTTCCCCTGTAGATGGTCTGAACACATAAGGAGCTTGAGCGACGTTATCGTAGTGGAACTCCCATTTGTTTTGAGCAATTTCATTTGCAATTTCCCTATAATCGACCACACCGTCCTGCCATGTACCCTTGCAAGGTCCTGTTGCGATCCCCGTGAATGGATTACCTTCTGTATAATTATGTACTCCAGTCCACCCACGTCCATACATTGCAACACCTACGACAATTTTCTTCGGGTTCACGCCTTGAGCCAATAGGTACTGAACACCGAAGTCAGTGGTATAAGTTTCCTTTGAGTTCCACTCGGGAGCGTACAGTGAGGTTTGATGACCTAAAGTATCATTGGACCATGCACCCTTAAAGTCATAGCTCATAACAAAAATATGATCCATGTAGGTCTGCGCAGCTTTGTAGTCTACAACTTGGATTTTGTCCCATCCAGCACTTATAGCTGATGTCAATTCGTATTTCTTGCCCATTTCAGCGGATAATTCGTTAAGCATTTCTCTTAGCTCCTTCATTAATATAACATAGACTTCACCATCCTTAGGACCACCAAGTGTCGGGTTTGCGCCCTTACCTCCAGGGAATTCCCAGTCTATGTCTACTCCATCGAAAAATTTCCAGGTTTGAAGGAAGTCTTTTACTGAGTCAATGAAACGCGCTCTCTTTACCTTGTCATCGAAGAAGAAGAATGGATCAGCGAGGGTCCAACCACCAATAGAAGGAAGAATCTTAAGATCTGGTCTCGCTTGTTTTAAAGACATCAGTTGGCCAAAGTTGCCTTTGTATGGTTCATTCCATGAAGAAAGTCCCTTTTGTGGTTTTTGTAACGCAGCCCAGGGGTCGTGAATGGATACTTTAAAGTCTTCTCGGCCACTGCAAGATCGCTGTAACGCTTGGAAACTTCCCTCAATTTCCTTCAAACTGTCGTTGATTCCATCTCCACCACAAATCGGGATAAAACCGTACAAAAGATGAGTTAAATTCGGGATTGGTATACGGTCCACGGGATACTTTCTTGGATAAACTCCCCATTCAACAAAGTAAGCACCAACAACCTTTCCTGAAGTCTGTTTAAATGGCTTATGTTTTTCATCCAGAGTGTAATCTAGGGGTGGTAAATGGCTACCATCTGTGTCGGCAACAACAATTTCTGTCGGATCACTGGAACTGCAGCCGTCTTTATTACAAAGCTGGACTTCCATCATATAGCGACCACCTTTCTTAATTTTAAAAGTAGCTGTACCAGCAGCCCTGGAATCCCCAGACCAGTATTCTTTTCCATCCAATAAAACCTTAGCTGAATCTGCTGGATCTCCAGACCATACATTCCATGTAACTGTGACGTCAGCTGCATCTTTCCTTGTTACAAGCTGGTTATAAGCTGTAGCTGCTTGGTTGACTTCGACGATAGCAAAGGTCCGTTCACCCCATCCTAGCGTCGGTTTGCCTGGAGGTCCGCACTGCGCGATCGCAAAAAGGCTCAATAAAGCCAAACCCAGCGCCTGTTGACTCATCCCGATTCCTATAAAAATAAACAGTATCAAAACTTAAGCCCCGCGAGTTTCATCGGAGCGTTGGAGGTGCACTGATCTCTCATCTCGTTGTAATCTTATTTATATGAGGGGTAGAGTAGGCCAACCGTTTAGGAGCCCGTATGGAATGTTGTAGTGGTGTTGAACGTAATAAAAATCGTTAGCACAGTTACCTATGCCGGTCATTGGGTCGGTCAAGGTGACAGATCACTTTATTGTCTCCCAAATGATCTGTTTTGTGCGACTAATGGGCCGAACCCGTTATGACTAATTTAGAGCACGTTATCTTTAAGTTTCATATAGACATTAGTGGACTATGTTCGTAACGTATCTTAGTTAAATAATTGTCTTGCATTAGCGCCCTTAAAATAAAAATGTCCAAAGAAATTTATTACGACTTATCAATCCATACGCTTAAATAATAGCCAAGACAATTTAATTATTATGAATGATCATATAGAATTTATACAAATGTATTTTAAGTATAAAGATAAATATTTAAATTGATTACTCACGTTCACCTTTCCCAAACGAGACTTAATATAAACCACTTTATTTTAATTTGATTGTTATTATCTAATTTGGTCTACTGCGGTTGATACAAAATATCTAATTAGTTATTTAAATAAACGACCTATCACTTTCAATGACTGCTATTGGCTCTGTTAATATTATTAAATTAATCACAGTTTACGTTATGAAGTGTTTTTATTAGTAAAAGATATGTTATCAGATTAAATGATGATTGTAATTCCAAGTTTTTGCTAGATTATCATTAGGCATTGCTTATTTTTATCTACTCACTTGAACACTATAAAATTTTAGTTTTAGACTTTTAGCCGTTAAATTTAAAGTAAATTTCTTTTTTTTACCTAGTACAAAAAATAAACATAGTCAGAATTCAAACCAAATAATTAATGGTATATAAAAAATATGTACTTAGTCATTTCTAATCTTTACATTTCTTGAAAATTTATTTGATCAATCATTAGTAAGTTTCATTACGAGAATTAAATGTGTAATCAAATGATATCAAAGTGAAATTTTAAAACGACGAAAGAAATTCTAAGCTTCATTTTCCAAATCTCATTGACGACACATCCTATTTTTCATAGGTGTTTTGTTATTTTAAAGCTAAAATATAAACCATATTTTTATAACAAAATAAATTTCAAGTAATCTATTTCACACAATGGTGGTATAATGCATTAGGTATTAATAAAAAATACAGTGTAACTTTATGTTATAATTCTTCATATAGAATCTTTATATAACGTGTTACGATGATATAAGATTTAAAAGAAAAGTCTAAAACAACTTGCAATACTTTATAATAACAATTGAATCAGCTTTTAGCTATTATTCTTTTGTTAACCACAAAGACTTTAAAAGTTCTAAATTCTGACACATGACGCTTACGTTTTTGAGAAACGGAAATAACAATTGATAAGATTTAACCGGCCAACTACAAAACTTAGATACGATTACTCCAAACCCTTCTTTAAAAACAAATATGACGCATTTAACCGCATGTGTCACATTTGTAACAATTAACAATAAGAAAGTATACAATTTGCATACAATCGCTGGGCGGGTTTTCAAGTTCAGGTCATTAACCCACAATGTATATTGAGGTCCAAGTCAGGCCAAAAGAATTGAAAAAACTGGTTTAAATAAGAGCTGATAAATCCATCGCTTTAAATAGTGAAAGGACCTATCTGCTAGGTACATTGTATGTATGTACCTTCTCCTATATGTACCTTTGGAATTATTAAATATTTCTGATAGTTGTGACGTAAATAATTACAGGCGACCTCGCCTTGCACGGCCGAGTTAGTAATTTTAAAATATTTTGGAAATACTACTTTACTTCACTACCTACGGAAGTCAAAATTTATTTTAACGGTAATTTTTTTTATTTGCGGTCCAGTAGTAAACTCATACAGTTTACTCGTAACAAACATACAAATCTTTCCTCTCAAATATTGGTATAGACATCTAAGAACTACTAACTACTAAAAACTACTGAAGTACTTACATATTAAAAGTTCTTTATGATTGTGAAGACTTATATTTCGAAGTTCGTACAAAAATCCTCCCTTCTACTGATTTAAATAATTATCCTTATTTATATAAATTTGTGCATCTTGAAGTATTCGTTAAATTCCTTTCGTACCCTATCGAAATTATAACTTATTGCAATTTAAATAATATTAAGCTCTTTGTTATAGAAGTTGTATCATAATTTAACTTTTTTTTTACTTTTAAATTTTTGGTACAGAAACAGAAAACAGATTGATTAAATACATACAGTTATTACACACAAAATAACATTTATAAACCTGAAGTCCAATTACATCTGTACACAGCATTTTAGTGGCTTCTATAATATTAGGAAAAGGCTATTGTTACACTGCTAGAGTTCTATGCAAATTCATAAATCTCAAGATTAAATTGACAAAAACGACCAACGCGTTAATAACTTCATGGGGAATATAAACTAGATTTTGTACGTGGATTACGTTAGAATTTAGTGGTTTAGATAATATGTATAAAGCAAACAAATGTTAGTTTTTTCATAAATTGTGAATTAAAAAAATAAATAATAATAACTTTAAATTAAGAGGCATATATCTAGTAGTAGACGCTAAATTTTTTTCTTTGAAATTAGAAGTAGATTTTAGTATAACAGACAGCTATAGAAACTATAAATGTATGCTTGTATCAATAGTTAACTAACTACTTCGCATTGTAAGGTGTTGCTATAATTAAAAATGCTAGTTAAAGTAAAATGAAATTAATGCTGTATTGATATGTTTTCTATTTGCCCCCGAGCTGACACAATAAATTTTTTAGCAGATTTAAAGACAATTAAATAACAAATACACGTCAAAAGTTGTCAATAATCGAACAAAACTTTCAATCATATAAGTGAAGAGTGAAGCCAAGACGAATCCTAGAATTAAGGACTTTTAGTTTCGAGATACTTAGTTTAGTTTATACAGTTATAAAGATGACACAGAGAAATTAAAGTGATAGATATCGCTTATATTATTTTAAAACAAGAAGATGATTTGCCCATAGCGCTTATATAATGTTTTATTTCCAGAGCCTCCACCTTGTGCGATAAACAGTTAGCATTAAAAAAATTGTTTGGTTCTGTATTTACTTCATTTTTATAAATATAGTTCAGACTTAAGGGTGAGTCAAGAAGAATACATGAAATTTAACATCTCCGTCAAATAGCCTCTCCTCACCATTGGTGAGGGAAAGGCTATGTTAAGTTAAGCTAAGTTTTCCACTCCCACCTACACCTCGGTAAGTCCTGTAGAAGCGTGATACCTGCGTCAGCAGTGAGTCAAGCAGGCGGAAGATTGGAGGTCTGGCTAGACGAAATGGCTCACCCAGATGAAAAAAAAGGAAAAAAAAAAAAAAAAACCAAAACCAAAACCCCCAAAAAAAAGGGGAAAAAAAAGAAACCCAAAGGTCATCTTCAGAAATAAAGAACTCAAGTAGATACTTTAGACATAACAGTGACAGATTGTATATTTAAATGGCTAATATAGTTAAAAGCTAATAATTCTATAGTTTAATATTATCAACGTACAAATTAATAAACAGAGCTTTGATAACACTAAATCCACTAAAATCTTAGATCGTAGGCTTGTGGCATTGCAAGGGGTGTACAATTATTAAGTTTTATTAATCTTATCGTAAAGGTTGCATCCTCGACATTAAGCGACAGTCGTGTTTCTATAAATTATCGTCGACAACAAAACGTTTAATTGTTTTGTGTTATTGCAGCCGGATTTCAAATGCCTGATTAGATTCTAATTGGGCCCTTATAATTTTAGAAGCTTCTAATTTTAGTGTAGACTTCAGATCATTGAATTTTAACTGGCAAAGTTTTTCAAATTGTTATTTAGGTATTAAAACTTCTCCTAAATAGATACTGTTTACAACTAATATTTAAATGACCCGTATTGCCTGTCACTCATACATCATAAATAAAATTCATTTTTGATAATGTTAAGGACATTGCTCATTTTTGACATTTTTCCATACAAATACGGGCTCGTTTCGACATAATAAATAGACACATACTTGATTTTCACTTCAGACTGAAATAAACAAGAGCACAAATCTAGTTATTTATAATAAAAAGAATTGATTTTATAGTTATTTTATTATAATAAAAAATTTTACTAAATTTACATATAGTTTTGTCTGTAGGAATAACTTACTCCAGGATCAAAATTATAATATCAATTAGTTTAAAAACTAATTTTGTGGACAGTCTAAAGAAACCCACCTTGGCTGACTTGACTTTTTGACCCGTTTGTATATTGGTATTTGCCAAATTGTGTTTATTTGTGATGAAATGAGATGATTCGTATAACCCTATAAGAGATGACCCAGCAAACATGACAGTTATGAATCCCATAAAAATTTTGTATTAGATTTTTTTTTCTTTTCGTGTTTTTAACAATAATTCTGAAAATCGGTCCAGCCATTCTCGACTTATAAGTGTTCCAACAAACCTGATTTTTTTCATATTTTACGAATGGGAAATATTTTTATCAAGGCTTTAATTAGATTTTAGTTAAGTTTATAGGCGATATGATTAAATTTTACTGTTGTAAAACATACAAGTCGAATAGATGTAATAGCAAGATTAGCAACGCGTGATCGATCATAACAATAACTGTGCTTACATCTTTATTCCAGTTTAGAATTAATACATTACGATTTTAAACTGACAAGCTTTTAATTTATCACATAACTGTATTGTTTTTAAATAAATACGGTATTCATAATAAAAATGCCTATGTAGTCTTCAATCTGTATATTGTTATTCCCTCAAATTTGAAATTATACATAGCGCGAGGTTTTAATAACGCACATTGTACTGTTTATAACTAATAACTGTTTAAAAATACCGTTAGATGTCCCTTTGCGATTGCGAACATATTCAAATCAATTAATTTGTTTAAGTTTAATCCTTATTTAAATGGGATAAGGTTGTTTTTATGATTTCACGGTCAAAGTCAATGATCTTATATAAACAGCATTGAACTCGTTTGCATTTTTACATGTGTAATATACTGCAATATTGATTTGCTTGTCAATGTAATGTATTAAGCTTGGTATTATGTTTTTAGGGTCTATTGCGTTTTATAAACAGACTATATTATTGTCTTGATGATGACAGGTTCTTTAAGTGATTTAAAAATCATATTTTGTTTTATTTTAAATCGTTAATTCTAATCTATGAAGTACCACAATCGTTTCGCTTAATTGTGATTGCCAAACGAAACGATGGATCGCGTGTCTCTGATTGGTCTTGAGATGCTTTGTTGTGATTGGTCACCATCACTACAAAGTGATGACATATATGATATATATAAAGCAGAACTACCACGTTTTTCATTTATTTTAAAGGGGGAGAAGATTAGGGGAGTGTTTTTGACGTTTTCGAATCCCAAAATCGAGTGAAAGTAAAATGTGGCAAAACCTTTCAACGGCGCGCCTATACGGTGACCTCTAGTTTATAATAGAAGTTGTAAAATGTAATTACGGCTATTTTCATAATACGACACTACCGTTTGAACTCTACCTATGTACTTTACAACAAACTTTAGCTTTAGCTGATATAATATGCTTTTTGATACAATCGTGTAATCTAAACCAATGTGTGATAAATAATTATATTGTAACTGGCGGCATTTCACGTTTTGTATTCGTGTAAATTGTTAACTTGTTCGATATTTGTGTACTACACAAATAGAGCGTTGTTTGATTTGAAATATCGACTTTTACGGGTCAAACAGATTATACAAATATTTGAACATAGATAAAACATATAAAAAACAAATATACGTTTTATTTACCGGCAGTATTATATTTAAATCTAGAATATTAATTAATATGATAACACTAAACTGAAACTGTCGAGAAGTTGCGACGTTGCTTAATCAATTTCTTTGGACATAGAACTATATATTTGGAAAATAATAAAATGTCAATAGAAGATTCGCCTTTTTATATAAGAGCACATTTCTTAGTTAATTAAATATATAATTGAAATATGTTGTACTATATGTGACTAGGTGAATGTATGACTCAAAAATAAACTTTATTATTATTAAATAAATAATGTTGCCTCCTCCCGGAATATTATTTATGTTATAGTGAAATTGGACGATACGTATTGCCAGGTTTGACTTTAGTCGTTTATATGAAAAGCGCCATTTTGAATTAATTATAAACTTGACTTATTGAGGTTATACATGGCATCCCTAAACAAATAATGAACCAAACTTTTAAATAATCTTATTTACAGCGATAACTAAGTGTCTGTGAAGCTAACTTGTAAAAAAAAAAATTACCGAAACTGCCATGTTTTAACGTCAAAAAAATCGGTAATAAGTCAGGGGAGGCTTTTACTATTTCCTACTTGTTATAAATAGTTTCGTGAATAATTTTAAATTACCGGTTTCGCTTCGGTCAAGGGTGAAAGATGCCGTTTGAGGTTATTGTAATAATTAAATTTTTTGAACCTTCAAAATACGGTAGTAAATAGTATGTAATATTCTATGTTGGCACACTAGTTAATCTGTTTGTCGGGAAGACTTGGGTTCAGTTTTTATAAAGAAGAAATGAATAAGGATATTTTGGATTAATAATTATTTGCTTCGCTCTAGTTAGCGGTAAAACTTTATGATTTTTAATCTATGGCCACACTAAGGGGTACTTTTTTATAATTAATTCCGCAACTTTTTTATTTTTATACAATCATAATCTGTGTTATATAGAAACTCTTTTTCTATATAACACAGATTATGATTGTATAAAAAAGTTTCTAAACGAAGGATTAGAAATACGAAAATGTTAACGATATCCTTTACGAGGTAATAAATATACAAACTGCGTATTGATGTGATTTTTAAATAATGCACTAGTTTAAACTAAATGTGGGTCAAAAAACTAGAGCAGCAACTAGCATGAATAAACGCCGAATAAATTAATTAACATAATATATCGAACAATACGAACAGTTAAGTGAAAAAGTGCTTAATATATCATAAAAATACGCGCGTTGATAAAACAATGATTAAATAATCATTAAAATGTCATTAACAAACATCACTAATCATAAAAACGGAAAGATTTTAAATTATTTTATTAAGATATTAAGATTTACTAAAAATATGTCTTATTATGCATTTCGAAAAGTCGTACTAATAAGTTACTGTTCCAATAAATCAAAGTAAAAAATACAGAAATAATTAAATAATGTTATTTTATTATGATTAAAAATTGTAAATGGCAATATTTAAATGTGGTTTTCCGTGGATTATTCTATCGGTGTAATACTAAAATGTTTTAGCTTTAAATAATGTTTATGTCAAATTATAATAACTAAACTGTTTTTAAACACTTTTCTTTCCTAATGTACCGCCAAAATATCGTAAACAGTTATATTGTAAATCTTATTTGGGACTACGATAACATTCTAAACTAAGTAAAACGGATTTGTCACTTAAAAAAGCACTTTTTCACCGCACTGTACCAAAATATACGTACTTTATTATTTATATATGCAACCACCTGCGCGAGCGCCGGTCTTCCTACAACTGGGCTCTATGTCTCTTGTAGATCTTAACGATTCAAGGGACTTAGGACATTAGTATTGCACACGCGTCTAGCACCCTGTTCATACAAACATACCACTTGCCACAAAGTGAGGCATCCAATATGGCGGAAGTTACGAAGAATACGACGAGTCAATGTAAAAACTTACTTAGATTCTGTCTTTATATTGACTATTTATTAAGATACGCGTAGTTATATATAAAAATATTTAAAACGTTTAAAGATCGTTGTAATTTTTCAAAATTGTGGCCAAGTGGCTTTGCGTGCGACTCTCATCACTGCGGTTGTAGATTCAATCCCTGGCGGTGCACCAATGGACTTTCGCAATTATTAACACTCGCTCGTACGGTGAAGGAAAACCGGCATGCCTTAGACTCAAAAAGTCAACTACTTGCCTATTAGAAATGATCACGGGACAGATACAGAAATCTGAGGCCCAGACCTATAAAGTTGTAGCGCCATCGGTATACTATACATGTAATAATCAAACAAATGCGCTTTCTATATCCAATCGTAAATGATACGGGCCGTGGATTTTATCATATAAAAAAAAATGCGTAGGATTTACGTCTGGTATTTTGCATACAGACGGGCGTTAGTGAAGTGTTAAAATTAAATCTAGTAACTCGAAACAATATTTGAATGAATAACGAGATCAAATGACCCGTCTACACTGAACAAAGGTTTGCTTCGCATGACTGCCGCTACGCAATTTATGAACAATTTAAATCTATTATTTAATCATGCTTTTACTTGTTTTGATGCATTTGAAGTATTTTTATAAATAATTTAGATTCGTTGCGTTAGCAATTCAAATAAGGTACGTGTTGAACTAACATTATTTATCGTGTCTGATTTGTATCCACAATCTACATAAGAATTTATAGTAAGTATTATTAATCATATATACTTTCTTTCTTTTTAATACATTGTAATATTTGACGCCTATTTTAATGTTGTATCATAATAGGTCTTTGTCCGCTGTTGGCAAGCGATGCACGCACTAACACACGGAAACTACAATGCAAATATTTTTCCTTCAACAAAACAATGTTTATTACTACGGTTCGATGTAGCCTTATCCTTACTGAAGTCCTATAACTTACAATGGAACTACTTCATTTTATTACATATAAATACAATCCTTGTCCCAGATTGTAAAATGCATTATTGCGTCTGGGTTAACTCATACATAAAAATGTATTATTTGGGCCGTTCATTAATTATAGGAACTAATTTCTGAAGGCCTCGAATACTAAAATATTTCTCATAAGGAAGAAGTACTTCATTCGGCGTCGCGTCGCGCATCACAATTAAGCAGACAAAGACAATCTATGAACGTCTGTTTACGGAAACTATTTATTGTTTATGTTTCTAATCTATTTTAAAAAGTACAAAAATCATTGATACAGTAGCTAGACCTCAAAACTAAATTATATTACAATATCATAAAAGATGAAAAAAATTATTAGCATTTTTCATATTTTTTCTTACCTTGTTTAGTTTAATTCACAAAAAGCCTTAAAGCGAAAGAAAATATTTACGTTTTAAAACGGCATAATAATAATTATTCTACATTTCAAGAAAATATTTACGTTTTAAAACGGCATAATAATAATTATTCTACATTTCTTAAACAAATAATTAGAGAAATTCAAAAGAAATCCAGTGCCATACGTAAACTACGTTAATAAGTAGTGTGATAAGTAATGTGATAATTTCTGACCATAAACAATACTTGCCGTCAAAACCGCCACAGAGCATCCGCTAAAGCGAACGCTGCCAAAGAGAATTTAAATTTGAATATATCATAGAGTTTCATAGCATTTAATAAAAAAAAACTCGTTGAAGTACCTACAAGTAGCGGCACGAAACTCTAGCGCTGACCGTTATTGCGCAGAAGTAAAAAATAAGGTACCTGAGGGGGGCTAGCGGAATGAAGAGCGTCGATTGGCTCTCCAGTCGCATTCCGTCCCCCGCGCGACATTACACATGCGCAGCAATCCCCTCCACGTATCGGCCAGCGCTAGACTTACGTGCCGCTATCTAAAAATATATATACTAATAATTAATTTTGTAACATTACGTTATTAAAGGAAAACCAATTTATATAAGTCAGTTACTATTGTTTTTCTAACTTTAATACCTTCCAAATCCATGCTTATTTAATACGTTCCTCTTTTGCTAGTTTAAAAATAAGGTAAAATAATATATCCTTAAAAATCATGGATAGTTTTTACTCCAATAAACCTAAGGAGAAACATTTTTCTTAGGTTTTACTGACATTATTCTCTGGAACAAGACTAAAATAAATCAAGGAAAAGTATGTAATCGATATCTTTGTCATAGAATGTAGTATCAGCATCCTCTCATGTCTAAATCCCCTTCAAGTTTTTAATCATAAATTGTATTTTTTTTATTTTACTATACTATCATGCATATATGGAAATCTTTACATTAGGAAAAAAGCGATACCATGACCACTAACAGCTGTTATAATAATACTTCAACCTTTAATAAGATTGACATCTACAGGGCGTCCTAAGACTATAAGACATCAAGGAAAAATACCTTATTTTTAATTCATTTTTCATGTTTGAATATTTACGTTACTACGTTTACGTTTAGTTGGAATTAATGCAAATAATATGGAAATAACTGAAATCAATCGATTGCTTAACATTGCAATAGGCAATAGCATCTCTTATCAGTTACCAAACGTCACGTCTCGTTATGCGTACGTCGGATAGCGCTAATAAGCATTTACCGCTCACATCACTAATATCATTTTGGGTATTGTGACCACGAATTTGTTCTTTCTAAGAACTGTGGTATGGATAGTATGGGAACAGCTTTTGGGCGATTTGAACTGAATAGCTTTTAGAAAAGTCATGAAAAATAAGAAAAACGAGCATAGTAATTAGAATAAAGCTTTTCAATGTACTGTTACTAATGTTACTACCTGTACTAACATTATTCAAACTTGGGCGCCCACTAAAGTGCAGCGTACAAAGCTACAAGTGTGTCAAAGATCGATGGGACGATGTATGTATGATATGGAAGAAAATAATAAACTTTAGAAAGAACACCTAAGGTACAGATGTTACAATAAAAATAAATAAACTTAAATGGAAATGGGCGGGGCACATGGCAAGAGGAACAGAAAAGTGAAGCAAGAATGTACTAAACTGGTGCCAAGGAAGAAGAGGAAGATAACTTAGAAGGTGGGTAGACCAAATTAAGGAGACAGCAGTGGCATAGAGTGGCACAGTGCAGACAGGAATGGCGGGATTTTGACGAGTCCTTTGCCAAAGAAGGGCACGAGATAGAAATATAAATGAGTGAGTGAGAGAGTGAGATGAGTATGTTAGTGTACGTGTCTGAAATAAAAGGATATTAGTCACATTTATTGAATTGTTTTAACACAAACAAGTACAAGTTATGCTTTGAAGAATAACCTTTGACCTTACGTTTCAGCCCTGGTTTACTAAACATGAAGTTAAAAAGATTGCCATATATAATGTCTAGATGATGTTGGTGTTTGAAAAAGACGTCAACAATTTATTGGGAGAATTAAACAAGCACTTTTGTTTGTTTATTAATCCGAGAGCGGAACTTGGCCGCGTGTTATGGGTAACTTCCGTGATTTTACTTTTATTAGCAAAATCCCATAAACTAACTATGCACATCTTAACACTGGCACTCTTGGCGTGAAATATATTTTACGCCTTAAATATCCTCTGAAATCCTCAATCATAGCCACTCCATATGCAGTAGTTAAGGTTGCAGCGATTCATATTAACGCCAGTGTTACGTGTCGCGCTAAGCGCTACAAAGCGTAGGCGTCTAACGGTTACAGCGACTGCAATTTGTGAACACACAGCGTTCAGTGATCCATTTTAAAACGTACATTTTGTATATACACTCTACAACGTTTTACAAGGGGTTTGGCCTCAGTTTTTTACCTTTGTTTCATTAACTATTTATACAAGAAAACGGGTAAGTAATTAGTCTATTAGAATAAATCTATTAATACAAAAACAAATAAGCTCACACTGAGATTCGCATGTTTCAATAACACTTGACATTGTATCTGATACGTGAAATTGAGAATTAAGAAGGTTGTTTTTCATTTTATATTTTTACGAAAGTGTATAATTGTGTGTATCTAGGGGAGAGGCCTATGTCCAGCAGTGGACTTCAATAAACTGAAACAAAAGAACGAACGAAGTGGGTAAAAGAATCACGTACGGTACGTTAAGACTAATCGACACTATACTGCCGTTTACCGTCCGATCTCGGTCTGGTAAATTATTTTATAAAAAAACTATGTGTCCGTATCCAAATTATATACCTACGATAAATATTTCACCCGAGACTGGACCAAGAACGTATGTGATCAGCCAGAGTACAACTTAAAGAGACTTTTACTGGACGGGGTTACATAAAAGTCGACGTTGGGAACATTCTAGCGATTCTAGTCGTAGATAGTCGTTTTTGATAGCGAATAATAGCATGATTTCGTGCCGTATGTTTCCAAAGTACTTAGCGCAGTTATGACTATTTCAGTGCACTAATATTATTCCGTTTAGCCAACAAACGCTGTTCCTATTTACTCGCTACAATTGTACTCTCACTACTTATAGAAAACAATTATTTTAATCTAATTCATTTGTATTAATTTGAAAAAATATTTCAAAAAATGTATAATTGTCATGTTGTAATTGTTGTAAAATGATCACTCGCTTTCTTTTAAATTTCTTAGTTTCTGACTACATCTGCTTATTTCATTTTTTTTTGTAGGTGTTCAGCATGATCGACAGAGTGGAGGAGAACCTGCTGCAACTGAAACCCAGCAGTTGGCGGGGGGTAGCACAGGACAGAAGGCGCTGGAAATTTCTCGTTTCGAAGGCCAAGACACTTTTTGGTAGCAGAGCCAGCGGAGTGAGTGAGTGAAGATCAGCTTTGCCTGCCTTTAGCTCCTACAACTAAGCCAAGTCAACAGCTTTGTAAACTCGCTTAAAAGAATATTAAGGAGTTATGGAAAACGTGGTAAATAGAACAGAGATGACAGAGTTACAAATGATGATGGCGGTGCGTGGCGTGCAATGATAGCGAGGAAATGGAGAAGAATGCGGGAGCCACTTGGCTAGCGTTGAAAAAAAAGATCTTAATTAACCTACTACCAGTTCCCAAATCAAGGGCATAGAGCCCGGCTATATATTTATATCATTATTATCAGGCTTTTATTATTAGTAAAAGGAAAATTGAAAATAAACACTTTCCCATAAAGTCGGGCTATTTTATATTGATAACGTAAGTGTGTTTGATAAAGGTAAAGTGTGCTACTTAATACATATTGCCATATCTCATACAACGATAATATTTCTGAATGTTATAATGTATACACATTAGTAAAATAGCGCAACAAAGATACATAATTATGTAATCTTTCTCTTTTTATATAATCCATCGTCGCCGCAATCCTTGAACCTTGGAAGAATATTAAAAATTAAAAGTATACTGTAAAGTACCTATGCAAGGAAATATTGGATCCATACTATTGATAATAGAACCACTGTAATACAATGTATTCCACAAAGGCTAAAAAATATATAGCTTCGAATGCAACGCCTTCACAAGCTTTCTGGCAGTGTAAGTGTCCATACTCCAGCTGGTTTGCCCCTGATGTCAAAAAAATATACCATATACGTAACGTACACCATCATTACTATTAGTGATTAATAATAATAATAACTGCCCCCGCGAACTTCGTGTTGCCTTAATTTTACTTAGACTACCGTTTTAGCAGCTACATACCAACACATGAAATATTTTGATATTGTTACGAAGACGGGTCGACTGCAAGTTTTTAGATTTTCCACTTTAGAGAACTTTTCAGCAGGCTGAAATGTGATTTCTGACCGTTTCAGGAGAGGGTCAATCACATATTAGAAAATCGTAATTTACATAATGTCACCCTAGTTTTCAGGAGCCTGAAACATTTTTTTCAGCCCGTTTCAGAACACGTGTAGTCGAATGGTACACTTTTCAGGAAACCCGTTTTCAGGCGTTTTCAGGCCTGGTTATACCCCTTTGAGAAGGAATGTTCTAGAACGAATTTTCTAGGTGTGGGACAAGGACGGAATGATACGCGAGAGAGAGGAAGATCGGAACCTTCTCGAAGCTAGACCGAGCACTCTAGAACGCCGTACGACAAGGACGGAGCAATGTGCGAAAGGGATAGCTAGTATGCACGTTCTAGAATTGTGCGATCGCTACTCAGTTGCGCTGCCGCCTAGAGAGTTCTCGAACATCGCTCCCAGGGATATATAAGCGAGCCGAAACGCGACCAGTTAGTTCAGTTTTGAATGCGATACCAAGCGATAAACACCGGAGTGACAAAGGCGAATATAGTGAAGACAAGTGAATACAAGTACTGTGTGAAGTGCGGTAATTAGGACAGTATTTTGTTGTGTATCAGGAATTTTAGTGCGTAATTACCAGTTTTTAGTGTAACAAATTCCTCGTAGATTTAATTGAAATAAACCCTTGAAGAGATCTACGGCGTTTCTATCCGATCCCCTAGCTCGTAACATTTTGGTGTCAGAAGTGGGATAGAAAAATGCCAATTACTCCAAGGGAGAATCAAGAGGAGTTTTAGCAGAGGCTCCAGCTGCTGAGGGAGTGCAGACAAGGGCGCAATCAGCACGCGACGCTGCCCGACGACAAAGTTTCGATGCGAACCGCGGGATGGGTGAAAGCAACGATGCCAACATGCTTCTTGCGCTGCGCCAAATGATGGAAGAACAGGCACGACTCAAGAGGAACAGGCACGACAATGGTGGAAGAACAGGCACGACGTCAAGAGGAACAGGCACGACAAATGATGAAGAACAGGCACGACGTCAAGAGGAACAGGCACGACAAATGATGGAAGAACAGGCACGACGTCAAGAGGAACAGGCACGCCGTCAGGAGGAACAGGCCCGTCATCAGGAAGAACAGGTTCGGCGATTGATGGAGGAACAGGCTCGCCGTCAAGAGGAACAGGCACGCCAAATGGTGGAAGAAAGGCTCAGACACGTCGTATGATGGAGGAACAGGCTCGACGTATAGGAGAAAAATTAGGAGATCTGAAACAAGAAGTAGATAAAAAATCGAAAATTTGGAATCTGACTGGACTGCAAATTTTCGAAACAGGATCAAACGTATTCTCGGTTTAGAAAAGAGATGCAGTGCCTGAAGACCACGGGTGTCGTAACGACTGTAGCACCATCTGGAAATCTGAAAGTACCTCCCTTTGATGGTACATCTTCCTGGGGCGCGTACAAAATACATTGAGACTATGGCAGAGTCAAACGGGTGGAATGACGATCAGGCTGTCACCGCCCTTATTATGGGACTGCGAATGAAGCCCTCACCATATTGAAACCAAGACAGGTAAAGTGACGTTGAAGCAACTGCTGGATGCCCTGAATCACGGTACGGAGACGCACATTTAGAGCACGTCTAAGGGCTCAATTAGGAAGAATACAGCAGACAAATGAAAGTTTGCAAAATGGGGATTTGAAATAGAGAAGTGTTAGGAAAGCCTACGCATCCTCACCAGACGTTGAGACAAGATGTTGGTTCAAGCCTTCGTCGACGGTATTCGAGACCGTGAAATTCGAATGGCTGTGAACCTAGGTCACATAGGACCTCCAGAATGCTCTTGCTCATGCGTTGGAAGTGGAAGATTTTGCAAGGATTCTCGACCTAACCGCATTAGGGCTGTCTCGGAAAAACGTAGTTCCCAACGTGGACCCACCTGTTACCTCTGCGGGGAAGTAGGTCAATGAGGTTTTCATGCCCTAAGAGAGACCTCCAAGGCGAAATGAAGACAAAACGTGGGGAGCCCGAAAAGAGTAGCGCTGAACAGCGGCAGGGAAACGAATAAAGCCAGGACCACGGGGCGGGTGCTGGCCGGTTCTGTAAGGAAGGCCCCAAAAGTTATGATCTCTCAAACTCAGGAGGGAATACCATGTATCGACGGCGAGTTACGGATAGGTGTGAATTAACCCTTGAATGGAGCTTCCGGACAGTAATCAGATACCAACTTGAAGTCGTTTTAAAGAGCCTTTCTGGTGGAAATGTACAGCTCCTTACAGCTACTGGTCAGCACATAACCGTTCGAGGAGAAGGTATCGCTACCTTCAAGATTGGTGGAAGAACATACAGACATATGGTGGTTATGTGACATCGTGGATGACTGATATCGGTTTAGACTTATGAAGCATTACAACTGTAAGATTGACCTAAGAACGGATATTCAAGTGTAGAGATGAAGTAGTTTCCTAAAAGATAAACATTGAAGAACGGGTACGACGTGTATAGAGCTATCACTGAAGAGTTCAGTTAGTAAACAACGAGATATAGTTCAAGCAGTACTGGAGGACTGTAAGGAAACCTTGACGAGAGAAGAAATGTCGAAAAGCAAAGGGACTATTAAAGACATTTTCTGACATGTTTGCTACACACGATGGAGATCTAGGAAGGACAGGTGTAGTTAAACATCGAATTGAGACTGGAACCGAAGCACCTATACGCTTAAGACCGCAGAGTACCTGTCGCATATGAAAGAAGACAAGATGATTGCAGAAAGTCAAACCAAATGTTTTGAAGCATCTTCCAGCCCTTGGTGCTCTCCAGTAGTTTTAGTCAAGAAAAAGGATAACAGTTTAAGGTTCTGCGTGACTACCGTCGTCTTAACGAAAGGAAGGACAGTTATCCGTTACCTAGAATAGATGACACCTTGGATACCTTAAGTGGGGCAAAATGGTTTTACAACTTTAGACTTGAAAAGTGGGTACTGGCAAGTGGAAATAGACCCAAGTCATAAGAGAAAACAGCGTTCTCAACTGGTAAAGGATATGGCAGTTTAAAGTTAGCCGTTGGGCTTTGCAATGCACCTGCCACCTTTGAAAGACTAATGGAAAAAGTACTGTCAGGACTGATAGGAGAAGCCTGTTAGTGTACTTGGAGATGTAGTCATCATTGGGAAGGATTTTGATGATCACATACGAAATCTGCAACGGGTGCTCTCCAGACTGCATAAAGCCAACCTAAAACTAAGTGCAAAGAAATGTTTATTTTTCAAGAGAGCAGTGAGCTACTTGGGGCACATTATATCAGAGGACGGAGTTCGAACAGACCCTGAGAAGATAGTTGCGGTGAAGGATTGGCCAGTACCTAAAGAAAAACTAAGTCCGCGCTTTCTTAGGCTTATGTTCTTACTACCGAAGATTTGTGAAAAATTTCGCGGATATTGCAAAACCACTTCACAGACTCACCGAACAGAAGAGGAAATTCACATGGGATGGAGAGTGTGAAGATGCTTTAATGAGCTCAAGAACCGACTGTGGAGTCTCCAATACTAGGCACCCGGTCAAGAGTGAATATGTGTAGATACAGAGCAGTGAATTGGCATTGGAGGTGTACTATCACAGTAAAAGTGAGAGAGCAAGTAATAGCACTTCAGCAAGTCATTGTCGAAACCAGAACGGAACTACTGTGTCACTCGGAGGGAACTACTGGCTGTTGTGAAGACGCTGCAGCACTTCAGTAAATACTTGCTGGGTCGCAAGTTCCGTCTTAGGACAGATCATGCTGCATTAAATGGCTACTTCAGTTCAAGAATCCGGAAGGACAAGTGGCACGATGGATCGAACAACTGCAAGAGTATGACTTTGCTACTGAACATCGAAGGGCAGAGCCCACGGGAACGCAGATGCATTGTCTCGAAGGCCATGTGAGGAGGATTGCAAACATTGTACAAGACACGAAGGTAAGAGGTAGCCCATGTGAGGATACTAAGGACAGACACGATTAGTCCAGATTGGTGTGGGAAATTAATTCAGGAAGAGCAACAACAAGATTCTGACATTAAACCAATTCTGGACTGGATGAAATCTTCAGCTATCAAGCCGCGGTGGAATGATGTTGCATCTACTAGCACCACGACCAAGAGTTACTGGGCTCAATGGGAAGCTTAGTTCTTCATATGGAGTTTATGTCGCAAATGGGAAAACACTCGAGGGGATGCATCTCATCTACAGTGTGGTGCCAGATCCAAGGTTCGCGATATCTTGGAAAGTTTCATGATGGCTATCAGGGGACACTTAGGAGTAAAAGGACTCTTCTAAAAATTAAAGAGAGATTTTATTGAAATTGCCGCGAAGATGTAGAAGACTGGATTCGGAAATGTAAAGCTTGTGCAGCTGTTAAAGGCCCACAGACAAGAACCAGAGCGACTATGAAGCAATACAATGTCGGAGCTCCATGGGAGAGGATAGCAGTGACATAGCCGGACCATTTCCGTTAACAGAAGAGGAAATAAGTCTTGGTTGTATGGTTATTACAAAGGTGAGTGTTCGTATTCCCAATCAAGAAGCAGCTAAGTAGCCGAGATACTTGTAAATGACGTATTCTCTAGATTTGGAGTACCCTTGGAGATGCACAGTGATCAGGGAAGAAATTTTGAGTCTTTACTGTTCCAAGAAGTATGCAGATTAATGGGAATTCATAGACGCGGACTACTCCATATCACCCACAGTCAGATGGAATGGTGGAACGCTTTAATCAAACCTTGGAAAGGCATTGGCAAAATTGACAGCTATCAAAAAGACTGGGACAAGTATATTCCGTTATTTTAAGTCATACCGGTCTGCGGTTCATGAAACCACGAATGTTACACCTGCCTTAGCCATGTTTGGGAGACAACTTAGATTACCAGCAGACTTGTAACGGGACGACCACCTGATACCCCGGAGAGTGTTACGGAATATGCTGCGGATTTGCGTAATAAACTGTATGAAATCCATGAACACGTACGAGCATCACAAAACAAAATAAGTGAGACTACGAAGATTAGGTATGACAGAAAGACGAATCACATGAATTTAAAGAAGGCTCGCAAGTATGGCTTCATAACCCAACAAACGCAAGGCAATCACCAAGCTTCAAGCTGACTGGGACGGTCCTACACGATAGTACGAAGATTAATGACGTTACTTACCGGATAAAGAAAATGAGTGGTTTAAGAAGCAAACCGAAAGTCGTTCACATAAATCGATTGGCTCCCTATAAGGAAGTAATGATGCTCGGGACGAGCATGTCTAAGGAGGGGTAGTGTTAGAAGACGGGTCGACTGCAATGTTTTTAGATTTTTCCACTAGTTAGAGAACTTTTCAGCAGGCTGAAATGTGATTTCTGACCGTTTCAGGAGAGGGTCAATCACAATTAGAAAATCGTAATTTACATAATGTCACCCTATTTTCAGGAGCCTGAAACATTTTTTTCAGCCTTTCAGAACAGTGTAGTCGAATGGTACACTTTTCAGGAAACCCGTTTTCAGGCGTTTCAGGCCTGGTTATACCCCTTTGATGAAGGAATGTTCTAGAACGAATTTTCTAGGTGTGGGACAAGGACGGAATGATACGCAAGAGAGAAGATCGGAACCTTCTCGAAGCTAGACCGAGCACTCTAGAACGCCGTACGAAAGGACGGAGCAATGTGCGAAAGGGATAGTAGTATGCACGTTCTGAATTGCGATCGTACTCAGTTGCGTGCCGCTAGAGAGTTCTCGAACATGCTCCCAGGGATATATAAGCGAGCCGAAACGCGACCAGTTAGTTCAGTTTTGAATGCGAACCAAGCGATAAACACCGGAGTGACAAAGTGCGAATATAGTGAAGACAAGTGAATACAAGTACTGTGTGAAGTGCGTGTATTAGTGACGTTTGTGTGTGTTAGGAATTTTAGTGGTAATTACCAGTTTTTAGTGTAACAAATTCCTCGTAGATTTAATTGAAATAAACCCTTGAGAGATCTACGGCGTTTCTATCGATCCCTAGTCGTAACAATATGCTAACCCATTGAGACTGTTCGCTTTCCCGGAATAAAAACCTAATTACTAATATATTTTTCCAATTTCTCTCTCTATTAAAACCTTCCTCAGAGAACCTGTACTAATTACGCAGGGAAAAAAAAGGCCGATGGTCCTCAGCTGAACGCATAGCCGGGGATGAGGGTCGCACGCCAAACTACGAGTATCTAGGCTAACACTGTTCTTTTACCATTTGTCTCACATTGTTTTTTTTAAGGCCAGTATGTATTGAGCCTAATACAAACGCATTTTCCACTGTTATGTTTATGTAACGTTTGGAAGTACCGATTCAAGCCTTACAATGATTACGCAATCTGATTTATAGATAAAGTTTAGTAACGTTGTTAGTAATTCAAAAGAAAATGTATGAATATCATGTTTTTATTTTGCTATTTAAAATTCTGCAACAATCACTTAGAAAAACAAAAATCATGAAGTATCACAATTCGCTGTTATTTTGGTTGTACAGCGAATTGTAATTTATCTACAACTATAAACTATCAATACTACCAAAACATGCTCAAATTTAGCGTCAAAAACAAGCAAATAACCACTCAGCCCTGCGATTCTGTAACTCACTTTTCGAACTCACACAGCGGTTTTCGCATCGGCGGTCGCTCTCAAATCAGTCGTGAAGCAGTCATTTTATGATTTGGCATTCTGGAAAGGTGGGAGCTTGTAGTCTATTGTTTATCAGAATGCCAAATCATAAAATGACTGCTTCACGACTGATTTGAGAGCGACCGCCGATGCGATAACCGCTGTGTGAGTTCGAAAAGTGAGATACAGAATCGCAAGGCTGATATCCTTAACCGTACAATAAATCCTCAAAAACATTCTGACGGTAAACTGATTTGGTCGGTACACATAAACTTAATTAAAATAAATAGATAGGTAGTTTAAGAAAATTGTACATACTGTATATTTGATTGTTATGTTTAGGTTTTAATAAACGATATATTAAAATAAATTGATAACGCTTTGTGGAATACTATGTCAAATATCCCGCTACATTCCAAGAAATCTACAGTAATCAAAGTAATGTCCTATTTATCGTATCGTATTGAAAGTGTACTAGAAACTAGACTTGAGGATCTACAAACTGTGCAAAATAAAATTACAAAAGCTTTATTACATAATCATAGAATAGCAAGAATATTTTGTGACGTCTACTCGACACCCAAAATTTGTTCAGATATCATGTCTGTGTTCTCTTGTATAAAGACACAACCACGTCCATATTAATCAAACTATATCAAAAAGAAAAAAACATTAGCAGTCGGGTCTCTAGGCGAGCAAGCTTTATTATGCTATATTTAGGCTGATCGATTTAAAGAAAGCATTGTTAAGTGCCTATTTCAAACTTAATCCGCTGTTTTGCTGGTAATTTTTTTTCTGCTTAACAAAAATTTCTGGTATTTATATTGTATTTTTTTACTTTAACTTGTATATATTTTTTTTCTGTAATACTGATGTTTACCTAAATTGTCATACATTTTAGATAAAAGAGTTTGTAACATTAACCGTAAATGTAGTATGTATGTATGTGGTAAACTTTAATAAATAAATATGCAAGCTATGGCATACAGCAGACGCATGAATTACGGCAAGGGTATGCTGACGTTTGAGGGAGCGCAACCATATAATAGCCGGCCTGCGTCGATTAAAAAGTCCCACTGCAAACAAATAAATAACGTATAAATGTTTCTGTGTAAAAATTTTTTTTAGATATAAAGATTCTTTTCTATAACCCTTTTAGATGTTACTGGTTCTGTTATCGATTCGCGACGACACATACTGCGTCCGATTGAACGAAATAACGATTAAATAACATTATTAGTATTTGTATTTTTACGTCTTATTAATTTGATGTATTTTTTTTACTTTTACGTCAGTATGTCACTGAACTCCTCTTAAACGGCTGGACCGATTGGAATTAATTTTTTTGTAAGCGGATGGGTGGCGCCCTGGATGATAAAGATTCATAAATCAGGCCGGCAGATGGTGCTGCATATTTATCTATACAGCAAATAAAAAACAGATATATATAGGTATACGATATATGAATCTTCTGTGCATGTGTTCGAATAAAACCGCTAAACAATCAGATTTTGATGAAATTTTTTGTATGTTCAAGTTGAGTCGTTAAAGATTAACATTATTAGATATTTTTTTTTGTATGTAAGACGTGTGTACAGGTCAACGTCTGTCTGTCTGGATCCGCCAGTATATATATTTATCTATGCACTCACGCCTCTTTGCCGAAGGGATAAGAAGGATGAGGGAAAGGAAGAGACCACGGTCCTACGGTCTTGACATACCTCTCTCGCTTCATCCATTTTCATGAAATTCACCATGCATGCTCGTCGGTTATTACATGACTAATCCCGTCTCCAGTACGTCCTTGATTTGTTACGACCCGACCTCACCATCCACGGTTGCCTTGTATATCCTAATCGTAAACCGCTTCGCATTCATCCTTTCTACGTGGCCAAACCACCTAAGTATTCCCTGTCGTATCCTTTTCACGACGTCCTATTTTATCCCACAATGCTTACGTATATCGTTATTGCTACCCTATCACGCAATGTTACACCACACACACTTCTTAATCATCACAAAAATAATTTAATAATTTTACTGTTCAGTTTACTCTCTTACATAATTTAATTCTATATTATATATATTAGTGTTCCTATTTAGGAAACTTGCGAATCGGGTGCATAATGTGGATATAATGGAGAGAATGGGTTCCAAGCATGAATCTGAGGCGGAAGTCACATCTTTTGGAATACCGCGCGCATACTCCAACTTGGTTAGAGCGCCACTCACAAAGTCAAATTCATTTAGGTAACACAATGTACACCTATGAACGTCAATAAAGAAATACATATTAAATGCTAAATAGTTCTAATTTTACATTTACTGCCAGTTCTCAAATCAAGGGCGAGAAGAACTGGCAATAAACCCCCGGCCACTCTTTTTAATCGCCAAGTTTTTTGAAGTTATACTTATCTTTTGGCGCGTTACGGAAAAATTATGAAAGTAAATTTTTACGACGCGCGCGCACACCGTCACAAAAAACCGACACCCTGAAGTTAGGTATAGTCAACATTTAGGTTTTTTTTAATTATACTTCTTCTGGAAAAATGATGAGAGTAGATTTTTTCTGTTGTTAGTGTCGTTTTTTCTACAAACGTAGAATAAGGCGAAAGATGAAATTTCTGAAAAGATTTTCATCTTGTTACGCCAAAGAAATATAACTTCTAAAGCGCTTTACACAATGTTTGTATATGTTAACATAAAATTGTAAATACCTTAGTTGTAATCTATCTGCGAGATTATAAACTGTCGAAAGATTGTGAACTCAACGTACTGCTTACAATTTAACGTATTATTATTCGGTAGATTATAATCTATCGAAGTGAAATCGTCAAATTGTAAAACGGTACGCACCTCGCGCGCTGATTGGTCGTCTTTATAGTAGACCGTTATATGTCCATAGAGTTAGGAATGAAACAAGGGTATCGGTCAAATAAAATGAATGCACTTCAAAAATTAGTATTTATTACTTAGTAGTAATCAATAATTCTGACATCACATGATGAAAAAAATATATCAATAAAATCAAAATTTAAAAAAAACAAATCGAACACATATTAACGTTTTTGAAAACAACAAAATTGTCTATTATATAAAAAATAAGAAAGTAAATTGCACCAATAAAAATTTCAATATTTTGAGTCACGAGCTGTGGCACCTGAAGTTACAAAGAAATTAGCTTTATTAATTACACTTGTTCGAAACGACTTAGTTTTTACTATTTTCATTATGCCCACTGTAATAGTTTTGAACTCTATGGTAAATTCTTCCTGATTAACAATACGTAATATTTCTGAGTTTTGTTGATCGACAGGCTCAATATCCGACATTGTAAATACAAGATCACATAGGTTCACGCGAATAGAAAATATTAAAACACGGAAAATGTATGTAATTTAGACTATGTTTGGAGACCAACACTAACTTAATTATCATTCAAACTGACTTTTTGGTCAATCACAGATTAATTTTACTTCCACAACAATTTCATATAACTTTTAGTTTACTTTCAACATCCTAAAGTTAGTTACTTTCAACACGACAATTCACATTCACCAAAACACCGTTTGTTTACATTCGACAACAAACGAATTAACAAACAAATATGGTGGGGTGGCATATTCCGTTCAACCAATCAGGGCGAAGTGCGTACCGTTTCACAATTTGACGATTTCACTTCGATAGATTATAATCTACCGAATAATAATACGTTAAATTGTAAGCAGCGTTATTCACAATCTTTCGACAGTTTACAATCTCGCGAGATAGATTATAATCTAAGGTGTTTACAATTTTACGTTGACATATACACCAGATGTAATCATCATGTAATAAATAATATTTCTATTGAGGTAGACCTATATTTTTTTTGTACTCTGGCTGAGTTCACTAGAGCTGCATGTCCTATTATAACTTATATATTGTTTTTAATAATTGTATTTTTTCCTGTAGAATTATCCGTGTAGGTTTTATTGTGTAGTTCTATCGTATTCCTAATAACTGTAAAGCTAGAATAAATATGTGGGAAATAAATGAATAAATTTATAGAGTTCACAACCCTTTCTAGCGAAATGGAATTAGCTGAGTTAGTAAATCTAATGAATTAATTATCTAAACGACATATCGAATTAACCGCAATCGAGTTATAACTGAATAATCGATCAAAGTTGCGATTACATCGGCGAGATCAAAAAACTTTTCTCATTACGAAGCGTCGCTCATTTGACAACTTGAAGCTTACTCTGACAAATAAATCCCATCTTGAAATTTTCATAGAGCCTCTGAATTGTAGAAGGATAGACGTAGCTAATTATCTTATAATAAAATCTATAATCAGTGTGTAAATTACTTCTATAAAGCTACGGTTTCCTAGAAAAGCGGTGCCGTTATCTAACGGCCGTAATGTAACGTTGGGTGACGTCACCTTGTCTATAAATAACATCGGAGTAGGTTTTCTAGAGAACGTTGTGTCAAATAGCGGTGCTGGGGTATTTATAGCTGTAGTCATTTGCATGACGGCCGTCATAGCGGTAATAAACAGTAGTTCAACGTTTTTCGCGTGTGCGCATTTAATTAATACAATGACTTGGACGAGCGAAAATGATGAACAATTAATTGATTTTGTTAAAAATCATGAAGCTTTGTACAATATCAAATCCAAAGAGTACAGACAAGCTCAGATGAATCAAAATCTGTGGAACGAAATTGGAATAACACTTCAAAAATACGGTCGCACTACTTTCTAGGAACCCACAGCTTGGCCACCGTAAAGACGGCCGTTATTAACAACCGTAAAATGACGACCGTTAGCGCGGCACCGCTTTTCTAGGAAACCGTAGCTTAACAATACAAGTTTTTAATTGGTTTAAATTTAATTTTACAAATGTTTGACTTCCAATATAACCTGGACTCTCAGTTTAGAATAAGAAAGATATGAATAACAATACTTAAAAATAAATTAAACAATACAAGTTAAAGCGTTTCTATTACTTCTGTTACTGTAATCTAAACATTTATAATTTGTTTAAATTAAAATACAGCGTTAATGAAAAACAAAAAAAATAAGTGCAATGTAATAACCAAATCTGTAGACATTTCCATATCTGTTTACTGTTAAATTCCTTGCGCAGTTGACGATGTGAGTCATCAATTGAATCAGTGAAGCCAGCTCTGTGAGGTGCGATATCAGCCCTGCGATTCTGTAACTCACTTTTCGAACTCACACAGCGGTTTTCGGATCGGCGGTCGCTCTCAAATCAGTCGTGAAGCAGTCATTTTATGATTTGGCATTCTGAGAAGGTGGGAGCTTGTAGTTTATTGTTTATTAGAATGCCAAATCATAAAATGACTGCTTCACGACTGATTTCAGAGCGACCGCCGATCCGAAAACCGCTGTGTGAGTTCGAAAAGTGAGTTACAGAATCGCAGGGCAGTACTAGTTTAGTGAATTTTTGATGAATATATTCATGATTAATAAATATTGGACACACTTCTGGAGTTTCAGTGTCTGTGTAGTGTATTCATTATTTTTATTCGATTTTCTTGGTGGTTATAGAAAAAAATTCAAAATAACTTACTTCATTTTATGCAACCACAATTAGAAATATTATTCCATTTTGTTGAATGAAATTTATTTTTAATGTTACTATATTTAAATATAACTTCTTCCATTTGAACCTGTTTGTCAAAGAGCCTAATAAACTTTATTGCCATCGTTCCTTGCTGTTTAATTATTAATCCACTAAGGAAAGATTCTTGGCATTGGCGTAGAAACTTATTATCATATTTAAGCGTCAATTTTATAATAAACCTGCTTCTAAACTCAATAAAAGTCATTGTGTGTGCCTAGTGGATTCAACGTGCGACTCTCATCCCTGAGGTCGTAAATTCGATCCCCGGCTGTGCACCAATGGACTTTATTTCTATGTGCGCTTTGAACATTCGCCCGAACGGTGAAGGAAAACATTGTGAGGAAACCGGATTGTCTTAGATCCAAAAAGTCGACGGCTTCTGTCAGGCACAGGAGGCTGATCACCTACTTGCCAATTACATTGACAAATGATCATGGAACATATTCAGAAATCTGAGGCTTAGTCGTAAAAGGGTTGTAGGGCTACTGATTTATTTTTTCTTGGCCTCCCGAGGAAAAATAATAATTGTTAAGTTAAGTAATGAGAAACTTTACATATCAACAATACAGACGAATAAAACACAGAAATTCGTCTAAACTATCCAGGTCAAATTTAAATCTTAATTAATTTTAATAAAACTTGTCTTGACTTCGTATTACGCATAAATTATTACAATTTTACAATTATTATTTGTTAAATTGCTCCAGTTTTATATTCAAGTTCCTTATTACAAAGTAATTAGACTAATAGGTAGAGTAAGTAGGAAGTTAGTCGCATCCAAGTTGATTTCTTGAACTTGCTAACGAATTCAACTTGCACGCCTAAATGAGTTAGAACTTCAGAACTTTTAAACTAATCAACTCTTAAAAATAATAGTTTATAAATCTATACATCCTGCCTTGCGATTCTGTAACTCACTTTTCGAACTCGCACAGCGGTTTTGTTCGAAAAGTGAGTTACAGAATCGCAAGGCAGGTCACAAAATAACACAAAAGTTTTGACGGACTGATTTATAAATACTGGCAAAGCATTGGCATTCGAAATTTGAAATTTGTGAGAATATTTTGTTGTATGATATATTTGTGTAGAGTTGTTAAATTATTCTATTTATTATTCATTGTTGTTGTTTCTTTGTATTTTTTCTTGTGTCTTTTGTATTGTGTAATTGTTAAACTAAAATAAAAAATGATTAAGGCAGAAGGCTATTTTTAATATATCTAATATAGAATTAATTAATAAGCGTAATGTATTATGGTATTAGTATAGTTCTCATGTAAGTGAATGTTGTAATGTTTTTAATGCGATATAAATATCTTAAAAGAAACTAAGGATATTTAAGAATTTTCACAAACAAGAATTGTTTTGTTTTTCTTTTCGACTTTTCCTGTACATTGCTCGATCTGTTTGTGTAGAGGAACGTGGTCCGAGATAAACCGTGAAGCTACACTGGACGTGTTGAAGGATTAGTGCGTCGTTTAAAAAACAAAGTTATATTATAATAGGTCGAGGGGAGGGGAATAAGATAGACACAGACAGTGATTGCCCTGTATTTGACGTTCTTGATTTATAAAAAGTTTTCTTGTTATATCAAATTTTGGAATGTTTGTAACTTTTAAGGGCTTTGGGAAAGGCCTTCACAGAGGGTGTACTATAAAATAATATGTAAAAATTACCTATTATTTTATTATGTTTTACATTATTATAACTGTTAGTAAAACCAATTCACCAAGGGCTTTGTTCGGGCTCTTTCCCTCCAATAAGTTTAACTCCACAAGTCGTTATCAATTCGACATATAATGTTTATATATGTCCTACATATTGTACTTGAAGCATGCATACGTATTAACACTTGGTTTTTTTTTTTAATGGCTCCGGCACGATTTGTGCATTAGCCAGCGTCATTGTCTTTAGAAATTCGACCGTGTCCTTCATGTACGGTTTAAGCACTCGCCCGGTACCGCACAACCCTCCCAAAGGCCGAGAACAAATTTAAACTTGCCCTCGAACCGGTATTCGAACCTGGTACCCCTCACCTAGCTGCCACTTAATAAGACCGCTAGGCTATGGGGCCCCAAATACTTCGTTAAATTTATATTAATAAAATTTAAATTGTCTTTGATAATAATGTTAACAAAACAGCCAGTCCTCCTTAAAACCTCATCCTCGTAGACCTTCTATTTTCAAATACTCGATCTTATTCCATACAGTATTCTCGTACATATGAATATATTAAACTGAGGTCAAGTTTACGACCTGTATTTTACGACTCGATATACGTTTTTATTTCCCACTTGATACGTTGACTATTCGATTTGCCTGCCTTTGAAATTCCTTAAGGATAACTTGGCTTTTATATATATGAAAAGCTTTGTAATAAACGATTTTGACGTTTTAGTAATAAAAATTGGGTATTAAAAGAACAAGAAACAATTGTTTTCCAAGTCTTGTTTGTGGATAGACGGAAAGTGTGCTCTTACTTCAACTTAAAGGATGGATCCTCGGTCAGTCAAATTATCAGTCTTCTCCGGAAAGCCCCAGTGGCTGATGTCGAGAGCTTGTATGTGTTGTATTGTATTGTATCCACAAATAGTAGTATCCTACAGGTTAAGAGTATTTATAGTAATTCAAAAACAAGACTTATATCCGCCTTCCACTGCGAGCAGAACGGACCCATTACGAACCAAAGCGGAGACGAGCGGAGCGAAGTGAGCGAGTTAAAAGAGTCACATACGAGGTTAGCGAGTTGAGCGAGTTTCCCACGGAAATGAAAATCTATGAAAATCATCGTTTCAAGTATAGCGGAGTCCGTAATGGTTCCGTTCCGCTCGCAGTGGTATATGGAAGGCGGCCAATAGTGCTCAATACGTACGTCAAAAATTAAAATTTTAAAATTTTGACATACGGTAGCCAAAACTACTAAGTATCTTATCTATCTAAGTATCTCTGAATCTCACCCTTCGTGATTTTAAAGCTCTGAAACGAACCGTACTTTAACTATAAATTAATTAATATTACGCATTAAAAAGTAACAGTAATTTTAAACTATACATTCCATTCTAAAATAATAGTTTTTGTCCAGTTAGTCTAGATCCAAGTACTTATTTTGTTATTCAGTGCCAAAACTGTATTTTGGCTGTGTTTTGCGTGACTTAAGTTCCGTGGCGGTTGTAGAAGGGGTGTTCAAATAAATGAAACTCTTTGTTTGAAACTAAGTGGCAACTGGTTTTATTCGTTTTAAACATGAGCTTATAACTATCGTGACTTATTTAAGGGTTCTTAAATCTAAGTGACACTTCAATATTAGTGTAGTCGACTTATTTGACATTATCGGAAACGAGAATGTAATATTGCAATTTATGAGTTTATGAAAAACTAAAGGGCATATTTATTACTAAACTAACGTTTTATTATTTATTGGCTACAAGTGTAAATTGATTGCTAATATTTCGTGCTTCTTACTATTAACTTAACTAATGGTAGGTTACATAACTTGTGCAAATATATTTTTTCTTCTTTTGTAAATCAGAACATAAAGTATAACGTACCTCGGTATAACCTTTAAATTTGACATGCTCTAAATTAGCCTTTGTTTCATCTTTTGTTTTATCCTATTTTAATGAGCAAAATTTCGAAACAAAAGAGCAATACAAAATCCATACCCAATAATGTTTATTAAAAAACTTTGTTTTTAATTTCGTAAACAAAAAACGATTTCAACCCCACTCGAGTCGCCCTGAATAAATATTGTGGACATCCTAGTACGTCTACAATTCATATTTAATACTAGCAATATGACTCGGCTACGCCTTATTCGAAATTTTGAAGTAACTAAATCAGTCATCATTGTTTCGTCTCTTTTCATCACAGCATATATTCAACTTGACAAAATACAACAAATAAGGGTCTTAAGTTAAAACAGTTTTAGCTGAAAACATCAAGAATGAAAAAGTAAGCAAAACGCCAGAGTTTTGCCTTTCTTTTCCGTTTTACATTTTCAACCCCAATGTCACTCAAGTACCTACGGTAAAACACTTTTCTATAAAGCTATTTATTGAGCTATGATTTATCCTAACTGGAGAAATTAACGTTACAAAGGTTGTTATATAATGTTTAATATATATATTACATATTGGTTATGGTTATGTTACGTGTAACGCTTTTTTTGAAGGGTTAAATGTATTCTTTAATGGTTACATTATCTAAACTACAACTTTAGTGCACAAACTGACACAAAATAGCGTCTTTATTCTATACTTTGTGATAATAAGTGATTACAACCCATATTACGTAGCCATAAAGGTGGAAAATGTATGAACTATTTACATGCAAAATGCGTAATTTCACCGACGACTTTAAGCAAACTCTGGAAAATGCTGCTATAAAATCTTATAAAGAATAATAGCACTTAAGTCTAAGAAGGCATAAGAGTGATTATAGCTTGAGGTATTAGCATGAACATTTACTATTTCGTAGATTGTACGTCGAGATTGTTTACGTTTGGTGAATTGAAAAACTTGGAGACAATTAAACTGTTTTGTTTGTTCATAAAGTATTGTGTTCGAGGGTCCTCAGCCCCTTCGAAAGAATAGTACTAAATACGGTATTTATACGTAAATAAGGCGAAACTGTTTTCTCTAGAAGAATAAATGCTCCATATCTCAACTAATTACTTTATTCAATGTGTATGCTTTGATTTCTGGGAATATTTAAGTTTGAAAAATATTTCCAATGAGCACCATGCCACTACCATGAGTTAAAATACAGTGACCAAACTATGGCGACACAAGAAGTAATAAAGTTGGTTAATTAATTTCTTTTGTAAAGTAAATGAATATAAATAGCTTCATTGGTCCATTCGGCGGAGTCTTACATTCTGCTAACTGGGAAATGCTAATGAACGTAGACCCTCCACTCTGCTTCTAGTGTGCTTATAAAATGCTGCTATTTACTATGACATATCGTCTATCCTTATACAATTTGGATAATAATGATGTTAATGCATCTATATTGCTCACTAATCATTAATAATGCTCTTAATATGGCTGAGCTTTTTAAGCTTTTTTCTGTTACTTATTTTTATTTATTTATGTATAAATTCTAAAACAACAATTATATTAGAATATAAGCAAGCTAGCTAGGGAAAAAAATAAACAAGAAACCACAAAATAAAAATAATAACTAAAACTAAATGAAAACTTAAACCTCGTCAATATTTTCATCAATAATATGATATAGTTTGTTACTAATCATTTTCGATACATTTTCATTTCCATATAAAACTATGGGGACGGGGGTACATAATCGAGCCTCTGATCCAGTTTTGATATTAAAACTTTGTTGAAAAATATGTATTCCTAGAACCATAGTTGGTGAACCGATTCTTTTTTGTTCCTTTTGGAGTAGAGACTCTTGGGCCGTGGGGTTCAAGTGCACAGGAGGTAATTAAAGATTTAAGTTGGCGCCTGGTAGATAGTACCGATGACCCCAGTGCTGATGCTTTCCTTTCGAATAAGTATTGCAATACAGCTAGGAAATTCTGTCAGCTTTAAAGGTACAATGCCCAAGGATAATTTTCTATTTATTATTATTATTACTATGTAGGTTAACAAATTTTTTAATTCTGTATATTTGTTAGTGAACCTAGTTTTTGAAATAAAACATTTACACCATGTGATAATGTCGCAAATTTTCATAATTATTTGCGATTTTACATGGATTTAAACAGTTGCAAAAGCGTAGTTTTAGCGTTCCCGTGCACCTTTAGCCTTCATTGTGTGGTGGGAGAATGAGATCTTATTACGGATAGCAGTAATCGATCCAAGATAATGCGCCATTACTGCGTCTCGCTGCCGACCTACGCTTTGTGTACAGCCCCTTGATATTTAACCATACCTTTGAATATCAACTAACCTCCTGCTCAGTTGCAGTTAATTAATTCGTTGTTTGGCCCAGACCTTCAATTTTTTTATAGGTGTTAAGTGATATTGACACTGCCAGAAGGCTCACAAGTCCGATGCCGGAAGTCGCACTGGTTCGGAAATAATTTCACTCATTGAATGGAGGTCCACTCATTTATTTCCGAAACACCATGTCTGATCCATTCCATAGCTCCATTATGCCCCATTCCGAATGGGGCAGACAGGCATCAGCGACATATTTTTTAAAACACACACAGAAACACACAAAATAACAATAATAAAAAATAATAAAAAATAATGAAAGATTTTTTTTTCTTTTAAAGTACATGGTACGTTTTAAGTGTGTAATGCGTGTGTGATGTGGTTGTAATTGGCCCTGGCTCAGCATTATTCTGAGGAGCAGACTGCTTCACAGCGCTGGTCATTCTTCCAGAGACCACAGCAAACAATAAAAATAAAAAGAACGTAATAATAATAATACTTAGTAGAATAAAATATTATTAAAACAATTATATTTCATTATAATACACGAGGAAATGAACCTAGGGTTCCTTAGGGGCCTTCGGTTAGGATTATGTAAGCGACGGATTAACATACCAGCCGACTAAGAATCTTGCTTTGAACAGTTTAAGACGCAAAAAGGTTTTATAGGATTTATAATATCAATGAACCAACTCACATCAATAATATCTACGGTGACTTTAATCCTCCCCGTTAAGAGTTAGAATCGTCAATCCCCTATCTAATGAGGAAGCTTTTCTCTGGCCGACAATAAAGGAAATTGAAGAGTATATTCTAAAGTTAATGGAATAAGGAACTAATCTTTAGAATTGTCCTTGAATTCTTTTGCTTACCGGGATCATACGCGCGGGACGGATATCTTGTCTTTTTTCGTCTGTTGTACACTAGATGGCGCTGGCACAGTGTGGGTAATAGATGTGGGAAGGAAAATAATAGCTAGAACCATAGCTTATATTTGTTTTATCATATTAGATATTTTAACGTTTAGATTATATTAATCTAGAATAAGGATTCTAGGGAGGTCAGCATCCCAACTACATGACCTTGAATATTTATATAAGTATATAGCTTTTAATCTTAAACTGAGAAAGGTTATCAGCTTACTTCACCTACTGCTACAGTTTATCCAAGAATGGAGTTAATAGTCTATCGTAGATTATTAGAAAAAAATAAAGATTATTTATTGTAACAACACGAAAAATAATTTCGCAAAGAAACAAGCTAAGAATTAAATTCTAACCTGAGATAATAATTAATTATTAAAGAATATGTACATTCATTATCAATGAGCAAGCATTTTTGTAAGACGTTAAACATTAGCTCACGAGAGTGCAATTAGTGCTCACGATTCGGTCTAGACCACACTCAGCACATTACTAATTGGGCGTGATGCGGGATGCACAATGCACTCAAGTATGGTAAGCAAAAAGCTTATGATTTTTTAAATCACACAAAATTTGTAGATGAGTTTTTTAAAGTCACAAAAATATTACTATCTCATTACTGTGGTGCAATATAAACTATTTAAATACACTTTCTTTCCACTTTGAGCAGTATTGGTGTCCGACTCTTAGAGGTCGTAGGTTCGACTCCGGTTGTGCACCAATGGACTTTCTGTCTATGTACCGATTTAACAGTCATTTAATGAAGGAAAACTTCGTAAGGAAACCAGCTTTTCCTAGACCCAAACAGTAGACGGCGAGTGTCAGGCTGGTTATCACCTACTTGCCTATTAACAGAAATCTAAACTCTAAAGGGTTGTAACGCCACTCATTTTTTTGTATGATTTATTTTCTTGAGGCAAACGCTACACGCTTTTATCAGTTTGTCGGCTGACTGAAGTTTTTAAAATGTGTCTTTGGTTTTTCAAAAAGGAATTTGTCCAATATAAATATTTGATACATGTATATTTGCTGACTCTACATAAAATTATCTTACGTGGCTAGCAAAGCTTAAAGATAATAGTCCAGGAGCCAGTTGTCAAACATTGCACCACTTGATTGTCGATTAAAACGATCCAGCGCTTACAAATGATGCAGAAAGCTTGTCGAGCTTTAATATATATAATAGGTAATATGTTTGGTATTTTGCATTATCTCTGGTCTTGGATTACCAATGCTTGGTCGAAATGTTGGTTACTCCAGGGCTCCATCTATAATGTGTTTATGTTCCGCGCTATCGCAATATTCCGCCATCAGCGCTACGGATATTGAGAGAACTATGTACATCATCGATATCGTTGTCGCTATTAGAAGGTACATAGTCCGGGCGGTATTAAAAACGGATGACTTCATCCAATATATTTAAATTAAGAAATGAGGAACCTATTCCGAGTTTCCTTTGAGGTTCATACTATTACCAACATTTTGGTTTTTGAGAAGTATTTTAAGATTTCGACTTTTCTCGATCGCCCAGGGTTGATGCCCAATGTGGGGCCGAATTTTAAAAATTGTACAGATGCAAGCGGTGACTCGGAGTGAAGTACTGGTTCGCCTTACTGAGTACACCAAGCTTTTTGGAGGCTTATTTATCCCAGTGAGGTAAATTCGACTAATTTAAGTCGACCCCAGTCCGTGTAAAAAGGTCTCGATTTTAGACACAAGTTTGTTCGACACCAACCTGAGAAATATTAGCACGGCCGGTATAAAAGGTGTCTCGGTATCACGTTGCTTGGAAAAGATGTATCAGAACCGGAGTCAGCTGTAGAGCACACTTGCGCCGCAATTGGAGGAATACCACCCGGCCCGTTCGACTTATGATTCTAGGGAAAAAAGGACTTTGCTTGGAGTCGGAACGACTTCCAGCATTGACGTGTCACACCGCATTAACGACCTAGTTGGTTTATATTCGTAAATAAATTGTTTTTAAATTGTAAAGTTTGGCAGGTATTTTCTGTACTATCAATTTTCGAATAATTGTAACTTAGTAAAAATAACATAAAATGGTTTTGTTAACTTCATGTAACTTTTTCTAAATGTTGATCATAAGATTTGTTGTAGGAGCGATTAGAACCTTCTTTGTGTTACTTTTTATATTATATAGTATTTTTTAGTATTATTTTTTAAATCTGGTTTTTAGCACACAACCGTTTAAATTCTCTAATGAAATCTCTTTTGCATCTGGTTTTAAAAACAATGCAATTTATTCTCACTTCACTCGAATAATAAATCTAAAAGCTAAGCGAAGACATGATCAAGGAGAGTATTGTTTGAACTAGTGTCAAGTTAAATTAAACGGTTATCAGGATAACTGTGTGTTTAACCGCCAACTTACGCCTTTGTTTAAGGTTTGCGAGGAATAATTGCGGTGTATGCGGGCTGCTTTATCAGATATCACGGTCTTATTGTGGTACAATCTTAAGGTTTTAGTGCTTATCTATTATTAAATTATTGCCAAAATCTAGTAATAAACTTTTTTTTATTTATATGAAAGTCTTAGTGGTGCTAACTGCTACACTGCCATCCAAATCTTTATTTATTTATTAACACAAGCATTAAATAATAATATTAACAATGAACTTAAAAAAACACATGGGCGGCGTTACTAAGCGATCTCATCCTGGCAACCCTAATTTAAGATTTTAAAAAAAATATAAAATAGTGCATGAGTACGAAACATAACCATAGAACATATTAATCTTAATATTAATAAAGACAACCAATAGAATAAAAAACAAAGATAAGAAAAATACTTTATTAAACATTAAAAAGGATGTATAGAGAAAAGAGAAAGTGCACTAGCCGCCACACTATGATTCCCTGTGTCGTGGGCAGCTAATCTCTTCCTTTTGACATATTAATTGTTATAGTTACTTGACTTGTGTATTCTACATAATACTTACTATTTTGTAATTAAACTACTGTAGCACAAGAAGAATACTTTAATGTTTAAAAAACTTTATTTCTCATTACAAAAAATGTTGAGAACAAACATGAGAAACTTAATATACACGTCGCCATCAGCCGTCCTAATTTTAGTCTACTAGGCTCATTCTGATATGTATCTTTAATGCCCTTTTGAATTGGTTAAACACGCTAATAATTTAGACGGTAATTGGTTAAATAATTGCATAAAACTTTAATATATTAACTTAATACAGACAGAAAAAGAGAAAGCAAATGTATAGATTGTTAATTTTAATACTTTGTTGTTAAAAAGATATGTAAGAGCCCCAAATTGGAAATTACAAACAGGTTTGCTCTAGAAAGTGCCTTACTAAAGCTATACAGTAGTATAGGATGGCAACGAAACTAACAGTACAAAATGTATCCGACGGCAAACATAAATACCTTATATGAGACGGTAACTGTACAAATAAGACGAACGAAATATAAAATCTCCGTCACTTATGTATATTCAAATACACCAAAATATTTTAACACTTATTTACTCCCAAAAATAGTGAGATTCGTTTCAAGTATAAGTTAATCGTCGTCTCGGAATAAGCCCCCGGGCAGATATCGCTATCTCCAAAACTTTGCCTTTGAGACGTCTTCTATTTTATCTGAATAACTTCTCAAACTTAACTGCTCAACCATTTGAGCATATTTTTTACTTCTAATACGAAACTGCTCTTATCTATTGAGTGTATTAAGTATTATCAATTGACGTTCAACTTTATATTGTACCTTGTTGGTAAAAAACTTTAATGTAACTTGTTTATAAAATCGCTTGGTTTATTAAATTCAACTGTTAGTCTTCTGTTTGAAATCTAGCTAAAGTACAATCGCAAATACAACTTCGCTTATTATACAGAATTTTTTTTTGTTAGTTATCCTTGGTTTGAACATAAAAAGACGTTATATCATTCATATATAACGATTAATATGAACACAATTCTGTTCCACTAAATTATTACAGTCTAAAAATTTTAAGACTACTATACCAGCGCCACAACCTTGTTAGGTGAGGCCCAGCTCAGATTTCTGTATCTGTTTCATGATCTAATGGGCAATTATGTGATGACTGATGAGTGTGCTTGACTCAGGCCACCGACTTTTTTATTTGTAGCGTTAAGTCGGTTTCCTCACAAAGTCATCCATCTTCATTCTAGCGATGTTAAATACGCACATAGACAAAAAGTCCATTGGTGCACAGCTGGAGACAACACTACTGTAATCTCAGACTATCTTATGTTTAAAAAAAACACATGTTAGTAATGGAATCAAAAAATTGCAATAAAAAAAAACTTTGTTATTAGTAAAACGTTATTCTAGTTTAGATCGGTGACTATTATTATTTACGTAAATCGGATAAATAAACAGATTCGCAACAGATCTGCACTTAATTAGTTCGTTAGATCGGCTCGTAATTAAACTGCACGGGTGCCCTCTGAGCGGATTTTCTATTTAAAGCTCACCGTTAATCATTTAAATCGCTAACCTCATTCAGACTATGGTAACTAAAATTGTAATATTTTTAATGCCTTAACATCATCATGGGGACTGACAAATGACAGATATTATTATAAAATAACGATAGTAATAAAAATAACAAAAGAAAGTCGAAAATGATGGCGCGTTGTCATTGAATGTGATTGGACGCTTAGACTGAACTCCCGTGATATTATGTCATTCCAATTGTCCAATCACATTCAAACGCGGCACTCCGTCTTTAAAAAATCGGAATATCACGCTTAATTAAAATTGGTCAACAGCGTGTATAGACTATCAGAACATTTTACACGGTCAAATTTTTATTCTGTATTGTTATTGTTAGAACAGTGTTGGCCTAGTGGCTTCAGCGTGCGACTC
This sequence comes from Pieris macdunnoughi, assembly GCA_905332375.1. Classification (NCBI taxonomy): domain Eukaryota; kingdom Metazoa; phylum Arthropoda; class Insecta; order Lepidoptera; family Pieridae; genus Pieris; species Pieris macdunnoughi. The sequence goes on along the minus strand of CAJOBZ010000027.1, from coordinate 1,859,322 downwards.
TCATACCTGAGTTCGTAGGGTCGATCCCCGGCTGTGCACCAATGGACTTTCTTTCTATGTGCGCATTTAACATTTGCTCGAACGGTGAAGGAAAACATCGTGAGGAAACCGACATGTCTTAGACCCAAAAAGTCGACGGCGTGTGTCAGGCACTGAAGGTTGATCACCTACTTGCCTATTAGATTTAAAAAAATGATCATAGAACAGATTCAGAAATCTGAGGCCAAGACCTAAAGAGGTTGTAGCGCCACTGATTTATTTTTTATTGTTATTGTTAAGTTTTCTCTTGTAAGTGAATAAGTAATCATGCTCTAAAGATTGTAAGATTTTATTAACATAAAATTAGTTTTTAAAACTATATGTTAGCGATATAAATTCACATGTTGCAATACAAAAACAATGATGCCAACTCATAGGTTTTCAGCCATGGGGGTTAAAAAACGCACAATTCTAGGTTGGTCCTAGGGGAAACAATCTGTAGGAGTTGGCATCACTGACAAAAACGCTAGTGCGAGCAAACTAGTGATGAAGTTGTTGAGAACGATGCTTCCAAACCTATAGGGAGTGGATCCTTGACCAGTTTGACCACTGACTGGCCAGGCTGAAGGCCATAGACTGGCGGAATACCTTTGTTAGTGCGATTCAGGGATTGACTTCCTCGTACTGTTTATAGGTGAAGCTTGTAGATGTCAAAGTCGAAGTCAAAATCAAAAAACTTTATTCATATAGGTAAACAAGTACACTTATGAACGTCAGAAAAGAAGTTACACTAATTCTAAATGTACATTTACTACCAGTTCGCAAGTCAAGGGCGTAAAGCGGGCAAGAAGATCTGGCAAGAAACTTTCCGCCACTCTTTTTAATCGCTAAGTTTTAAGTCATACAAATTGCTTGAACTGGAGCAAATCGATCCCAAGGATTAGGGTCATTTAAATATCCGTCAAATTTATAAAAAGCTAAATTAATTGATTAATTTACGTTTAACGAGAGCTTTGAATTTATTTAGTGATAATTCTCTAATTTCGCATGGTAACGACGTTTGTTGTAAAAACGAATACAATTTCCATATAAGAAGTGGTTTATCTTCTGGATCCTGGTTGGTCGTACGCTTAAACGTGTTGTTTCGAGTATTATACTGGTGAAGTCACCATTTGTTTTAAAATCGTTAATATTGTTTTGTACATAGAAGAACGCTTCAAGAATATATTGACCAGATAGTGTCATAATATTTAATTCCTTGTCGCTACATCATTTTAACAATCATATGTTGAAGCTTACAGTATTATCTTTATTTTCTTTTTATATTACGAGCACATACATAAGACACTTAAAAGGAAATCAACAACACTTAGAAAGTAACAGCCACAAATATTTTCCTTAAGAAAAAATAAAATTGCAAACGAAATAAGACTGTCGGAGGAGAAAAATTCAAATCTATGTAATAGCTGGATTACGTCCTCATGATGTAGATTGTGCAAAGTGGTTGGAGGGGGAAGCTAATACTGTATCCCGCAAACAAAGTAACAACTGGTAATATTACTTCAATTCCTTCGGCTGTTCTTATCACTTGCGAGACTTACGGACGTGGAAAACAGAACTATCAAAATAACGATCCTAGCTGATGCGTGCTACGGGCCAGTGCGGTACTGTGAAGGGCTTAGTGTAGATTAAATAAAGCAAACTGCGTTTTGCGTTTGCGGTTATCGATCCAACAAAACCTATAATCGTTTGCGGCGCCGTTTAGTTAAAAGGCTAGGCTGTTAATTGAACGGCTAATTAAGCTAGTTGGCTGCGACATATACACAATCTTAGACCATAGTTTTCTTTTTATGCAATTTTCTCGTACAAATATGTAGTTTTTTTGTTTAACACATACCAAAGCTAAACACTCTGTCAATACGCCAGAGCAGACTCTTAGTATAAGTGCAGATGTGTTAGGAGACGTTTTTATAATAACGCTCCAAAATGATTAAAACCAACATAATTTATAACTTTTTCCAAATAAGACGTCTGTGTGTATCACAATGGGCAATCAGCTGAGCCCCATGGGAGCCGACTAAGGTACGTATCCACTTGCTGCAGATTAGACCCGTTGTGTGCCATCATCTTTATTTGACTGACCCAATCTCCCCGGCCGAGATTTATGGACCCTTGGAATAAACGATGTTTATATCTTCCACTACAATATGGGATAAAAAGATGGCTGGACATCGGTGCTTAGATCCCACGGGCTTTTTTTCTCTTCTACACAAAATAAGTATATTTGTAACCTACGGGGACTCATGTTATTAATATTATTAACAGTATATAATCTTAATATATATAAATTGCGCGTCACGTTGTTTGTCCGCTATGGACTCTTAAACTACTTAACCGATTTCAATCAAATTTGCACATGTGTGCAGTTTGATCTAACTTAAAAGATAGGATAGCTTATATCTCAATTTATACCCGCAATATTATTTTATTGCAAAATATTTGTTTATAGTAGTGATTGTCACAATTCTAACAGATGGAGCTGTGTTGAAAGTACATAAGCTACAATTTAATGGCATAACCACCTAAAAGCATGGCATAACCAGCTAAAAGCATGACAGGTGTTCTCCTACCGTTACCCTTGAATACTTTACTACCATGTAATATCACAAAAAAAAAACCTTAGCCACAGCAACGCTTGGCAGGTCTGCTAGTAGTAATATAAATACTCTTTAGCAGAATTGTACATGTTTAAGTTGAAATATTCCTATCCTTACTTTAACAGTAAATCTCCAGTTCATAGATCATCATATTGGAGTTCATAAACTGTATACTTCAACACAACATAATCTTAAGGATAGCTTTCCTTTTGAGCCGAGTGAAAGCAAGAAAAGGCATAAGTAAAAGTTAGAACTCATTCATCAATAGTTGAGCGAATGCAAAAGACATAAAGAAGTTTTTAGTCCAACTCGTAAATGTCGGAAGTGCGGCACCGAGGAACTCTAATTACAAACTGAGAGACTTACAACGTCTTACTTATAATGGATACGGTATACTTTTAATATCTAGTGTCATATTAAATTGTAGGCTGAGAATATTTTAAAATAAATTATGAATAAAGACGCTAAAAACAATTGTACGTCTATATTTTTAAAGAATATATTTGCTTTGGTTGTTGTATCCTTAATACACTTGCTATGTATCTGAGATTTAAGAGTCTGTAGTTGAGGTTCGGAAATGAAACTTAGCGCGAACTATGACTGAACTATCTCAAAATCCAATACATTTTTGACGTTGTCAGCGAACGCCAAGTCTCGTCACAGAGTTTCTTGGTCGCTTGTTGGCTTGTTCTTCTCAGTCGAAGCCACTTTACGAGGTATGTATGATAAATATAATAATATACATAATTTGACAAAGGTAATATTTAAATGATTTGTTTACATGTGCAAGGTAAAAGAACAACGTAATGTTTCATATATATCTTTATATAATTATTGCGTAGTTACAATTTTCTTAACCTACATAGAAATAATAAAAATAAAAAATATAATATAATAACTAAAATAAATTATTTCCCTTTAGCCAAGGTTCCGAAAATACTGGCAGCGTTACCCCTAAGGTAATATAAGTAAATATATATATGTTAATTGTCAAATGATATCAATATAATCGTCATTATTGTCTAAATGCAAAAATATAAATTAAAATAATACTACGTCTAGTGTATACGAGAAAATATATTACGTCAGTAAAAAAAGTTTTACCGCTAAAACGAATAATCAAGCCGATCAAAATTTAAATGCTATGTTTTGTTTTAAAGTTACAAATAAGTAGTATTATAAATTATAAAAACTGCCCCGACGCGAAGTTTACCTCAAGTAACGATTTATGCTGTATGATAATATTTTAACTCTGACGAATGATGTATTTATTCTCAGATATTCTTAGGAAATCTTATGAAGTGTTAAATATTCCAATTTGTATTAAAATGGATATGCCTAAACTTCTTAGCTCCTCCATTGTCCGCCGAAGGAGAAAATTAACTAGTAACAAATTCATCGACACAGGAGCTAAGCTTTGTGTCCTCGAATTCCTCTTATTATTACGACTTTATTATAATAAAGTTTATACAACACAGAAAATTACAAGGAGCGCAGTTTATAATCTAGGTTTGACAGGAATTTTTAGATCATACAACGGTGTTCTGTTAGACATATATTATTCAATAAATATTATTTAAGTGCTGATTTTATGATATATTTAAAAAGGTATGAATGAAATGAAATCAAAATTCATTTATATTGGTAACTATGTACACTAATGGACGTCAATAAATAAAAAAAGAAGATTTAAATTTACATTTACTACCAAATCAAGGAAGCGGACGAGAAGAACGGACAAGTCTCCGCCACTCTTTTTAACTGCCAAGTTTAAGGGAATTGTAAAGAACTGCTTATCGTTGAGCATTGAGAGAGACCATGACTCATATATTTAAAATTTTATACAATTACAGCAGCGGTATTTATTTTAAACAATATAATATGTATGGAACCAGCTGCCATTCCAGGTATTTTCGTACCGTTAGGACTTAAGGGCCTCCCAGAGAAAATCCTACCAAAAAGGCTGCCAACGCACTTGCCAACATCCTCGTGTTGCAGGGGTGTAGATGGGCGCCTCTTAACACCTAATTTTATGTGACCCGCCTGCTCGTTTCCGTCTTTTTATAATTAAGAGTAAGTACAGATTCATAGTTTAAAAATCTATAAGTACGTCTTACTATTACGTTTTTTATTTACACTCTATAAAACATTTAAAAGTCTTAACTCTTAAGAGTTATCACAAAACATGTATGTAAAAAAGGAAATTAATATTCAGTATATATCAACGTGCACCCTTATAAATTAAAGCCAGTGAGAAATATTCTGTATGACCGTCGTCATACGAAATTGAAAAATTTGCAAAAGAAATTCGAAGCATATTTCGATTAATTAATAATTCGCTGGCGCGGCGCTCGCGACCGAATGAAATTTTAATAAGTACAAAATCGCCTGTGCGATCGTATACCATTTGGACATTTTATATGTATAAAACTTCCTTACAGGGAATATTTTTAAATACATTTTGGACATGGACGCAATAAACAATTACGTCTATATTTTGTAGATTATATTTGTTTTTTGTTAAGTAATTTTTTGACACAATAACCATTTACAAATATGCATAAAATAGATTTGTCATACACAAATATATGTATGGGTCAAATTATCCTTCTGCACCCTAAGGTTTAATTCGAAATTCGTCAACAGGAATCGAAGTTAACACCAGGCATTAAAACCCAGTAAACCTCGGAGCATGCTTTGTAAAATAAAAAAGAGCATAATTTGTTTATTTTTCAAACATTTTTATATTTTTAACCTGCCCCCGCTGACCCTAGAATCCGAATGTTAACCGCGAGTCGGACATCACTTAGTAACATTGGTAATTCGAATAAGTGAAAATGTTGAGAGCAGATCAATATCGTGAGTGGCCAAACACTCAACTGATTTCCCGTTTGTACTGCTATTGGAAATGTGCTTTATTATGCTTCAAATCATCTTTTGATTCTATTATATTGCCAGGGGAACTGGTTCTAGTTTATGTAACACTTATATATCAGTGCAGTGTTGACCTAGTGGCTTCAGCATGCGAGTCCCATCCCTGAGGTCGTAGGTTTGATCCCCGGCTGTGCACCAATGGACTTTCTTTCTATGTGTGCATTTAAAATTCGCTCGAACGGTGAAGGAAAACATCGTGAGGAAACCGGCTTGCCTTAGACCCCAAAAGTCGACGGCTTGTGGCAAGCAATGGAGGCTGATCACCTACTTGCCTATTAGATTGACAAATGATCATGAAACAGATACAGAAATCTGAGGCCCAGGCCTAAAAAGGTAGTAGTGCCTTTGTTTTTTTTATATATCACACTTGTATATATGTTAGCTCTACGAATTGGACTTAAAAAACAGAATCGCGAACTTTCTCCCGTATGTCAAAATCCAATACATTTTGAAGATTACGAGTCAGACTTAGCGCTAAGCTAGCTTCTGAATACCCTTAGTGCGTATAAAGATAACTATCACTAATGGTGTTATTAAGAAAGGATTTGACATATGAAAGTTCGCGCGAAATCGCGACTCTGAAGCGTGTTTTGCCAAGTCGTGGAGTTGTAATTCAGCCTCACCTATCGGCTACGCTTCCAAGATATTACTCTAGCTAGAAGAGACGCGGGAGATTATCACATTTAAATAAAAAATAACAAGTTCATATATGCACGTGACTGGAACTCATCATAATATTTATAGGCACTGATTTAACGCGGCTGTTGTTTGTACGTAGTTGTTTTGATAAGTTGAAAATTACAAAATACATATTTAGTAAGTAGTTCGGCAGTTAAAACTTAGCAGTAAAGTAAACAAAATTGAGTCTTAAAAAATTATAAAATTGATCATACATATAATAAATTTTGAGCAATGAAATAGCTAATGGGCAATTACGAGTGGGCCACCCTAAGCCTCACCTAACCAAAAACTGCCGTACTATTTATCGAACTGCCCATTCCATCATTTTTACCTGTCATTTATTTACTAGTCTCTGCTTACGTATTTTAGTACTGACATTGTACGACGAAATAACTGGCCAATTTTTTTTTTGTTACTGTCTATGTTGTTTTACTGTCCATAAATTTACCATCCAGCAATTTAAAAAAACTACCCATTATTTTTTTCAACTGATCATAATAACTTCTCGTATATTTAAATAACAGTTCAAAAATTAGTTCCTATATGTATATAGGTATATTTAATATTATTTGACACAGCTGATTTCTAATTTAAAAATGTATTAAACCAAAGCACATTTTGTATGTGGAAAGCCAAACGGAACAAACGGGTTTTGTCAATATTAATGATAATATTTTTTATTTAGAAAATCATCCATTTAGAAAATCATCAGGAAATTTTAAACTTTCACATACTGGAATCAGTGTCCAATCAGTCAGTATCTATTCTTCGAGTCACATTCAAAGTCGTGCACAATTCTTATTCTTAGTGCAAATAACTCGTAGCAATGGTGGTAGAAATTTTATAACTAAATTTGTAGGCTCGTATTTGGTTAAGGGTTTATCAGAATTCAGAACAAATTATAATTGTAATTGTTAAAACTGCACAAAATTTTGATCAAAATGTATACCTAAATACAAACTGACCTATTTCAAATTGTGTAATATGTTCACTTCGTTCAAAGAAACTAATATTAGCATTTATGATAGAAGATCAAAGAACATTTACGAATCAACATTAATATCAACATTTCCGGGAAAATTATTTCTTCTCCTACGGTAATTAATTAATTATCGCATAACTAAAATATAATAAAATAATATATATGGAAAATGTTCTACGATGGATTAAGTAAACATTGGACTAAAGTGTTTATTTATAATATTCCGTTATAAAGAAGATATTTTACATAAAATATTCATAGTCATTATCAGATTTTTTCATTAAATTAAATCACATACAAAAGAAAATACCGTTGATAAAATTCCGGGGTCCAACGCACCCCATGGTAAAACATTTCAAATGTAGGTGACGTTTAAAAAAACCGCCACTGTACAACCTTTTCGATCTGGATACCTGATGAGATTTGTGTATCTGTTTCGAGATCATTTGTTTTTTTATCTAATAGGCAAGTAGGTGAGCGTTCTATGACTGAGAAACACCGTCTACTTTTTGCAGCTAAGGCATGGTTTCGTGGAGCTGTACAAGCGCGTATAGACAGGAAGTCGACCTCAGGGTTGGGAGTCGCACGCTGACGCCACTAGGCTAACACTGCTCTTACGTTTAGAATCAATGACCATTATACAAAACTAGCTAACTAAGTTATTCTAAATTTAAATACAATTTATCGTTACCCACACACATTTATACCAAGACTCTTGGGTTATTAAAACCACAAATATACACAAATCAATTCCACTGAGGTTACAAAATTTCCTTAACAAAAAGCGTCGCAAAGCGTAGAAACGTGAAACATTACCTATTTCCAGGAGTTTCTTTTTTATTTGAGTTCACGATGCATAGATTACGTGCAGTTTGAAAAATAAACGTCCCATCTCCCCGGCGACTGATTGTCGGAACCTGTCGGAATTTTGTAAAATTCCGAAATCCGAACTTCGAAAGTTCTACGTGGAGCGCGACCCGCGCAGCGCTGACTCGACGATATAATTATTCCATGTTTATGTCATAAGATGTAGCTTTCATGTGTAGAATCAATAAAGATGTCAACAAATGTCAACTGTTTTTATAAAATAACTAGCTGACCCGGCGAACGCTGTTTTGCCATGTATATCTAGGAAACATTTTTTTAGTTCAATAAATTAACTATCTACCATAATAAAAAATAGGGGTTGATCGTAGAGGGGTCTAAATTAATCAAAAAAAAGCTGTATCATAAAAAAATAAAAATAAAAATGTAGGGGTGGGACCACCCTTAACATTTAGGGGGATGAAAAATAGATGTCGTCCGATTCTCAGACCTACTGAATATGCATAAAAAATTTCATAAGATTCGGTCGAGCCGTTTCGGAGGAGTATGGGAACGAACATTGTGACACGAGAATATATATTAGATTAGGAAAGATGTTCATCTCAACTTCTTGATAAGGTTTGAAGCTGAAGAAAATGTAAAAATATTAATGTGAATTACTTTTATAAAGGAAGGAGGGAGGGATTTAGATTTGTGTTATATTGAGTTTTAATTATATGTACGTATATATGTATATGTAACGAAATGCTATATTTATATTATCTTAAGGATAACTATAACATCAAACTGATTTAAAAAACCCTAAACCAAAGACAATGAATATCAGAACTTACAAAATCACCTAATAATTAAAGCAAATGGATGTATTCTGTAGATGTGGTTGGATTCTCCATGCCATAGGATTTCGCTTCTGACTTGAACTCACTGGATCAAATTAGCGAACAATAGCGGCGTGTTTACCGAAGGCAGTAAGTTTTGCCGGTAATAATGTGAAGTTTATATCGAAGCGAGCGATGTTCATGAAACTTTCGGCTTTTGGAGATGTGTCACCAACACAATACCCTCGGCAGACTTTAGATGATCGAAAATACTTTTGAATGAATAAGATAGAGTCGTCATAACGAACACGGCATGGACCACTCGATGAGAATGTCATAATGCAATATGTAATTATAGTAATCAAGTTACCTTATTATAAAATGTAGACAATGCATGAGGCTTTTTACATATAAAGGCAATTATTTTAACACTTTATTTCGTCTTAAAGGATGATTTAAGTGAATCTAATCAAAATTGTTGCTATCTTTGTTTAAAGCAGCTAATATGAAAGAGACTTTTACTCAATGTTTTATAAAGTTGCCTTTCAGTATTAAGAGTTCAAATCCTTTTGTGATCCCACGTCAGATGTAAAGTTGTAAGTCGTGGCGCGGTCAGATTATTTCTCAAAGAAAATATTGTTTTATCTTTTATCATTTTACCTTGGAAAATATTGCAGGTACTTCTCAAGACTTGAACTAAGCCAGCTTATTTCTTAAGAAAGTGGGATTTTATTTTTTTTGAAAGGATTTATTTGTCTTTCGATTTTGAGTAATAAACAAAAAGTTAAGGTTTTCAATTCTCACGCATGTTTTTAGTTAATGATTTTCTTCATAACATATTTTAAATTAAAAATCGAAAATACCAACATGGTAAATATACAAAGTATACGTATAAAAAATTGATTATAAAATAATATACATTGAAATAAATAACTAACCTTAACATAAACTAAAATATATTATTAAAAGGAGTCCCTTTAGGCAAGGTTCCGAAGATACTGGCAGCGTTCCCCCTTTGAATCGCTAGACTAATTCTTTGTCCGAGGTAGCTGCCAGATCTTCGGTCTCCTGTGTGATATATAATTATGTAATAACAAAAGTCTCTAAACCGATTCGGTCATTGGGCTGGCTTGTACACAGGATATAAAATAGTGCAGAACTAGTAATAGTCCTTTACACGAACACTACTAACACTCCAATCAGAATATTACGTGTATTGTGAAAAAAATTGCGTTAGAAAAATTGAGGTAACGAAACCTACATTTTACGGCTACAATCACTGCGATGACGTAATATCCTGTAACAACGTTATTCCTGCCGCTAAGAATATATACCTACAACTTCTTGAACTTAGCCACTGGGGCCTTCGGGCCCGTCAGTCATTGGTTAATCTGATCGAGGATTAATTGGAGGAACTCCTTCATTCACAAGTGGTACTACCAAGAAATAAGGATATCTTCTCTTAATTTCTATGAGAACTTGTTGCGCAATAATAGGTATATTAAGCTAAGCGCTAATATAAATACGGGGAAGTAGCGGGCGTAGAAAGTTATCTTTCTTATAAATCCATTCCTAAATCTTAATAATAAGCATTTTTTATTACTTATGTATAACATATGTTTATAAAGAATCGTCAACAACTTTTCCAGGGCGGGAACTATTTATCCAACCGCAAACTTTCTCGTTTACATTAAACCGGAAGTAGGATCTCTAATTACGAATTACCTCGTAAGTAAACGCAAAGTAATTAACTGTAAGTATCCAAATAAAATATCCTGAACTAATTTGTTAGGAAACTTCCATTCGATACCCTCCAGTAGTTTTACAATTAGTCAAGCACAGAGCAATGTTAGAGACTAGTTTACATATTTCATTAGAACTCACGAGAAAGTAATGTTGTAACAATATTATAATAGCAATGAAGCTCCGATTATGAGTCAAAGATCTGCATAAACAATGCATGTTGTACGGAAAGAATTAATGAAAACAATTGCCATTAAACATTGTGTGTTGTTATTTTCATTATTGTAATTTTGCATATATTTACGTTATAGTAAATGATGCCAAAATTTCTTTGCGCTGAGACTATACACACGCGTTTTGAACTAAACAGTAAAACACGATATTAAATTAGAATTTCATGATAAATAAGCTTTTACACTTGTTTGGTTAAAGGGTGACATCTACGTATTTATTTAAAATTAGGCGTGGTCATATTTGAGAGTTAACGAGACAAAAGTTTGATAATAATAATAATAAATAAATAAATCGTTTATTTGCAAAGAAAGTGGTACATTTAGATCGATTGTTGATGTTTCAAACAACACCAAAGATACATAACAATAATAAAACCTACTGCCATTTTATACATAAAAGTACTCCTAAGTACGAAACCCCCGAAAGTCCTACGTAAGCAATCTTGTTATTTTCTTTATAATTATAGAATACAGTTCCTTCCAAATCCTTATTAGTATGAAGTGATTTTGGAACTAACTGTTGGAAAACTGTGATTGTACTGGAATAGGACAAAAGAACACATGTAATGTGCAGATTAACTACAGATTGTTCTTCTAAATTTAGTTGTACTTTTAGAGTACTATCGCGAAAATAATTTAAATATACCATTGCTTGTTTTATTACTTTTGCTACTATTGCTTTATTGCGTTAAATATATGATTAAATATACATACTTTAAAGTACATCATGTTATGGTTTTTAGCCGCTTGTATGATTTCACGGTATTGTAACTTTTTTTTTAAATTTCGATATTCTTCCAGTAGATCAGTGCCGAGGTAATTTTTGAAACCTAAAAAAATAATAGAGGATAAAAGTTTGAAAGATAATAAAAAATTAAATAAAAATAAATTACGTGTATCTGAGGTCAGAAGGGGTAGGGGGGAGTTTTAAGGGTAAAAACGGTTGATCTCGATTTCCGGCAAACAAAAGCCTATCGAAGAAATAAATGCAAAGTTGTAGGTAATAAAAAGATCTAAAACCTTAATCACCACATTTTCTACATAAAGCCTCCTAATGTATGTAAAGTTTAAGAACGCAAGTTTTTGGTTTTATTTTTATCTTTATAAAAATATTTTTTTATAAAATTTACTGAAAACTTACCTTTCAAGTCCCAAAAACGCTGCAATTTATTTGTATTAAAAATATTTTGTTCACCTTATTTTGGAAAAACCTAACTTTCAATCGAAAACTGTGTAAAATTTCAGCTTTTTTTTTAAAAGTTGACAAGTTGGTAGGAACGCTCTACTTTCCTATGGTACAGAAATATAAAACTACAATAGAATTCTTCTCAGAAAATCTAAAAATTAGTAACTTTCAGACCCGTCACCCCTTCCCTACAATGAATCTTCTTTAAATTATCATTAGATTGCCTATTTATTACTATTTTAGCTAACTATTATACTTTATTGCCCTAAATATTTATTTAGATGGGCTAAATTTTCGTACTTTCATTAGAATACATCATGGCGTTATGGATTTTTTGCCGCTTGTGAGATGATTTCACGGTATTGCAAATTTTTTTTTTTTTTAATTGTAGATATTCTTCCACGAACTGCACACACACCACTTTCATGAACAAAGGTGGGGGGGGGGGGGGGGGGGGGGGGGAATTTTGACGTCATAGTTTTCGATTGAAAATTAGGGTGTGCTTTGAAGCAATTCAATTTAGTCGGGTGAACATAAATATTGTTTTAATCAAATAAATTCTGTGCCTATGTAATGGGTCCATTCTGGTACGTTCCGGAACCACGCATTCCTTACGGCTAGCCCGTCTCTTACCCCGAATTTAGCCGATAAAATTTTAGTCTTGTCGTGTCAAAAGTGTGAAAAGGTGCAAAGTCATTGAAGTTCATATTATGTCATCTCTGAGCTCAGGTAGTCCAACGAACAATATAAAGTAAATAATAGTACTTACGCAGTAGAAAAATACTATAATTTGTGGTAACAATAGTGTTATATGGTTCTTATATATAAGGAAATATTACATTGTGATAGTTTAAACAATGGGTTATATCACTCAAGTAACGTGTATATTTTATAATTTTATTCTTCATAGATTAAATCAATATGATATAATATACATCAAACTCAAACTCAAAATTCTTTATTCAGTAGGTAACCAAGATGAATCGTCAATTAAATTAATCGATATATTACTACAGTTCGCAAGTCAAGGGCGTAGAGCGGGTAAGAAGAACTGGCAAGAAACTTTCCGCCACTTTTTTAATCGCCAAGTATTGTCATACAAATTGTTTGAACTGGAGCAGTTCAATCCCAAGGATTAGGATCATTTAAGTATCCTCAAATTTATAAAAAGCTTTGTTGATTAATTTTCGTTTAACGAGGGCTTTGAATTTATTTAGTGATAATTCTCTAATTTGCTGGGAGCTTGTTGTAAAAACGAATACAATTTCCATATAAGGAGTGGTTTATCTTTTGGAGCCTGGTTGGTCGTACACTCAAATTAGTTCTATTTCGCGTATTATACTGGTGAAAGTCACCATTTGTTTTAAAATCGTTTATATTTTTTTGATATACAACAAGGCTTCAAGAATATATTGACCAGATAGTGTCATAATATTTAATTCCTTAAACTTATTCCGTACCGACTCCTCGGAGAAACACAACAAATACCCCCGAACACCCCGCTTCTGCAGGCACAATGTCAGCGCAATCCTAGTGCCTAGGCACTCTCAACTCTGAGTACGTGCGATTGAGTCTCGGCTGTCAAAACTGGGTGCTATCTATGACTGAAATTAATTCTTGCTCATATAATAATAATAAAGCACGTTTATTTTCAATATTTACAAATGTTGAATATTTAGATTTGTTAAACATTTTTTTTCTTACACGATATCCTAACTTCCTTCAGTAGGTACCATTAATGTTCCTGTTTCGATTTTTGTTCTCTCAATATCCGTAGCGCTGATGTCGCAACTTTGAGATCGCGCAAAACAATCGCAATAGTCGATATATTTCTATTGGAAGATACAAAATAAAGGCCCTGTCTTTCCTAATCAACGCTGGTACTTATAATAGCGATACATCCCTATTTATTAAATTCAAATATTAAAGAACTGTCGCAATTATAAAGCGTATCGCGAGTTAACCAGTGAATTTAATAGATTTTGCATTCTTGTAAATTATAATTGTCGATGTCAAGCAATTTCGATACAGTTCTCTCAATCTCCGTAGCAACTTTGGGGGTTTGGGTATAAAAACGCAAAATTTAAGTACCTAGGGAAAACAATTGCTATCGGAAATTACAGTTGCTTATTAATATTTCACTCATTTTACATTGTTGAGCAGGAACACGGACCGCCAAAGCCACCCCCTGGAAAAAAACCCCCACCACACACCACCACAAACCACACACGACCACAAAAGCGATGGGCTGTCGACATCATAAAAGTTTCTGGGAAGAAATGGATGGAGGAGGCAAAGAACAGATCACCAGAACACCCATCTGATTTGTAATTTTTATAGTATGGAATTAAAGTGCCTTTTTTTATTATTATTATTTTACATTATTAAATAGATTGATAATAATTGATACAGGCAAATAAACTATTCAAATACTTTTTCTATTCCATTACCGAATTCGCTATTATATATATTATTCAAAAAGATGAAAATTTCACAATCAGTAAAGTAACTTTTGGGAATGTCCTACCTCCATTTGTTGGATTGAAATAATTTCAAAGTTCACTAAGATATTTGCCAGTCTAAATGTCTGAGCATTGTAAGTTACCGTTTCGCAACGTGTGATGAATAAAGTCGAATCGATAATTTTTAACCGGCTAAAATTGGAAAAAAAATAATTGGTTGTCTGTAAAGTCGGTTTACTGACGATAGTTGAACGTGACAACGTCATAAGAAAATACTGATGGAATGGTTGCATTTTTCAAATGAAAATTTTAATTTTATTTGTTTGATAGATATTTTGTATGGATATAGAGAAGGAGGTAAATTGAAATCACAATTGAATCGATCAAGTTACATTTATTTGTACGCATAAATACAATTATGTCAATTTTTGTGCCTCTTTGTCGCTCGTTCCGCGCTCTCGCTTGCACTTCAAGCCTTAAATGGAACGCCTCAGAGGTAACGCCGCATGAGTCATGTTGTTTCGTGCGTGCAGCCGGCTCCATCGAATTACAAGACGTTGTCACGTCAAAAAGATTTCCCTTCATGTGTTTATTAAAGTTCGCAAATATCTACTTGCCTATATGTATATATAACACTTATCTTAGTAATAAACTATATACGTTATTTCCAGGAAGAACAAGTTTTAAGGAAAGTTTCAGTTTATAAAGCTAATTAAACATTATCACTTATGTGCCCGACTGTCCCACGGGAAGTCGTGTACACTCCTCTTACAACGTAAAGTGTATGTGATACATTTGCACGTCGCTAATTACCTTACTGTGTATCTTGATATTCCCCTAAACTATATTAATTTAATGTTCTTAACCTTTTCCCAAGTGGGGCATAGGGTAGAAATTGCTAGACACATAAATAAAAAAAAATCAGTGGCGCTACAACTTTTATGGTGTATGTTTCTACTTCGTTTTTTTTATAGGCATGTAGATGATCACCCTTCTGTGTCTGACTCACGCCGTCGACTTTTAGGGTCCAAGGCATGCTGGTTTCCTCACAATGATTTCCTTCACCGTAAAAGCGAGCTTAAATGCGCACATAGAAAGTTCACAGCCGGGGATTGAACCGACGACCGAAGTCACAATGCCAACACTGCCCTATACACATATATAACTTGTTTTAAAATCTCATCCCATAAAACTATCCCAAAATCGACTAGACATTGGCCCACCATGTTGTAACTTGTAGTTGTTTAAGAAAATGAGACGTGCGGCAGGCACGTTTCTACATCTGTTCCATAGTACAAAAGTATCAAAAGTTTAATAAATTACATTTAACGGAAACTATGGATCCCGTAAATAAAAAACGGATTGATTTTGAGCGTTAATTACCGACGCTGTCTTATCCTTAGTGACAGAAGTTTCGTAATAAAATTCATTCGGTATGAATAAATCGATAAGTATGAAGAACTTCGATAGTTGCGTCAGACCGATGACTATGATAATATGTGGTTAAAGGTTGCGCTATTAAAAAGTAATTTGCGCCTGAATTTCGTATAAAGATAGGCCGTATCGAAATCGTGGCTTATCACCTATCACTGCCACGCAGATCAAATTAGCTTAAGTCGGCTTTTGAGTTACTCTCGATAATCCATTTATTGGATTTAGTGATTAGGGTTTAACACTTAGATAAAATTTTCATTTACGCGATTATTATATAGTTCAATAAAGCTTTTAACATGAAGTCGTATTTAGAGTCGATTTTTAAATAAGTTAGGTATTTAGCTTATTAATTCAATTGTAAACAAATTTTATGGTAAGAGTCAAACACGAAACTTAGCGTGAACTAACAAATGTCAAAATACGTTTTTGACATACGGGAGTTAAACTTAGCACTAAGTCTCGTTTCTGAATATAAATTAATAAAAACCCTTATTGCTAAGTTGCACCATTTTCCAAATAATTGCTGAAATGTTCGCTAATATTGCCATATGGTGGCAAAACAAAACAACATGGTTAGCCGCAATATTAATATCAACGTTTCGAATTTTTTAAAACCATTTCAAATTTTTATTGCGTTTGAATCAGTTTTTTAACCTGCGCGATTAAAAGACCATAGACTAGAACAACACAATAATACTAGAACCAATTCTTTTTATAATAAAAAAAACTTTATATTCTATTTTAACACAAGTTTAAATGTTAGAAATATTAATAAATAAATTGTACTCAATGTGCATTTATAGTGAGCACAAACCCTTACCTTCCTACGTGCGACAAGAAGGATGAAAACAACGTCGACTTTAAGTTCTTTATCGCGATCTCTTGAAG